>VZRJ01002533.1:2285074-2400093 GCA_013397565.1 Ptilonorhynchus violaceus | reverse complement strand
CACCCCCTCCCTTCTCTCTATTTCTCATCTTTCCCTCTTGGCCAAGTGCTGCCTCATGAGGAATGGCTATTCCCTGCTAAGTAGTAGAAGACCAAATGGTAGCCATAAAGAAGTTTGGTTGGCTCTGTCAAACTCAGTAAATATTTTGGCTCCCTTTCCAAAACAGATAACGTACAGATTTGTTAATTTTAGATATAGTAGTGAAAAAAAAATTTAAAGTTCTTAACAACTATGTATTTTTACATGTGTGACAGCACATAAAATATTTCAGCTTGACTTTCTTGCAGAAAACCACAAGCTTTGATCATTAGAAGCTGCAGTGAATGAATAGCAATGAGTAAACAATGATAAACAGTAACACGAGGAAAAAACAGTTGCTGCTGCCGTACAAAGCATTTAAATATAGTGTATACAAATTTTAGTATTCACCTTCTTGATGTCACATTTTTTTAGGTGATTTTGTATAAATTGAACACTGGATGTAAAGTCTGCTGAGTTAAATTCATAGGGAATATTCCAACCCAAAGGTCCAAACTTGCGTCGCTCCTTAGGAATAAAATTAAAACCAAGTATATTTATGAAACAATTTATAATTTTCATTCCTTATTAAAGTTCAATAATAGTAATAATAACAACAGTGGAGTAAAGAATTGAACTGGGGAAGAAAGGTAGCCTAGGAAATGGCTGTGTGCCTCATACACATCAATAATACAGTTAATATTAAGGTACACCATGAGGGATAAATGTTTATAGAAAGAGCAACAAAATCATTTATTACTAGCTGCGTTAATGAATTTATCAGTCACAGGTTTGCAATGCCTCATTTCTGTGTGGATGATGAGATTTTTGTATTAAGTAATTAATTTAGAATTGTACAGTTTTTCATTTCTTTTTACATATATTGTCTACTAATGATAGTTTCCAAAAGTTTCAAGCTCATATATTTATGCTCAGTTATCCAAAGACTGCTAGGTTGCCAATTCTGTCTTATGGTTTCAGTTTGTTGTTTTAATGTACATTTTTCAAAATTCACAACCTTATTTCAAGGCTGCCACCACTACATTATTCAAATTTATTATTGCATCCCTATTTAGAAATAAAATGCTAACAGTTATAGTAGCAGAAAAATAGTTAACTATGAAAGTAAGAGAATATATTCTGTAGCCCAAACATTTCAAACATCCAACACTATTACATTTCTCACAGCTTTGTTTTAACCACATCAGTTAACTCGCTCAATGATTTTTTTTCAGAATGTAGAAGAAATTAATTCAAGAAGTTAAGAACTAAATTTCTGTATAGTGCTGACATTTATCAAATGAATAAATAACATTCTAAAATTAACTAAGTGATAACATAGCTATCAGAGTTTATATTTACCAGGTCAGCAATGACTGACACCTGAAGTAACATTTAGGTACCCTAGTTACAATATTTAGGAAGAACTAGAATTGAAAAAAACTCAAACCTTTCATTTTTCAAAATCAAATATTGTTTATAAGCAGATGAGACAGCATTAACAAATAATACCCTGCAGAAAGGTGTAGTGATTTTCTGCCAAATTTTCTGAATTACTTCTTAAGCTGTATTTATCATAACGAACTTGTCACCAAAGGATATTAAGAGTTAGTCAGTTTAGAGGCAGGACAATTGCTTGTTGATTGGCAATTCATAAATAAAATTTCTTAACAGGTGAACACCTGTAATAGTTTTTAAAAATACTGATGGGTTGAATAAGCTTAGATCTTTTAACTCCACAAGAACAGTACAATCCTGAGGCTGTGCACAGAACAACTTTTTCACTGTTTAAAAAAGGTAGAAGAAGGAAAATCATGCGGAATACTGTATCTTAATAGGGAATATCAACAAATTCTCCCTCTCTCACCATCTTCCTACACCAAAAATATGAGCTGCTCAATAGAGCCTAAGGCTTAAGCAGAGCTTTGTAACTATTTTGAGATCCTTGATGAAAAGAAGGTGCATTCAGAGAGCTCAAATTGTTAGTATTTATTGTGATCTCAAAACTTATTTATCTTTAAAGTTGGTACATACAAGATAAGAATTTTATTTAATTTTAGCCATCTAGGAAGTAGACAGGTACTTTAAGTTAGGCATCTGGATTGCCTTTAAGGTCAATGGACAGAAAGAATGATATACGTCTAGAAAAATATTCACTCTTACAGAAAGACAGCTACAACAGATAAGCCGGTTTTCTGTTTCAGAGTGCTTATATATTTCTATTGACTACAAATAGAAATTTGAGAAATTTTCCCCTTAAACCAAATGAGTAACTTTTGATCAGCTGAAGTTAGATGAGAAAAAACAAGTTCTAAATGCCTATAATATGAAAATTGTTTAAAAGTTATTACAAAAAAAAAAAAAAAGAGAGAGAATAAGAAACCTTGAAATACAGATTACAGAAATTAAAGCTTTAGTCCTGCAGCATGATGCTACGATAAATATCACAATGTGTTTTTTCAGGAACCTCTATGAAAGTGACTCCATATATTGTAACACCATTTGCAAACCCTTTAAAAAATACCTGAACAGTAGAATGCAGGAAAGCTACAGTGTACAGCAAAGGTTTCCACATAGGCAGGTTGCTAACGTTTAACAGATCCTGACTAATCCCAGAAAATGTTCTTTTCAATCCAGCACGTATACCCTGTGGAGGTTCATTTGTGAACTTTATAGCGATCTGTCACAAGAAAAAGATAAAGGAATTGGATTTGTTTACTGAAACAAAACTAGCAACATATGAAAATGTCACAAGTATTAGTTATAAATAAAATCTAAATAGCTGAAGCCTTGTAGAGATAAAGTTGATGTGTAGTTTTACTATAAACTACATAAAAGGAGTACCTAGAATAAATTGAGTTGGAAAGGACCTTTTAAAGGCCATCTAGTCCAACTCCCCTGAAATGACCAGTGACATCTTCAACCAGATCAGGTTGCTCAGAGCCCTGTCCAACTTAACCTTGAACATTTCCAGGGATGGAGCATCCACCATCTTTCTGGGTAACCTATTCCAGTGCCTCACCACCCTCATTGTAAAAAAATTCTTTCTTATATCTAATCTAAATCAAACCTTCTTCTGTTTAAAACCAGACCCCTTGTCCTATTGCAACAGCCATACTAAAATGTCTGTCCCCATCTTTCCTATGGGCCCCTTCAAGTACTGAAAGGCTGCAATAAGGTCTTCCCAAAGCCTTCTCTTCAGTTACACTAGATTAGGCCACGAAGGATTTTGAACATAGACCTTTAGTTTACGTTGGTTTGAACCACCACTGACACTTGGTCATGGATCTAAAAATTTTCATCAATGACCTGGAGGAAGTCACTATGCTTTTCAGAAGGCGCATGGTTTTATATCCCTAATTCTATGACTCAATGATGGAAGAGAACTATCCAGCATAAATGACCAGAACTACATTGTATTTCTGTTCCCAGAATTTCACAGTAAATACAAAGAAATCTCACTTCTCCTCAGATCAGATCTTAAGTGTTCGCAGTGGCTACTCTGGACTCTGTGGCTGTCTACAGCAGCAAATCAGATTCACCAGAGAATATTCCTGAGCACTCTGGTCAGCAGGCACTGAATCTGCATTTGTGGTAGTAAATTGCCACAGCCCCTTAGAATTCAGGCCCTTAGTTTCATGCAAACTGCATAATGAAAATAGTAGATACAAAATTTTAATTGTCAAACCATACCTGCAAATTATTTGGAAAAGTGCTAGGTAGCACAGGTTTTCACATCACAGAATGTTGTAACTACTTACCCCTGTAGGCCATTGCATTCCAGTGCTGGATAATGCCCATGGGAGAATCTATAAGTTCAGACACAGACTGGCCGTACCAGAATCTCTATTCCTTGAGACATTTACAAATGCTGGATGAACCCAACTAAAAATGAAGGCTTTTTTTTCTCCAACAGTAAGTACTTGTCTGTCTGGTTTGGGTAACATGGTAGCATGCACGGAAAGGACAGCAAATGCCATGGACACACTGTGTTGTGTTCCTGTGACTATTGGGAAAGGGAACTCTCGAAAATCAGTGTTTCCACGTTTCAAAGGATATCCTGTTCAGTTTTTGATGAACATTCTATATTAAAAAAAAGCAAAGCAAATTATTATCTCCTTTCTTCTGAGAAGGGGCTTTGGTTTGTCAATTACTCATGGTAATTGAGCATGGTGACAGACAGCTCTTACTGAAGGTTGTCGCTAGACTCATTCAAGAAAGGAATCCTTCCCCACTTCACATCCTAGATATCAGGTAAGGTATCTATTTTTATTCAGAGACAATGAGAACCACTAAGGAGACTTCCACTGTTTTTTAGAGGAAAGGGAACACAGAAATGTCAATATACAGCTATTACAGTAGATATTAAGTAGCATTATGACCCACTGTGAGAGTGCTAGCAACTGTCATCAGTGACTTAAGTGTACTTTGTAAGAGTTTAGGCAATTTTCATGGTTTTGACGAAAAATATATCCTTGACATCTACAGAACAGCCATTTATAGTTCATCCAAAGAAATTGGGTAGATGGTGTTCTCTGAGATGTGCTATCTATGTGTGTTCTGTCCCATTTATACTTTATTTGTCATAGGGGAATCTGGAATCCTTCTCTGGAAGAGACTAAAAGCATTTGTGGGCATTAATCTGTTCACAAGGCATCTGGTTGGGCAAAAAGGGATACAAGTAAAGCCCAATAGTTTTTATTCAAGTGTTTCTGTGTACAGAATTAGTGTAGACTCACACATACATAATGCATCATCAAGAACTTCCAGTTGCTGGTAAGTAACCTTCCCGTTAGAAGGGATATTTACATTGTAAGGCAAGTCCATTTTTTTCTTGGGTTTTGGAGTTTTCCCCTCCATTTATTTCACTGCCGTTCATGTGATTAATTTGAATAATTTTCATTGCATGAAGTACCTGAATTAAATATTTGAACAAACCTGTAGCAGTGTAATTGGGAATTTTGGATGTTGTTCAGTAGTTATCCAAACTCGAAATGTGTCGTTCTGGATCTCAGCAGTAAGAATTGTCTCCAGTAGTTCATCCATGAAATCCAGTCCAAGGTGACAATTCTGAAGTAACACCCAGCCTCCCTAAATAAGAATATGGACTATTACCATATAAAATTTAGAACAAGTTACTCATAATGCTAAAACCAACTGTCTGTATAAGAATCAAATTTGGTTTTCCATGTATTTTTTTTAAATTTTGTTCTGTTCCTGAATATATGTTCTCATTTGATATTACAGGATATTGGCACAAATAAAGCAAATAACATAAGTTAGTGCAGATGTTATTTCCACATCCTCTTGTTCTCAATGAAAATAATATAACCAGACTCAATATTCTAAGTAAAGTATCAGTGCTATCTAGTGGCAAAAAGTAGTTCCTGTACTCTCCCAGCAAAATACCAGTGATAAGCAATCCTGTCATCAGATCCAAAAGAATGTGAGTGGAAAAGTAACAGCTGAAATTTAAGGAATATATATTTTTTAAGATTGATTTGTTAATAACATAATCTAATGTAAGTGTAAAGAGGTGGTAATAAGACACTAAAAGTTTTTAACTCCAATTAGTTTATATCCAATAAAGGCATTTTCATGAAATTCAACCTTCACTTATTTTGATCTTATTCATGTCTCAAATTGCATGAAAGCTCTAGTTTGATTATTATCTCTCTGAACTTCTGCTTATGAATTTAAATTCAATCAGCTTTTGTAGCATCACTTTAGAGGACTGATGAATCAGAAGCCTGGTATTAAAATGGGACATTATTTAATCAGTTCTAAACAGTGATGGACAGTGGGTTTCATTACAGCTTGTAGTTTCATTTCATCAATTTTGTTTTAGCTCGTTTAAAAAGAAATCAATAGCTGTTGGTGAAAAAACGTAATTGAAATATTTATGATGAATTGATGAATATTAAAAAAAAGATTAAATTAAGGAAGTTTTTTTCCTTCTTTTATGGGGATCCACTTTTTTTGAGAGAGATCTTTAATGAATTTGTTACATTTCCAAATGAATCAGACTTAGCTTTTGAAAATTATCTACCTGTAACACAGCACTGCAGTTTTAATCATATTATACACTCTTGGCCAGAGATACAAAAAACCCAAATAGGTATTTGTCCTCATATTTAATAATTCTGTTTTGTAGTTTCAAATCTGATGGTCACATGTTCCTCCCTTCACAAAGTATGTGCAGCAGTAAGGCATGTAGTTCAAAAATTGTTTACTAGAAACTCGACTGGAGTGCTGTTTTGAGTATCCTCGTGCTTCTAATTAAGGGCAAAAGAAAGGAAAGGATACTCCAGTTTTCACCACTGCAATTAACTGGAAGTTGACAATGTCCACTCTAGACATACAAAGAAATATAAGATGTATGTGTGTATTTACATCTAATAAACATTGCCATTTGCTATAAAGAGATTTCTTTTTTCTCTTTTTCCAAAGTGGTGTACATCTATATTCCAACAATTATATTCTTCTCTCTATTAGTGGAGATATTCTAGCCCTCCAAACTACACATATATGACTGATTCCCCATATTTTGAGTTTGCAGGCAACTATGGCTGTATGTCTTCATTTGCAAGACTGTCCACAACTCTTTGAAGTGTCCAGCTGACCAGAAGGTACCACCTTTACACTGAAACTTTTATATTGTATTCGAGGTTCCAATTACTGTCTTTCTGTAGCTGCTACTTAGATTTTTCATGTTTTTACTGTTGGGGAATATCACCTGCCATAGCAAAATACACTACAACATTTAAGAGAAAAATTCTTATATATTGTTTGGAAATTCTCTGACATGCATGGGACTCAAAGCCAAAGGATTGACAATTAAAGAAACAAATAAGAGACACCAAATGCTGGTGACTAAGAGGTCCTGTCACTAACAGAGATGCAAGGAAAATGTGAAACAGTATTAGAAGCAAGCATATCCTTCTGTATCTACACCTTTAAGCTATGTGTGCACTCACCATTTTATCTAGTAGAAGCTATGTGACATCTAGGTATCTCTTATAGAGGAGGGGAAGAAATTTTAAAAAAATTTCTAATAAAGAGGTGGGATCTGCAGGACAGGACTAGGGCGCAATATCCTTGGTTAACAGTATAGTGATAAGTAAGGAATGTGCTGCTTTTGGAAAGCTGCTCAGTAGCATTGCTGCCTTAAGTATTGACCTGGACTCCACCGTCACATACATATCCCACAAGGGAATGTTTTTAAACTCAGGCATTCAAAAAGACATGTTCACCCCAAGATACACCTGACAGTAAGATGAAAATACAAAATATTAAAGACTGCATGCTAAAGATGTGTAAAAGAACACCAAAACAGACAATTAACTTATATTAAAGTATTTTTTCCCACCTGTTCCATTGACACCTCTATGATTTTGCGTGCATGAACCTCTTGTCCTTGACCCATAGAGATGGTCCTACATTCTACAACATATTTGACAATACAAGATTAATGAACTTACAATATTGAGAAAAAGTAAGAATTTCAAATCAGTCCAAAAACCAGTGATATAAATACAGCACAATTAAATAAATTTTATGTAAAAATATATACTTATGAAAGTGGAATCCCTTCACCATCATATTATCCTGCCATGTATAAATATTCTAAACACTGACATTTTATACACAATACTTACAGAAGTTAAAAACTGTGGCTAATGTTATGATTGCAAATGTGACTTTGTGCCAAGTTTTAACAGTGCCAGAGCATTTGAAATATGAACAGGGAGTTTTCTCAAAGTAAACACAATGCATAGATGTAAAACTGAATTTATGAACATACTCATGTAACTAATGTAAAGAATATATGTATCTACTCCCAACTCAGTTTGTATTCACACTTTTTCACAACTTCCATATAATGTAGACATAATCCAGAATATATAAATGCAGATCTTGTAGCTATTTTTTGTTACAAAGTAATCTTGTAAGCAGATCGCTGATTCTTACATTACCTGCAGTTAAGAGTTAAACCAAGAAAACAGTATTGTCACCATAACAGAATTTAAAAAGAATTAATTGTTTTACAAGATAGGAATTTAAAAAGGGAAGGATAATAACAATTTATTTTAAAACAGAACTGAAAACATTACTGTCCAACTTCACACAGAATGATTGTTAGCATACCGTCTTTTATTTAATATATTATTTTATCTCTAAGATGATGGTTCAGGAACAAACAGTAGCGCAAAAGAATTTAGGAAATACTTATCAGAAAAAATATCTCTGATATTACTTACACTGCCTCTCTGTATCTTAACATATGACAGTGAATAATTACTTTCATACCCAAATTCAGTTTCCTAGACAAGGAATCAATCTGATCAGTTGGGTCTGATCCCATAGACAAGAAACAGATGAGAGGTGTTCGTATGTCACTTTCTTCCCAAGTTTTTCTTAAATTCAAAATAACTGGCTCTGTATACTTCTCATCCAAGGAACTTGCAATATATTTCCTGGCTTGGGAAAGTGTTCGGTCTGGACACCAAGACCTAGAAATTAAAATACATAAAAAAAGATAACAAACTCACTGCCTCTTCATGTCGTGAAGAGGAGACTTAAACTAGAAATTCTATTTTTATCAAATACAGGGGTGTTTTTTTCATAATATGCATAAATATAAATATATATATGTATATATATGTATATGTATATATATGTATATGTATATATATACACATACATTCACATATATGATTGTAGGTTTGTCTCTACAGATACAATAATAGAGACAATGGTCTTCACTCTATTTATGAGTGTTCAATACTTTTCAGTTGCTTACAATTTTGTCTTAACTGTTTGCATTGAAATTTTCTGTTCTAGGCACCTGTATTAGGTTGGGACATTCTTCATTTTAAATAGAACTTTTGTATCTGAGAACACAAAGAGGGAAATGCAAGATTGTTTTTGCCCTTTATTAAAACTCTGCAGATGATTCATTGGGTCTGTTAGTCTTTTAGGGTACGAAATCAACTCTTTTGCACTGGATTGCATTTGTGTTGGGGATGAGTGTTTTTTTAATGGAAAAACAAATAAAGAAACAATCAAACAAACAATGAGTTTCAGATAAAATATATTACTTTGAACAACTTTTATTTTTAAGCTTATTAATTAAATGCTTAGGACTTAGATGCTCCCTTCCCTCTTTAGAGGGAAGAGCATTTAACAATATGGTATTTCCATCAGATTCTAGCCTTTTGCCGCACAGGCTGAATCTGGTTCAAACACAAATCATGGTCTAGTAAATAATGTCGTTGGATTTTTTTTTAATAGCTCTGATTTATTTGTTACAGCACTTGGAATGTATACAATGAATGTAGGAAGATATGATCTCATGCGTGAAGGCAGCTGAATGCTCCTTTGGGAAAATCCATTTTATCCCAAGCTCTGCCACAGAGATCTTATACAACGCAAAAAAAAAATTTATAGCACACTTTTCACACAGGGCTTTTGAATACCTGTTTTGCATGTTCACAATCTCTCTTCTTTTTTTAATTACTTGTTTAAAGCTATTTAAAATAGTTAATTTTAAAAAATTGAAAACCATCTGTGTGATTCTACTTTATCATGGGATCTCAAAGAAGGTTGCAATGTGGTTCCCAGTTTCCATTTGTTATGACATAAAAGCAAAGCTATAAAAAATATTTTCTACAAATAACTTTAGACGGCAGAGGATAGCTCTGAAGTAAATGAATAAAATCATATTTCATGTGAGTGAATTAATATTTAATGTCACCCAGAGATAATTAAAATTACACTATTATGATAATAGCATACCAATAGGTTGAGACACATGATGCAACTCCATAATTTCCCAAAATTTCTGAAGATTCTCACCTGATGAGTAAAAGCTTGCGAAAGGTGTCAAGTGAATCATTGTATCCATCAGGTATAATTTCTTCCTCAGGAGCATCTTTATCAAACCAGCTTTTCCATGCCTTATCATTTTTGGCTATCTAAATTTATTACATTAACACACAGATAAATATCTTTCAGCTGCAGTAAAATCCCCTTGCAAATGTATCTTTTAATGAGAGGCCATTATTATATTAGGATATATTACAAGTAACATTGTCTATAGCATTTAAGACATATGCCTTATGAAATACTATTAAAATATTATGAATAATATTAATTCAAATATCACAATTAGTGTTAAGATGCAGGCTTTCCAGCCAGTCAGTTATCTATGGATTCCCCTCCCAAACACATGCAGCTACTTCAGAAAAATCAATAATTAGCAGAAGGTTTCTATATTACAAGAGGAACATACTGTGATTAATTAATTCCTTTTGGTCACAAAGTATGAAGAGGACCAGAAAAATCTGTCCAAGTACAGTCTAGCCAGTCAATGAATCACAAATTAAAAGTAACAGATTCTAGTAAGCTTTTGTCTTGAGAAAGAATAAATCTGACCACAAATATGATCAAAATTTTAGGCACTTCTTAGAACCCATGACCTAACAGGACAAGGGATACTGGTGGACAGAACAAAGTGAAAATGCAATTGAGCCTTTAATGCAGTGACTGAGATGGGTCAGCTCCTGCAATATTCTCAGATCACTGGAAAAAGAAAAAGGAATGCACTGATAAATGCTTAAAGCAGAAGATGTCTATATTAAGTTAGGCACTGGGAATGGAAGACTTATATTTTTAGAGAAGAAAAAAATTGAAACTAGGAAGAAAAAAAAAGAAAAGCACAGGAAACCTCTTGAGAACTGGGCATACTATTCTCAGTCTTTTTTTTCTTTAAATAATTTTCTGTTTGTATTTAAATGAATAATGATATAGTTGTGTTTAATATGATGAATCAAATAGAAAAGCATTTCTAATAGATGCAAATAAGTATTAAAAAGATGTTTTTACCATATTTGCATTTTTTATTGATATCCAAGTTGGCACCCTACCATATTCCATTTCTATCTATTACTAAAATCACCCATTTGTCACTTTTCAGCTTGCAACTATATGGCAAAAGTAAGATAATGCTAAAAAATTAATTTTAAAAGGAGGGCTTTTGTGGTAGCATGGTCACCTATGTATTTCGGAGTCTAAAATTTTGTTTGCACACATTCCAGAAAAGCCCTGGTGAAAGGACTTTTCCAGAAAAGTGTTCTGGTGCCCTAACAACCCAGACCGAACAACCTAATGTCGTTGGATTATCTTATACAACGCATTAATATCCTATTTTGATACCTCCAGAAGCCAAAAACTAGAAGAATTGGACTGATATGTATCCAGATCTTGCCTTGATACAGCGTTGGGAAACAGCCAGGACCACTTCCAGGTAACCATTTAGCTAAAATCTCTGCTACCCTTCAGGGCAATATATGCCATCAGAAAATGGACTTGGCTGGCCAATGCTGTAACAGCAAGAAGAACTTAGTGTCCTGGCTATCAGCCTGATTAACAACCAGTGCTTAGGAGTTAAAGAACAAGAAATGCTTAGGGAGTGGTTTAGCTTTACTAGAAAAAGAAAGATAAATTTACAAAATTGAATGTGTCACAAGCCTATGCGCATATAAGTTCACGTATGTCTCAATAAAATAATACGTTTGTAGCTAGGTCATCAAATCTGAATAACATGCTAACCTTGGAATGGAAATGAGTATTTAAAAACAAGAAGCAAACAATTTACTTGTAAGAATATACCAGAGTCACGACAGATAACACTGTAACTTAAAACCTGGCACTCAGATTAATTTTATGAGGCTTTTTATCCTTTCTCTTTATTCTTATCTCTCTTTCACTGACTTTCTTTTTTACTAGTTCTTTGCTCCTGTTCCTTCTCTCCTCTTTCTACCTCAATTACTATAATACCAAATACAATAAAGCAGACAAATAAACATACCCCCATTCATTCTACCTAACTGTTGATCCCTATGCCATTATTCTGTGTTTTTGTGGGAACACAATTATGATGACAAAACTGGTTGTTAACATTAAAAAGGTAGTTAGCAAATATCACCTGATCCAAAATATCTGCAAACTGTGGAAGTTTGTTCAACTCCACTAGGTTTAGCCATATCATGTCAAGAATCCAGCGGAATTGTTTGGGTGGGCAAGCCTGTAGATCCAAAGCTGCACCTCCTGTGGATAAAAACATTCTGATGAAATACACATGATATTCCAGGGGTCAAGATATATTTGGTATTTCTTTTTGAATTATGTATTTCGACCTCAGTAATTTTCTCTGGAATACTAATTGTACTCCTGTGTACTTAGAATTTATTTCATACTAAAGGATAACTTAGTCTAATTGATGGCCTTCTCACATGTGTTGGAAGGCTACTATTGGGTCTCCTCTAAGGCTTCTCTTTGCCAAGCTGAACAAGCCCATTTCCCACAGAACTGTTGGTAGAAACCATGTAGACAAAGAAATCATACTTTGAAATGGCATAAAAGTTTAAAAAGTTGAATTAGCTCTACACATAACACAATTTTTAAAACTTACCTCTAATGAGAGTTTGGAACTCTCTGTTTTCCACATGTCCTCTCTCAATATCAATTTTTAATGCCAAGAGAAGGGTAAAGAGGAATTTGTGGTTTTCATGCAAGCCTCTAACAGAATATGAGTGAATTTCAAAGGTAAGATGTTCAATAATATTTGAGATTCTTTTCTGAGGCACAGGAGACTTCTTAGATCTGAATCATGAAGACAAAGCACAAAGAAAGCATGTTAAAAACAGCAAATACACTGGAAAGGCAAACATCTGAATAGCAGGAAAAATCTGTGTCTTCCTACTTGGCTATGGATTGATCAAATAGCTTCAAGAACTGAGCCAGTGAAGTTTGATACATGTTATTGACCATGCTCATTGCTGTAAGAAGGAAATAAAGAATGCTTCCACGTGTAGCAACAGGTCGATATTCCTCCTGAGCAGTGTTAATCTTCACTTCGGTTTCCGCTGCCACAGACAACTTTACAGCTATTTCAGCAGCTGTTTGCTTAGTTATTTGCAGGACACCAATTAAGGATTCATCATCCACTAGTGAACCTAAAAAGTAAAATGTTGGCTGTTTAGGACATTTTTATAAAAGTATTTTCACTTCATATTTAAATATATATAAAACAAAAGGCCAATTATTTTGGAATTATTTGTAAAAAATTATTTATAAAAAAATTGAAATTATTTACTGAATTACAGAAAGCTTTTAAAATAGAGACCAAAGAGGGTATGTAATACTAAAAATTATTTTTACATCCAACATATTAAGCAAATGCATTCAAAATATGTCAAATGTATTTATACCAACAGCTTTGCAACGTGTACTAGAGACGTCACCTATCTTATGCACATAAACATACATATTCAACACAATACTTATATTATTTTGAAGTCTATTCTGTGGTACACTCAAAGCAAAAAAGACTTAGGGTCCTAAGGGAAATGGTCACTCAACAGTATTCACACATCTCCAGCAGTTACTGACCAATTTTCTGTTACCAGATTCTTTTTCCACCAGAGATAGGAACTGATCATGTTCAGGCTCATAATGTACTGCAAAGAGTTTCAACACAATTTTAAGCCATTTTAAGACAGGCCATTCTACTTTACGTTTTCAATGGATTAAAGATTTGCCCATCGTCAGATACCTTATCTCATTTGAGGGGCAGAAAGCTATCCAAAAAACAGATTTATTTCACAAAACTTGTTTAGGTGCTAAACTTAAGTGTCTAAAGTTGCATATAGTGGCATGCTATAGTACCAAATCCCTCACACTCCTACCATTCTTCCATATTCTCTTATTGTATCTTAGATGGATAGATCAATTTCTGTATGGAAAGGAACTAATGTGAATCAGTTTAATCTGCCTAATTTGATTAATCCCTTGATACAGAACCTTTGGTTGAACTTAGTTTGTAAAGAAGATTGTCTTCCAGTTCTTTCATCTTCCTCTTATTAGAAGTTACATCTTCCATGAGTTTAATTCGTTCTGCCTCTAGTTCCTATTATTAAAAAACAAGAAAATGGCATGACACTTTATGGGCTGAAATTATGAGGGATACCTAAAATTCACTTGCTGATTTTTCAAGTTCATGAATTGTGACTGAAGTTTAGGTGAAGAGTTGGATCCAGTCATGAAATGTGCATTTTACTTTTTTGGGTATCTAAAAAGTGTTTTAACAATTTTTTTAAAGCAGTGTTTATTCAGTATCTTATGATGTATTTTATCAATGCCAAATCCTTGTGGTTACTTGTTTGTGTTGTACTGACAGTCATATATATAGTAAGAGACTCCCAATGTATTTGTATTATTTGGAAATGTCTATACTGAATCTGAATGTAATTTTAGGAAATGGCTGATATCTTTTTTCCATTTGAACATTTATTTTTTCCTACTTACCAAAACCAATTAAATGAAAAAAGAAAAATCACTGTGGTTTATGTGTACTGTCAACTTACCTGTTTTTCAGTAAGTATTACTCTTCTCAGTAATTGATTCTCAAGTCCTTTCATTGTAACAGTAAAATCAATAATTGATGTTTTTGCATTAATTTCAGGTGTGAAAGCAGGATTAGGTAGCTTTGTAGTAATGTACAGTCTAAACGTATTCATAACATCTACTTCCTTATCACCAACTTTCACCTGTGGAGTACATTCAAATAGTATTAAACAGAAGAAAATGAACTCTATTAAACTCAGTAATTTTGACCAGGAAAAAAATTTACATTATTTGAAATGCCAAAGAAAGGAAATTTATTTCACAATTCAAATTTGTCATGAAAATAAAAGTCAATGACCAAACATAGACGTTAGAGTATATTATAAAAGTAGCCTTCCCCTCCAGCTAAATATAGGGAATTCTTCCACTGTGGATTCTGATTAACAGCTTCCAAACCATTACGTTTCTAATCACACTGAAATGAAGAGATGGTAGAAACTCCTGACCTTCGTAGAAATCATTGTTCTCTTGTGTCCAAGGAAAAAGAGTAATTATGTGATCCAACAATGGAACAGAAATCATTGGAGATAAATTTTATCTTTATTAAGACTAAGCAGATTTCAAAGAATCTTTCCAAAGGAGTCTTCTAAAGACATTTCTACAGAATTAAGATATTCCAAAACAGCAATCTAACTCAAAAGCTGCATGTGCACAAGGAAATCGGATCACTGTATATCGTAGTATGAATCATGGAATTATTAGTGTTGGAAGGGACCTTAAAGATCATCTAGTTCCAACCCCACTGCCATGGGGCAGTGGCAAGGCATATGAGGCTCTAACATGGCTCTCCAAGGCCACTTCAAATACTGTCTTACAAAGGAGTAGGACCAAACCACTCCCTTAAGCCTATCTGCACTGCTTGAAAATCAATAGAAAGAATTTTAAGAATTTAATAGGATAAACATAATTGGCTCCAGTTTGGAATCTTCAGTAATAACTTGGGTAGTTAAACTCATATTTTAGACTCATCAACTTCCTACACAGCTGAGGCTCTTTCTCCCATGTTTTATTAGTTCAGTTCGATTCTTTACACTCCTCTACTGAATACAAAGTTTACCTGATTTAGCAGAGGTTTGTAACAGTGGTAAAATAACATTTGTCACAAGGCTAACTACTTATTCCACTTCTTTTATTTGATTACTAACCTTAAAAGCAGATCCAGATTTGATGAAATTTTTTTCTAATACATTGTCAAGGACTGGATCCAACTCTTCATCTATATCTTCAATCAGGAGTGATCGTCCCAGTGAAAGACTGTCTTCTAGGTGTTGTCGGAAATACTTGTCATTCAGAGTTGTTACCTCAAAAAGTAAATTATAAATTGGTGTAAGGACAAAAACATTTCCTCAAAGTCTTACATGAAAAGCACAGATCTAACTATGGAAACTTTTTTCATTGTTTTTGTTAGTTGCATTTTAAAGAAAGTGATATAAACGTTGACCATGCAGCAATTTATGCAGAAATCTGTGTGTACAATGAAAACTACCATAAAAAGGTAAACTAAAAGGTTGGCTGTAACTGAATCCTCAAAATTTCATTATGAGAGTAATAATGTACCAAATGAAACAGGTACAGCTTATTGCATATTGAAGATGTCGTGTAGTTTTCAAATCAGAGACACCTTGCCTTTAATTTTCTGTTCTTTGTTCTGAGGACTAGATTTTCTAATTTTAGCTTTGAAGTGCTGAGAAATTCTTTTTGGTAATCTGAACTCAATCTAAAAAATGAATCACTGGAATATTATGAATTCAGATTGATATTTCATGAAATGGGATTCATAATATATGAAATCATAAAAAACCTGCGTAAACTAGTAAACTATATAATCAACTAATACTAAACCCTCCAAAATTTATTAATATTCAGGACATATGAGTTTTCACAGCATTGAGGCTAAGGGTTTTAAAATGCAGATTCCTTTTGCCATGCCACATTATTTGGGAAAAGTTCATTTGCGAAAAGTTCATTTGTGATGCAGATGGTGACACATGAACATCTTTGTATTATATTTCATGAGCAGGCATTTTACCCTATTGACTTAAGCTATTAAAAGAGCTATGAAGATCGCAGTAATGTTAGGATAGGCAAATTTTTCTTGGGTTTGGCTTCAGCTGGTTTTCCTCAACTTCCTTTTGTAGTGACAATTTCATTATGAATACCCTCTCAGGTCCTAACGTATGGACTGCATCAGTTGAGGTACTTTGCCTACATTTTCAGAGCTCTAACTTATCCTGTCTTTGTAATGTTACTAATAGTTGCCCAATTTACTCTCATTTCATAACTTCATATTATATTCTTTTGCTTTACTTATCACCTCTTTATCCTCTTTTGTGTAGGGAACATACTCACCAATCTTGAACAAAAGGCTACTTCCTTCTCTTTTATACTTTTTGCTAGATTTCATACAAGTTAGATAGACTTTCCCAAGCCCTTGAGTGGTATTTACAGCTCGTCACGTTCCCTGCTGATGCATCTACATAACTGTCAGTCTCCATACTTGTTAAAGTTATCTCAGATCACACTGACTCAAATGCAAGCCCCCTCTAAAGTAATGTTTGAAGGAATATAATAGAGCACACCATTCCTTTAAAACATTGTTCACCTGTAATTCATTATCCTGTTCTTTATTTTTAACCCACTCTTTTCCTTGAGTTTGTGGGTCTACCAAAAGTGGGTATCTCGATGCCTTAGTGACAATGATACCATTCTGAATTGAGAGATGATCTCCAGGCAGTCCTTGAAGATTCCACTCACTAATCTAAAGAACAAAACAAAGAGGAAAAAAAAAGATGAAGAAGAAGAAAACATAGTTTGAATAAAATATTACTGGAATTATTCTTCAATTAAAATTGTTCTAAGAAGTAACAGGGACATCAAAGGGAATGCATATCTGAACCTGATGAAGAATTATTAATACAGATATAAAAATATTTCCAGAATTTTATTTTGAGGGATGTTTTTAAATACATAGAATCATAGAAAGTATATTTTAAAGCATAAGGATGTCAAAAGACAGCTTGACAGAAAAATTAATCATTGGGATCAATCAAGTGAAAATCAGGCTAAGAGAGCTTTTGGGAATTAATATTTACTGAAGGAAACTTGAAGATTCTGGCATTGCCCTCTGTTTGATTTCTTATACATTCACATTGAATAAAAAAAGACTTTATGTATTCTTTTTTAAATTACAACCAAACCCACTGTTTTAGGAGTGTCCTGGTTTTGGATGAGAGTTCAATTTCTTCTTAGTAGATGGTACACTGCTGTGTTTTTCTGATTTAGTGTGAGAATAATGTTGGCAACACTGATGTTTTGTCTGTGCTTAGCCTAAGTCACGGAATTTTCAGCGTCCCATGCTCTGCCAGTGAGGAAGTGCACAAAAAGCTGGGAGGAAGCATGGCCAGGACAGGTGAACTGAACTGACCAAAGGGACATTCCATGCCATAGAATGCCATGCCCACTATATAAACTGGGGGAGTTAGAAGAGGGTTGATCATGGTTCGGAAATCAACTGGGTATTGATCAGAGGTGGTGAGAAATTCTATTGTGCATCACTTGTTTCTCTTGGGTTGTGTTACTATTTTTTTATTATTGTTATTATTATTATTATTAGTGATATATATTCTTTTCAATTATTAAATTGCTCTTATCTCAACCCAAGAGGTTTATCTTTTCTTTGCATTTTGATTTTCCACCACGAGGGAGAGTAGGTGGGGTGGAGGTGTGAGCAAATGGCTGTGGGGTACTTAATTGTTCATTGGGGTTAAGCCATGGCAAGCAGGTGGTTTCTGATGGTTTCTGAAAATAAGACACTTGACAGTGCTCTTACTGGCAACTGTCTAATTGTATAATATGTCAGTGGTTTATAATACATAGCTTGTTTATCTATCTAACCATTGCTCGATACTCCAATGCTTACTGGAAATTGCCGAGAGCATTTGGAAACCACAGAACTACACAGCACAGCAATTTTTGGAATATTGGGGAGGATAGTTCTTTTCTAAGCAAGCATAATGCTGGCTAACAGTCATAGAATATGCTAATGGAAATTCAAATTAAACCCTCCAGGCACCAAGAACTTACTGTTGGTTGATCTACCAACATAGAAATCAGGTTCAAATCTTCAGAAAAGGGGATTTTATGAGCTCTCAACTCTGTTTCCCACAAGTCTTTAAGCAAAAGGTTCCTGAAGTCTTGATTAAAAGGTCCACAGTATGAAAGAAAGCCTGTGCAAAGCAGTATATCTCCCACAAGTCTAGAAAAGGAAGAGAAATCACCATTAAAAGGTGATGCACAACTTCAATTTCTAATGATTTAGACAACCAGCTTTTGAAACAAATAGATTATGTTTCCAAAGCATTTTTGTGGCAAAACTTAAAGCAGTATTTTATGAAAACACTGTCTTCACCCCTACAAAACAATAAAGCCCTGATGACAACTATTCCTTCTTTCCTAACTGAATCAAGAAAATGGTTTATTTCTCAAAAATATGTCTGCAATACAATATTTATCACGGACACAAACTTTGTTCTATTGAAATGAGTAGACCTCACCAGAAATGCCCAATTTCCCCATAGGAAATTTATGGTAACACAAGTGTTCTACAGAGGCTGAGCTTATCTGAAGGCTTCACCTCCCCAGCGACATCCGAACAAGGTGCAGTATAAGGGGGGCTGGAGAAGCAGCTGTAATACAGGCACATAACAGCACTAGTAATAATCTCTTTAGAAGCTGATTCTAAAATCAGAGGTATTGTTCTTAACTGAAATACAAACACTCAGCACTCATGTATTCTTACTTCTGGGAGGAAAATTCAAATTTCAGGATAGTTCATTTGATTGTGTTGCTATATTAAGATATCCAGGAAGAAAATGAAGTCCAATGATTACAGCTACTAAATTGCTTACTAACACTTCAGTTTTTACATGCATTTTCCCTTCTGTTTTTCTGTAGTTAATTTGATACCTTTTAATCTGAGATTTAAATTCCTTGCTTTGCTGAGTCCACCTAACTTTCTCTCCACTCAGTCCATCGATAAGCGTAGAGGCTGCTTGCATCTTTCTTTTGCATGTTTCTGCATCATTCTCTAAGTCCTAAAATTGAAAAAATGTCCTACATAATTTAATCACAGAATGCAAAAATGTAGTTACTTTACATATTTTTCATCCTCTTATATTTATTATAACTATCTTATTTATTTAAAACTCGTTCTTGAAGACTCATAAGGGCATCTATTGTCTAGTGTTCCTATTCACAGGAAGAAGGGAATAGGAGAGACTATAGACTTAAATCTCTTACTTTGATACCTGAATCTCATCCATGTTATTCAAGGTAGCAGGTAAATGTGTGTTTGCAGCAAATCCTAATTACTGACGGTATTGTACAAGCATTTTTCGTAAGACTAAAATACTTTTATCTCACCATTTTCTCCTTCATTGCTGCATCAAACTTTGCCTGCACTTTATCCAGTTCAGCTTGCTTTTCATCTAATTCTGCCTGTGCCTTTTCTTTTTCTGCATTAGCTATTTTCAGGCGACCTTCCTGTTTTGCCACGTTAGCCTGCAAGGAGAAAAAATACTAAAACTACAATCATATAAGATTTTAATATCATTCAATGAACTATTTAAGACTGCTTAGCTGTCAATCATGAGACAATAATACATAAAAATAACTTTCATATAAATATAAAAAACATTTAAGCTGAAAACTATCACATATATACTGAAGATAAGACTTTTTTTCAATAACAATATAGCACTTAACATTCCTACTATATATTGTCAACATCATTCCTTTAAAAAAATTACATTTCAAGAAGCTGGTTAAGGAAGTAACCTCTGTTTGCAGGACCCTTTAGAGAAGGAATGAAGATCCTGCTACAACATTTTCAAAACAATTATAAAGTAATTCTAACATAATAAAAACAAAGACTGAAAACACCTTTCCCTATACACAGTAAACCAGATCACATACATTTAATCTAGGCTAGTTTTTTGTGTTCTTTCTAGAATCAAGAAGAAAATACATTTTTTCTGCTCTTATCTTTAGCCACTGAAGTCACAAGTTATTATGTCTGAATAAAGTTATATATATATATATGTATTTTTAGAATCCTATTAGATTAGACTAAATTAAATTACATGCTTAGCAAACACAAAGCAAGAGATGATGTATTACCTTAAGAGGTAAGACTTCTCTATTAACACCATAAAATACCACCATGGCTTGTGTCCAAGAGAGGAGTCCTGCCACATTGCCACACACCTTTTTACCATGCATCAGTGTATAGTCTTCCATTTCGAAGTAAGGCTGGACTAATTCTACTGTCTCATCATTGATTGTATCCCTAGGAAAGTTCCGTAGATTGTTCAGGAATGGGCCACTCATAAGCTACAAAAAACAACACAAGTTATTCACACATTTTACATTCAAAATCTTGTTCATAGGTGACTACGTTAAAAAACGTTCCTAAAATTCTTCTGTAAACAGAGGTAATTAATCTAGTTAATATTACAAGTGTCCTACTCAGTTGTAACTCCTCCCCCACACTTCGATTATTTTAAAACTTTAAGCAGTTACACTCCAGTAGCTAGATTTGAAAGTTACTAGTGGTACTTTCCATCGTCTATATTCCTGTGTTGCCATTTTAAAAGCATTTAAGAAGCATCATTTAATAAAAAAAATTAACCAAAATAAAGACTCAGAGATACGTTTGTGACTTAACTAAATGCAAAGAAAAAAAAAAAAGTACTAATGCATTTGTGGAATGTGATCTAAATTCTGAAAAGTGAAATTGTTGGGTTTAAATTTTTCTAACAAATGTTTAGCACGGTAAAGGCAATTAATGGAATAACTGCTTATCCTATTTTATTATGTCAGTGGAAAATAAAAAGTTTTGATGATTTTTTTTGATTACTGTAAAAGCCAAAATAAAAAGCAAGAGCACTATTTGTATCCGAAATACATATTTTTCATCATATGCATGAAAAAACATTGAAGCAATAACATCGGCATATTCATACACTACTACAGGTACAGAACAGAATTTCAAGAATGGCAGGAGAAGGCATGAAAATCAAGGTGTATCCTGAGAGAAGATCAAAGTCCCAAAGGAAGAGGTGGCTGGCTGACCAAGGAATTTGGGCCAGGAATATTGAAACACAGAATGGGAAAAGTTAATCTTAGTCATTCAATTAATCTTTCAAACAAACAAGGAGCCTGAGAGGCTCAGAAAAGGCTGTTTAAATGTGAACCTACAAGTTCCCAAAGAGAAAGAGGGCTTTTCCAGAATGCCATTCTCTCATGTATGGTTAACATGCCTGTAGGATTTCTTTATTTGCTATCAGGCCATGTGCCAGGAACACGGCAAGGAAACTCTAAAGCTCCTACTTCAAAAGTCTCTAAGCAATTCACCCACTATTCCTACCAGACAGACATAGTATATAGATACAGTTTATCTTAAAACAATATGTTTGCCTTTTAACAAAATTCATGTTTTGGGTAAACAGCATCATAAGTTATCTGATATGCAAGTTGCTATTTCTGATGTTTAAGAAACACTGTTTGAAAACTCTACTTACTTTTAATGATTCTCCCCATGATGGCTTGCAGCAAGGCTTTTCTGGATCCAGGGTAACTTGATCCAGTTTCTTTTGAAATAGTAGCAGACAACAGTCCATGATCCTCATGATCAGGTGAGGAGGTTTTGCAAGTTTTCTAACAGTAGCAATATCCTCTGGTTTGATGGTCTATTTGAAGAAAGATGTAATCAAATCCTGCATCAATACCATTATTCTATTTTCCCATTCAATATCTTGATTTTAATGTTTGTCTGTAATACTTTTCTCTGAGGTACCTTTTTATTAAGTACATACCAAAAAAGTGAGAAACTTGGCTAAGTTAATAAATTTCATAGTTCCAGGAAACTTCAGTAATTTCAATGAATACTAGACAAGAATATCTTCCCAATACTAAAGACATCCTTCAAAAATCAAATTTACATACAGCAGCATTAACTTAACTCATCAGCCTAAATGCTTAATGAAAACTATATTGTAAAATTGTATAGGGCTTTATTTCATTTTAATCAAAGCAGTTTCCTTGATAAACAGTAATTCAGATTTTTAGCAGTTTAGTATCATTGTTTATTCTGAGATGGATTTGGTTACTTTTGTTCAGTTTTAAATTATTATAGGTATGAGATACCATTTTTAACTTCATTTTCTAGTAGCATCACTGTCACTGACACTTTGCTTAGTTCACCAACCACTGCAAAATTAATAAAGGATTAAAAACTTCAAAACTAACATTAATTTGTGTCTAAAAATACACAATACCACTACCTGCCTAGAAGAAGTAGTTACAGATACATTATAGAAGCCATTTTCTAAGTCCACACATTTTATAAGTGAATTTTGTAATCATTTTTGGAAGTTTCATTTATCTCATTATCGAAATGTCAGTGTAAGAGCAAACAATGCTCCTTTTTTTGCTTTTTCCACTAAAAATTTCTGTCACATAAATTCTGGTAACTGGAACAGAAGGCAAGCCTTACGTCGTTGATTTCTGGTTTCAGTCTTTTACTGATGAATTCTTCAGAGCAGAATAATGAAATTATGTAGCACAGTAATGCCTCCAAATTTCTGAACCCCAACTCTGATTGCCCTGAATCCCTTTTGTTTCCTGTTTCTCTTAAAAATAGAAGTGTGAGGTTATTTGGTGGAGGAAAAGACATACTTATTTGTCTTAAAAGGCAGGTATAACTACTTCAGTTTGAGTTAAAAGCATTCTGGTAGCACAAGAAGTATTCAATTCAGAATAACAGATATTCTAAAGGCATCTGTAGCTTTTGGAAAGATTTACACCTTCATAATGACCAAGTATTGGGATGGAAGCAAACAAATACTATAAAATAGTCCCCATGTGTTTAAGGTAAAATGTGAGCACCTTAAGTATTCATGAGAGACGTGGCCACCAACAGTGTAGAGCTGGTGACAGCAGTCAAAACCAAGAGACACCTGTATGTTGGTGGCTATAGCCTTTCATGGGTTATGCAAATAGCACTATACTAATAAAAATGCAAGTTTTTACTCACTTTCAGTGCTTCTTCTGCTTCTTCTAGTGCTGGTTTAGCTGCCTCTAGTTTTTTCTCTGCTTCCTGTCTTTCTAAATCGATTGCATCTACAATTCTTTGTGCTTTATCTTTCACACCCTGGACTTCAAGTTTTACTTTTGTTGCAGCTTCAGCACTTTCTTTGACTTCTTCCAGTACCTGGAATTGTTAACACACACATAAAATCTATAAATCAAAAAGGTGGATTATGAGACATAGGATAAAATAGGAATTTAACAGCTGTTAAAAACATAAAGCTAACCCTAACTAACTACAGCTAACCATATATGGCATCATATAACTATCGAATAAAAATTAAATGCGAGAAGTTTAATTTCATCCCTTTCTGTCATGTATTTCTCTCTTATGACATTAAAGGCCTTGAAGGATGCAGGCAGTCCCTTGGCCATCACTGGCTGAAAGTTCAGTCTCCAGTGTGTATTAAATATGCACCATCAGAGCATTATGGTATCTTTCAGAAGACAGAAAGCCTATGTTAATCCACTCCCTAGCATACCTTTCCAGAGAGTCATTTTGGAAATCAGATTTCTACCAGACCACCAATCTCATGAACACACAGATACCTTGTAAATGTAAAAGATAAAATCTGAAACTGGACTGTGAAGAACATTTTTCTAGGATTTCAAAAGGAATTTTGAAACAGTAAAATCCCATTATCATGTTAACTTCTTATCTGCTAGTAAGTGCACATAGAACCCCAAATTTAATGAATGTCAATCACGCACAGATAAAAAAAACGCTATGGAAAAAAAAAGAAAACTGATGCTTATCTAAGCGGTAAGAAATGGGAGAAGAACAAGGAAAGCACTCAGCCTCTGCTGCAGTCTAAGAATGCCTCACTTTCAGAAGCAAATGCTGAATCAACATGCTACAGAGAGAGTAAAGCCTCGTTTTAGGCAATGAGGCAAATTTTTGCAAATTATGAGAAAATTCTTCAATGGCATTTTACCCCCTGTGTATTCTAGTCCTATTTAACACTCACTTTATCTGCCTTAATAGATGTCACAGCCAGTTCCTTCTCCTTAATAGCCAAGTCCTTAGAGAGTTGAGCAACAGATTCACTGGCTTCCATCAGCTTGGAGAGACCTATTAAGTAAAAGATAAAATTCAGAAATAATGAAATTTTTATTTTCCTAGTTAGATAATACAATTGAGCTCCAGATCACTCATGGTTTGTACCTTGTGTTCTCATTCAATTTTATGTAAAGGTGAGAAAGGGGGTGTAAGCAGTCATACTATCATGATTGCGCCCACTATTCACTTTTCATGGATAGAAATAATTTCACAAGGCACAAAATTATTATAAATAAACTTAATTCTTCAAAAGAGAAATCCATGCTACTTAGCTTTACTTTGCTACAGCTATAAACAGTACCTAAAAGTTTATAGCTGGGATATTACCTGAAATAAATATGCTTATGCTCATAAAGATTTCTAAAAAAAAAAAAAGGAGCTATGTCAAGTATATGTTGTGTCATAAAGACATGAGATAATCAGAAGATCCGAATGATGCTTCATTCGTGTCATTATGTGAAGAAACTACATAAGGATCCATGAGTGCCTTCTAATAGGGAGTTTCTTCTAGAAAAAAATGGGAAGAAGTAGAATGAAAAGTGGACCCAAAAATCACAGCAAGATTACGACCTCCAGCCCCTGCATGTTGAGTTTACCCTCTCTTGCCCCTGGTGATGGAGGGTGCAAAAAAGCACATATGTGCTAAGGGCCAGTCCCGTCATAGCTCTTACATGTGCTGCAGAAACCATCCATAGAGGCACTCAGCCTGACAGTTCATAGAATCATTGAATCCCAGAATGTGCTGAGTGGGAAGGAACCCATTAGGATCATCCAGTCTAACTCCTGGCCCTGTAGAGGACACCTCAAGAACCACACTTGAGGGCATGAGTGCCTGAGGGCATCCAGAAAGAGATGAGCTTGCTCCCTCTATAGTTCTTATATATATTCAGTCTTTCCCGTGCATTCATGGATTCTTTTTTTCTCTTCTCTCTTGCTCATAGACTTAAGTACAGATATTTTGGCTATTCCTGAGCTCCACACTGCCTCCTGAAGCCTCTCCAGCCTCTTTCTTCTTCATCACTGAATCTTTAAATCCTACAAGTTCCCGGGAAGCAATTCCCCTTATCGCCTTCTCTCCCTAAGGGCTTGAGTCAGCACACGCTTGCAGCTATACATTTGATGTGCTGGCTCTCCAGTTTTCTGCTACCACATTTCAAACAGACAAGCATTCTGTCCCAGCACCTCTCTTGTTCTTCTGACACAGCTGCCTCATGATTTGGTTACTGCCATTCTACAGAACCACAGAACCATCAAGGTTGGAAGAGACTTTCAATACCATCTAGTTCAACTGCCAACCCAGCACCTTCAACCCAGAAGCCATGAGAGGGAAAATGATACTCTTTGCTGCATTACTTTTCCCTGCTACAAGCCTAAATTGTGAAGAAGGAAAGGTGGACAAAAAATAGGAACATGCAGATCAAGAAGCATTGAAGAATTTCAGTTATAAAGAAGGAACCTTCACAGCTTGTTCAGGTGCCCTGCATACTGTCAACGAGAAACATTACAGCAGTACCATGCCAGAAGAAAGCTTTTTTTAGTGCTTCCAGTCATAAATAAATGCCTGATTTATGTATTAGAAACAGGACTAATATTTTTCAGATGGATATATTGAAGTCTACGTAAGAACCTTACTGACATCAGCTACAAGAAGTTAAAAATACATCATATATTTTGATTAAAGAGAGAATTGAAGTAATCTTTATCTCTTGTCAATGTAATTTGTAACTTGTCCAAATGATAACTGCAGAAAAGTAGAGAATATAGAAGAATTATAAAAATCTTTATTAAGATAGTAAGCCATTGTAGTCTTAGCACTTCAAGGACATCATTTCTGTCACTTTTAATTAGCAGAACATCTAATAGCAAATTGCTCAAATGGATGACGTCCATTTTGTCAAAGCCAAACCGAGATCTTCTTGTGGAACCACAGTTCTACACGAAAAGGTCTTATCTACACACATGGTGCTCTGCCAAGGATTCCCCAATGAATTTGGAGAGACAATACAAGACATTAAGCAGTCAGAAATAATTGCAATTAGATTTCAGTTTTTTCTTCATCTATCTCACAATATTTTTCACCGAGAGTGACAAAGCAGAAGAGAGGTCACTTTTATCTTTCAAAATACATTGCTCATATAGATACTACAGTATTGACAAACACACCCACCTAGAAATCAGTATTGATTGAGATATTTCTTACAATTTTCCCACTTTACAAGAATCTTGAATTTGACCAGACATCTTTACATACAGAAAAAACCATTTTAACAAGGAGATGAA
The DNA here is from genome assembly GCA_013397565.1 of Ptilonorhynchus violaceus. Lineage (NCBI taxonomy): Eukaryota > Metazoa > Chordata > Aves > Passeriformes > Ptilonorhynchidae > Ptilonorhynchus > Ptilonorhynchus violaceus. The sequence goes on along the minus strand of VZRJ01002533.1, from coordinate 2,373,119 downwards.
AAGAGCGACATTATCTCAGGTGAGTTTAATAATGTTAAATTGAAATCCCATATCAGGATAATCTAACAAACTGAAACAGCTGTCAAGACTAGTATTTTTAATCTTCTAAATGTTTTTTGAAGTTATGTGATGAAAGACTAAGGATTAAAGGATGGATGTGTGAGATAGTAGCTAAATAATTCCCAATAAATTTTTTAGAAAGTTCCTTAGGATGCAGTAAACAGTGGAGCACATTTGGAGTCAGCGATTACCAGTATTTTTCTTATTTTGTATTACATTTTATCTGTGCAAGTGAAACTAATTAGAATATTTTCTAACTGGCATGAGTTTTGCCCATAAGCTGAAAGACATGGTTTTCTAAGCATCAATGATATAAAGATGCTGCACTAGAACATGCATATGTTCACCTGTACACGATCATTTTGTTTTGCAGAACGTGCAAGGAATTTGTAATAAAGGGTCAGAGGCTATGAAAATCTACATGTGAAATTTTATTGACAGTGCTGAAGCTACTTATGTTACTACTTCTGAGTTATTTTTGGAAATAGAAAAACTGTACAAAGAATATTTAAAAAACCCCAACCAACCTAACCCTTTTAAATCTTCTAGGTTCTCAGACTTTATCCCCATCTCAAAGTGGACTGATGATAAGTTCTGATTTCAAGAACTGGCAACAGATCCTAAGAGTGAAATTTATATAGTGTGAAAATATTGAGGATCACTCACTCCTCTACAGTTCACCCTAATTCAGCAAAGAATTTCTGAATAAAATAGCTACATATTCTTGTTCTACTCTTTTCTTCATGTGAAGGGTACCAGTTCTACTATTAATCATTGTCTAAGTGCCACATCCTTTACCTCTGTATGAAAAATCTTATCATGTAGGAGTCTTTATTCTCTTAAATTGATAAGCAATATCTTTTCCAAGAAAGACCAGGTTTCCTAAGGTGTTCAGTTACTTTACAGATTTACAAAAGCATGGCTAGATGCAAATTGGAGAAAACTGAAAATACCAGAAAACTGGTATTCTGAAACCATTAAGTACTAATGCCAAAAATTAGGTCATTTCAAACAGATATCCAAAATTAAAAGGATATTTCAATCATAGTTTTCAGTATTTCAGATCCGTAGTTATAAAATGACCACTAGTAACAGCTTCTTATTCTACAGCAGAAATTCAAAATAAATCACCTGTGAAGCACCCAGATTGCATGGTGAGCATGGAGAAGTCCAGAGGTAAGTTAATAGCTGTGTTTAGAACTACCTCTCTCTACACCAGTAAGTCAGATGTGTCCGTTTTCGGGTTCTACTTTCTATTACAAATTCTGAATCGCAAATATTAAAGTTTAATACAATGCTGAGATGAATGGTTAAGCTGGTAGCTTCTTTGAGGTATTTTTACAAGAGAATCATTGTGCAGTTGTGATTGGGGGAGTGCCTGGTAGAGGTCCTCATATGCTACCACTTTTGGGCTGTGATCCCATAGAACTGATTGTAAGTGAACACTGAAAAAGCAGTCTAATATTAAAAACACAGATCATTTGAGACCGTATGTGGAATGTATATGCTTACCAGTTTGCATACGTTCAGCTTGTTCATTAATACTATCTAACTTTTCAGCATAAACTTCTTTGTAGCCATTGATGAAAGAGAGATAGGATTTAGGTGTTACATAAGCTCTTCTTCGATACCTAAACCAAAGTATATTGGCAACATCAACTTCACACCCATTTTTGATATATACAGCTATTTGATTACTTCCAAAAAAAGGAGGAAATTATATAAATCAAGTTTTTAATTCATTCAAAATCAAATTTCTTCATGATGCAAACCCTTATTTTCAATTACACTGTTTTTATCCACATAGAAAATATTAAAGATTGTTGAATAGTAGGAATGAAGATAATTTACAACATATTAGCAATTCTCTTTCATGCCCTTAGGATATACTGATATAGCAGATTTATTTTTTGTTAGCCTTAAAATACGTATATCGATATATATAATACAAGTTCAAAAAGTACTCTCAGTAGCAATATTTTTGAGATTAATTATTGCATTTGTAGAAAATATTACCTTTGGAAATAATTCTCACAGCTTTCTGAAACTATATCATGAAAGAGACCCATGGTTTCCACTACTTCTGTTTTAACTGCTGGAGAGCAGACCATATTAAACTCTGAAAGAAAATAGTTGGACACAGCTACAAGAGCTTCCTTGGGCCATCGACTGAACCAATCCATGGTGCACCCTGATATCAGACCAGGAAATTTCAAAGAACGTGCACGGAACTTCTCACCAACCTGAAGAGAGAATCACTGTTAATTTACAATATGATTCTTAATCAAAGTCAATGAAAGTGTTTAATTTGTATAAACAACTAAATAGTCTCTTTTCTTCTTGAAAATTTGCTGTTTAGAACATCCTGAAAATTCTTTTCTTTTCAAATGGAGTTTTGCTAAATTTCCAACATTCAGTATTTTATGAAATTTGAAGAAAGAAGTTCATGATAAATATATATGGTTTTAATATTTTGAAACATTAAATAATTTATTTTAATTTCCAATAAAATACTGTTTTCCAGTGAAAAGCAATTTCACAAAGATACATTCATTGATGTGTATTAGTAAAGAATATATGAAAGAAAAAAAATAAAAATACTTCAACTTGTAAGGAATTATTTAAAGTATTTTGCTGCTAAATTCTCACAGCTGTGCTATTACTTTTATTATCTCAGCAATTACAACTAGATTTCAGTAATATTTTGATGCATCTTGAACTTCCTTAAAAATATAAAACTTGAGTAATTCTCTCACACTGTATAGGACAGTTTGCTAATGGAAGAAAGGCAAGCAGATATGAAGAAAAAACTTACTGGAGAAAAGCAGAGGACAACATGCAAGTTCTTCTTCGCCCGACTTAAAAAGTACTCATAAAGATTATCAAAGGTAGGAGGATGCCGAGGCATCTCTCTTTTCATCACAGATATTAAAGCTTGGGTGATTTCATCCAATTCATCCCGAGCAAATAAATTAGAAATCTGTTTATAAAATAAAAATTGATGAGAAAATTAATTGCATGGATGTAATTATGATAGAATTTATAAATATTTGTCTGTTTGCATCTGTATCTCTCTCTCTGCATATATACAGTTTAGATGAAAAACCAAATTCTTCCCTGGTTTAAACTTATGAAACTCCATTGAAAACTAAGAAGTCTAATTCTGGAAGAGTATAGATCTTGACTGGCAACCAAATCACCATTTAATAAAAGGCTACTGAAATACTAATCACAGTTCCTGTTATATTCTCATGGCTTACATTGAAATAGAGATAAAGAAACTACATATCCAGAGCACTCCTTATTTAAAAAGTTGAAATATTTTAATCATTATTGATTCTGTAACTTATTAAGAAAATAAATATAGTAGTGAGAACAAATTCTACAGTACCCTGCTTCTAAAGTACAGTGCCTGTCAGGCTGAGACCCTTACCTCTCCTGAAGACAGCAGATTATTTACATATTCCAAAAATGACTCCTCTTTTATTTCATTATCAGTGAAAATAAAAGTGATACCTTGTCCTTCCTGTCCAGCTGTTCTATACAATACTTTTAAATCATCTGACAGATTGGTTACATTATAGGATCTAGGAGAAATAAGGAACATTACCTGTTAATTCAAAACAGAATACTGCTATTTTTGGATTATAGTGTTTTACAAATGATACTGCAAACATTCTTTGTAAACACACATATTTTGGCTCAGGAATAGCTAACACATGATCCACCTTTTTCAAGTCAAAACAAATCCAATGTATACAAAACAGATAAGAATTTATTGTTTTCAATTTTTTTTCCAACGGTGACAAAATGAAAATAAAGAAAAAGAAAAAAAGGAGCAAATGCTGTGACCATGTAAAGACAAAGCAGTACCATAGTCAGGACTGATATACTTCTTGCATTTCTTACCTGGTTAAAGTGATCTGAAATATTTTATAGCCAGCAATGAAGGAGGCTAACTTTGCAAGACTTTGTTTTCCAGAACCACCAACTCCAACAAGTAAAGCATTTCCATATGCTGTTCGAATAATCCGGGAAATCTATAGAGGAAATAATGAAGAAAAATATCACTAATAAATTCAAATATTAATTAGCAAAATTAAAAATCTATTATGCTTTACACTTAATTTACTATACTACAATTTAGAAATTATTAAAAGGATACTTGCAGAAAATTTTTCCTCTCAAAAGAACGCTTCTACATTCTTTAGGAATTTTGTGTAGCTAATGAAGAAGCTGCATGTAAGAATATAGGATGGTTATAATCAGTTACACATAGGATTTAAATACATAAAAGGGGACATTTTTAGCTCCATTTTATGTTGAAGGCATCATCCTGAATGTGTATAAAAATATCAATAAAAAACTTTAGCTAGAAGAACAAACATACTACATTCCTAATTTTAGGAATCTGAAAGACTTGAACACAGTTAAACTATCCTTTAATGTTATCTTCTATCTACCTTCAACAGTTCCTTCGTGATAGTTTTCTTGCCAAGTCTCCCAGACACAAAAGCTGAATTACAAACTTACTATTTTATTGCCTTTTCACACGTCTTCTTTGGGTTTATGATAAGTTATCGCACTATTACTTTTAACAATTCACATTTTGTTTTGGTCTGCATATAAATTATGTAAAGATGCAAAAGATTGGCATCGACATCAGGCCTTTGAAATACACTCATTATTTCCTTTTATGAAATTTTAGCTTACTGCACAGTTCCCTCTGAGCCTATTCAGATAACTATATTAAAGAAGTCTAAATATGAAATTATGAGGGTGACTAAATCTGTTGTCACTTTAGGTAGTAGAAAGGAGCCCTGCTGTCACTAACTGCATATCACAGATATTCTGATTAAATATTCTGATATTAATTAATTAATATTAATATTCTGATTTGCCAACAAAAATGGAGTGTCAGAGACTTTCAAGGTCTTCTGAAATTCACTTAGCATCATATAAACTATGCTTCAAAAGAAAATTATTTACTTCTATTTAAATGCAAAGCAAACAATCATTTACTTGATTTGAGGTCAACTAGAGAACAACAAAACATCTTCTGGTTTTGTTTCACTGCAACTTCTCTGTGTCTTTCAGTAAACAGATCATCCAGTCAAAGCAATTCCTGAGATAACACTTCTTAAACCCAAGACAGAGTGCTTCAAACAAATCTCATATTTTGCCTTTATTTCAGCCCCGTGAATCAGATTCTGGATTTACATGAATTTTTTCTTATATATTTCTTTCTGAATAGGAGAACAAATGATTGTAAACTGAGAACTACGTACTACCCTAAACTCTACCCTACACACTGATTCTGTTGAAGCCCTAATTTCTTCCTTCTCATGTCTGATGTGCCATCAGATTCTACCTCATGTTATTTTGGTTCCCTGTCAGGTAGAGATACCTTTGAAGTGTTCTCAGAATTCAAAATGATTAAAAATCATTCTATATACAAAATATAAATGTCCTTCCTCACGACCACACCTTTCCTATCGAGGAAAATTTTCATACCTCTGAATTCACAAAAGTTTAAACAAATACATTAAATAAGGAATTTATTATAGAACATGAAAACAGGTTAAGTGACTGTAGCTTTTTCCTAGTTCTTGAAAATGACCAGGCAAAGATGGCAAGCCAGTTTGGTGGTAAGAATTGCTTCTCAGAATGTGCCTTCTAAGCATAGCTTGCCCAAATCACAAACACTGTTGCAACAGTTAAACTAACAAAAAATGTAACAATACCAAACCTTAATAAGATGTGTCATTGCATCCTTGAAAAACACCAAATCAAGAAATGATCCTCTAATGTTTTCATTGTACTGTGACTGATACATCCGCAATTTTTCACAAAGAAATTCATAGCTTGGAATCTGGAAAAAAAAAAGAAATCTGTAACCACACTAGTATGGATCTTCAGAATTTTAAAACTGCACTGATATTTTAACATAAACTTCAGTTTTACATGTTGGCCATGTGTAATGATATTATCTTGCTAATTTACTGTAATGATTGTAGTTGTGTTTAAGCAGAAATTTTTTGCTAAAGGTGGAAGAAAAAAAAGAAATGAGAAGAGGAACAAATAAACCATATTTATATGTCATTATTAAATCTAACATCATTAAAATGATTTATTGCATGCTAAACAGAAAAATCTAGATATATTTTCACAAAAAATATGGTAGGTATTCAACAAAAATTTCTGTATTATATGAGTTCAGCAATATAACATACTTAATAATTAAAGGAAAACTTCAGTGCCTCATATTTTATGTGTAACATGAAATACCTCCTCATAAACTTTTGGTGCTGAAAGCTCGATATCTTCTGGTTCCTCACCAGTTGCTTCAGGCTCATCCCGTAAAAAATCTACAAAATATGGTTCAGCTCCGAGAACTTCAGTTAAATCTGCATCCACATATTCCTCAATTGTTTTAGCAATAGTTTTATCAAACCATTCTGTATCTTCAGGTGCATTAAACCTAAAAACCATAAATCAGTACAACTTTCAAAAAATCTTTCTAGTTATATAGAGTGCAAACAGGTAATTAAATACCAAAAAAAAACCCAAACCCAAACCAAAAAACCACAACTTGTAACATTTTAAAGAAAAAAAAACCATATCAGAATATATGTAATAGACAATAGTCATAGAAATGGATTAGGCAACATTCACAGAAATCAAATGCTTCCATACTATAAAGTATAATAGTAAATCACATAAAATATAAAAAGAAATAATTTGATTTTTCAACTTCCACCCAGAACTAGGCAGCGATAGATCATTTAATTTCCAGATTAAAAAGGATGAAAAAGGGTGAATGCTTTCCCAAATAACCATTGTTAAGTGACCCTTATGTTTCAACCCGCAGTAGAATAGCATAATTTACATTATTATAGCACTGCCTATGAAACTGCCATGAGACAAGGAATAGTGAAAGGAAGATAGTATATGTCACTACAACTTCACTTCATTCTCAACACCTCTTACACCAAACCCCATAACTAACAGAGTTATGGGGTTTGGTGTAAGATGCAATATGTAATATGTAATATGTGTAATATGTACTATATTACTATTCGATGTAGTATGTAATATGTAATATGTGTAATATGCAGTATATATTGGGGTTTAGCAGACTAATAATAGTCTGCAGACAGATACTAGTGACTACATTTCATTGCTTAAACAACTCTCCCTGCTTCGTTTAAGAGATTCACTCTGGTTTTAATACAGGTCAGACCTTTGACTAATCTGATTATCTGTGGCTGTGATTATCTGAGAAGCAATCAAGAATACTACTTCGTAGTAACTGACAAATCAAGAAGGCAAGAACCACCTCGACCACAGAAGAAGTGAATTCAAACTGTGAATGTTGAAGTACAGAAAAAACCAATTTTTATATATTTACTTCTTTTCCTTTAGAGTCATACAAGTGAGAGGAAAACAGAACGAAAATGAAAAGCTCAGTGCTCTGAGTTTTCAAATAAGACAAGGTATACTGAAGAACTATTATAGAGACAGCCTAGATTTACATTATATACTTCATAATGTTAGAGAGTTTTAGGTGATGACATTATAATACTAACCACTAGGAAATCTAAAAAAGACTCAATTACTACACTCTCTCGCTCCCTCTTTCTAGTATATAACATATCTGTACAGAAAGTAATGCACTGTATGACACTTCTGCATCACTGGGTCTGATCCTAACTTTAAATTAAAATTAAACATTTTCCTCCTTTTTGCATCAACAGCACTCTATTGCACATATAAACATATAGACATACATTTTAGCAAATGTGTAAGTTTGTATAAGATAAGATAGTTCAGGCAGTTGGAGATATCAGCACTGTTAAGACTTTGTGGTGGATTTACACTGAATAGGCTTTCTCTGATTGTAGAAAAATAACTACTAGAGTCAGCAGAAAAGTCTGGCCTTTATATTTATATTCTTGACAACTGAGGGATAAGATTTCCTTAGATTTCCTGCATGCATTTTCTGAACTCAGCATATGTGTCTTAGGAGAGAGGAAAAAGTGACCAGGATATTGAAACTGGTCATAAAAGCAATCTTCCTTGGCTCTTAACTCAAGTTTGTTAATACACCTTCTGGGGAAAAATGAGATGCGCTCTGTCAGATGAATCAGAGCTCTCATGCAAGAAAATGAGACATCCTAGAAGATACAGGGAGGGAGGGTAAACAAAACTTTTTGACAACAGTCTATGCTTTTTTTGGAATTGTTTCTAACGTTTACATGAAATGAGGGGCAGTTGTTTCATCCACCAGTTTTAGCAGTGTGCAATTCATCTCTAAGTTTTATGTATCTTGGATTTTTTCTTTTCAACTGAATAGATGCTAAAGTCCAAATATCAACATATACTTAGGATGAATTCCCCTTGTCCCTTTTATATTTCAAAACCAGAAATGGAACTCCTTATATTTCTTCTATACCTCTGCTCTTTCCTTTATGTTGGTGACAAGTTGATTGATATGATAATAATATGATTAAGTTTGACTCTGCTTGAATACAATACAATCATTATGTATTTATCTTGCCTGCTATCATGCCAAACCATCTGCACCAGACTTCATTTATGTAGTCAGCATCTTAAAACAGATAAACTCCATTTAAAGTTTTTGCAGCTATGTCGAAAACATTCTGGTCATGGCAGGTAACGCTTAAGCACTTTTCAATTCAAAACGTTTAGGTCTAACTAAAAGTAAAAGCACTATAACATGCCCTCTTGTGTCCACGGCAAAATATTTGTCATTCCTTTCACTTTGTGATAGCTTTTTTAAGTAAATGAAGTGTAAGAAAACACACATACATTTTTTAAGAGTCAATATTTAAATTTAATGCTTTAAGTATAAAACATTGCTTTCATAAAAATTATGAAGGCCATTCCTCAGGGAATGAGAATAAGAAAAAACTGTATTAATTGTAACTACTCACAGTAGTAATGGGTATATGTCAGGTTTTTAGCGGCAGCTATAGTGCTACATCTAGAATTTCACAAGAAATTGAAACAAACAGAAAAAGAATACTGGTCTCTAACACATACAGGTCATAACTGTATCTGTTTTATGAATATTTTGAAAGAGGTTTATAGGAAATGGACCAATTTTTAGTCATAAGCATGCAAATCTGTTTTTTTCCCGTGAGGAGAGCAAAGCAATACTAAGTTATTCTATGTGTATAAATTTAGGACACCATAAAATTCTCTTTTGTACAGTGCAATTGGCTGAGTGCAGCCAAAGTGAAAAAAAATATTAGGTTATAATAATATGTGCACATTTACATGTTTTCCATCCAATTACTGGGTTAATCTATCAGTACATAGCATGATATTTGTTGGGATAACACCCCAATGCAGACTGCATGTAAAATAAGATAAAATTTTTCACATTGGCCTAAAAAGGTTTATCATATTTAGAAGTTTTACAGATGTATGAGTATAAATGAAGTAATAAAATGCTATAATTATTATACCTGTCAGCAATTACTCTGGTACATTCATGCTTAAAAAGTCTTAGAAGGACAGTGGTAGTTTTGCATTCTTCTGCCTTTATAGTTAACATTCCTTGCCAAATTCTAGAAAGGTCTCGAAGGTTGAAGATATAGTGGAATTTAGATGGTGTAGGTAGCATCTTTATCTAAAGAAAAATATTGTTAATCTTCAAAATCAGTAACATTTAGAAGGAATAAAGAATAATAAAAATTATAAGTGCATTGTTAATAACACATATAAAACATAAAAGTAACAAAACTACTAATTTTCCCACATAATACTGTGGGAAAATACTTTAATAAGAAATCATCAAAACAACCTGTTTAAAAGCCGGATCTATAACTAAATGTAGAACACAAAGTCTTACAACATGTAATTGTTTCACATGTTTCTCTGGCTTTATAAATTAAAAATTGTAATTTATGAATAATTTCACTCCCTGTTCTTTAGCTATAGAGATCAAAGCTTTGGGCAACATGAATTAACTTATAAGAATGAATGGACTGATACTTCCATTCATCTGTCTTGTATACTGAAATCTGGTATTTTCCAGATTGCATCTCCAAAACATTGTAATCCATCTTTCTCTGCTTTTTTAGTTCTTTCATTTTTCTTTTTTTCTCTTTGGCAGGGCAGGTGGGGGAAGGGGGCTGCTTGTTTGTTTGTTTTTTGGGTGGTTTGGTTAGTTGGTTGGTTGATTTTTTTCTTATAGGTATGTTCTTAGGGAATATTTGCCTAAATTCCAGTAGTAGTCATTCTGTTCAGACTGATTTGGATAAAACTTGCCCTGTAATTTATACCTTTGTCCGCTGCCACAATATTCTTCCTGTTGAGACCAATTTTTCCACCAGATCACACACTTCAGGGCTGAATTGTCTACAGGGATGAAAGTATCCACAGGCAATAACACCTGAAAATATAAAATGCAATAAACAATTAATCTCAGGTTGTAGAATATAATAAGGTAGGTTGTGAGCAAGACAAATAAGCACTTAAAACATTAATTGGTAAAACATAATTTTAAATTACAGATGAAATTATTTTTCTGTGTTGTCTATGGCTTTTCTGAATTGATATAGAAACAATGGGCAGCAAGAGCTGGCTTTCCACCACGTACTGTATTGACAGAGTTACCAGAATTGAGAAATTTAGCAACAGAGAGTGTTTCAGACAGTGCAGAGGTGGAATGTTAACCTACATAGAAACAGCAGTGCTCAGAGTCTTCCAGGAAATGTCATTACTTTCTTAATATTTGTTTGTCTGAAACTAGAAAGACAAGCATTGTAAGGGTCTCATTTCCCTTCCACAGCACTGTTTTTGCTGTACTACAGCTTCAGGTGTTTTACTGGAAGAACTCTGATTTTGCATGATGAAAGTGAGAAAGCAAGCACACTTTTATAGATTTTAAGTCCATTATGAAAGAAAACAAATTATACTGCAACAAGAGAAAAAAGTACCAAAAATTTTGTCGATGGATGAGTTGGATGGCAATGTACAATTGAATACAGAAAACTGTCTTTTTAAACGCTGAGGAATATCATTACGGCCTCCTCCAGGATGTATCATTGCTGCTATTAATTGTACATCTACAATTGTAAGGAAGTCTCCAGGCTTATCCAAGCTGTACATTCCTCTCATTTCCATCATCTGACGGACAATTTCATTTGTTATCTGTAAATTTATGTAATTTGTACAAATTAGAAATTCATGCAAGAACAAAATAAATACACCACGAAAATTTAAATTCTTCTTGTAACTCTACCACTAATCCATAGAAAGATATTCTCACTTTAATCTGAAAACAGATTAAACTGCCTTCCTTAGTCATATGGAAGATCTTGTTTTATATGATTTTAAATGGCAGGGAAATTCTTTCAGAGCTCTACTGCCATATAATATCAAGAAAATGTGTTTGTATTCTTTTTAGCTAAACAAACTTAAAGCAATGAACAGGGGGAAAAATTGTTTTGTTCCTCATTTTGTTGCTGGACATTCGGCTACAGATGTTCAAACTACGCTTTCCACCTCGCTCCTGGGCCTCCTTTGAAGCAAAACAATTAATTCTTTTTTGAAAAAGGAAGCTGTTTTATTTCAGAAAGGTTATTCACTCTACAGTTTCAGAGTTTGCCCATAGCAACTGCTCCAACAATATCCAGCAAGCCTCATGTCTGTGCTCACAAACCTCACCAAAACCATCATGATATGCAGCAGGGCACCAATCACAAACCATTATCCCATTAAAAATATTTCAATAATGTCTTGGGACCATAATGCAAGACTTAGTGGAGGTCTTGAATTTTTCACATCCTTTCTTTCTTTCTCCAAGGTATCACACTTTCACTTGGCAGAAATTTGTTTACTGGTGTTCTCAAATTAATGTCAATTTTGAAATTAATAATATGCTACTTTAGTACAGTGCTGATTTTTATTTAGTCTTACAAAAATAAGGAAGTGGAGATTATGTAAAATATGGCATCATTATCTTACATGTCTCATCAGTAAACCTAATTTGCTCTCTTTTTTTGTCTTTGTCAGTGTACCATAATTAGAAAGCACTTCCAATAATCAAGTTACTTAAAATATTTAAGTCCACTGATTCCCATGCATAGATATATAAAAAGCACAACAATTTGAGAACAAGTAGTAAATATTAAAAAAGGTTACCTGATCTCCCCATTCATTGATAAATGGCATATTGATATCATCAATAAAAACTGTCATCTTTCTGCCTCCAGGAGGTCCGTAAGTACTTCCAACACGTTTGTCCACATAACTCTCTATGGTCCTCTAAAAAAGTGAAGAAAGTTGTCATTTTGCATCTAAAGCAGCAATATTTAAAATGCATTGTTGAAAAACATGTCACTGCTTTCTGCTACATCACTTAGCCAATGATTCCCTCTTTTGTTAGCAGTTTCATCTTTAATTCTAGTGTTAGGGAATCTAATTCCTAAGGAATCCAGCTCCTGTCCTGCAACATACCTCTGGCTACCAGGGAAGTTTTTAAAAAGTTTTCAGACTTAGAAACTATTATTTCATTATCAGCATTATCATTTCCCTTACTAATATCAATTGTTTAATATTTGCAATACAACTGCAGAGAATACAGAGGCAACGTAGCTTCCTTTTATAATGACTTCTCAGATGTCTTGTGAGTGGTGTAATGCAGAATTCCAATATTTTGGTGGTAAGAAGCATGATGTAATAGACAAGTAAGACATTGATATATAACTGAAATGTTTCTTTGAGGTTCTACAGCTCTACAGTGTTTCTAAAGATACACAAAAAATGACAGAAAAAACCATCTTACAAGATGTTTTTACAAGAGAGGTTTTCCCTAGACAAGTAATGTTTTCTCTCTAAAAGCACAAATGTCATCCCATATGAGTAATGTAGCATGTGCTGTCATAAAGATAAAAGTATTAATAGTATTTTTGAAACAGAGAATAGATACATGTTTTGTCCAATGTTTTTGCCTCAGTTTTGCAACAGGATATTGATGGGTATTTTAAGATGTAGACTTACAGAAAACACATGATTAAGGTGAAAAAGAGAAACTGCTAAGTGATTGCGTAGGAAATCAAGAAATTTGTAGCACATCTAATGCATCCCAAACCACCCAATCTTTCAAATATCCTCAGAATGAGGATTCAGAAAAAAAATATTTTGAGTGTAGCTCTTTCAAGTGATTAGAAGCATTTCATCTGTTTTTCTGCTACATCTCTCCATTGGAAATCAACAGAGTGAACTATGTCTTCAGCTAACTCACTCCTAAGGGTCTTCTGAGGTGCTACAGGACTGCAGCAGAGACAAGACTCACCAAGATCCTTTCACGTACCCTCTGCACCACAGATGAGCAAGTCTGGGATTTGTTTTCAAGACAGTAATATTCTAAGGACCCATAACATACTAAGTAAAGGACACTGAGACAGAGATACTGACTGTTCAATAAATCTTGCATGCATGAAAGGATGGCTGCCTTATTCTATCTCATTTTGATACAAACCATGACTAGAGACCTTATGTGTAAGAAGACCTGCTGGAAAAAACTCAGCAGACATTCTGTGAGTTTGGCAATTTTTTTAAAAATAGGTGTTTCATCCTTTACTTTTCATCATTTTCTTAATAAAATTTACATTAGCTTCTTAGAAAATATGCCTAATTTTGGAATGGAGTTTGTAAGACCTATTCTGTGAGTAGACTTTCCAACCAAGAAATATTCCAAAATGAGTTATTTTTCCCTAACAGGGGCTTGTCACCATGAATTCACTGCATTGAACTGGTAATGAAGCCAATTCAACTTACAGAATCAGATCCCAGCAAATTAGTAGTATATAATCATAGCACAGTGTTATAAAACACTCTTTCAATCAGTTGAAAAAACCATCTACAGCATTTTTTTCTATTTCTATGGATTTTTATCAGTTACATTGGGAAAGAGAAATTTCTACAAATTTGTCATGCTAGAGGTCCTTAAAGATTGAATTTCTGAGGCTGTAGTTACTCCCGAGCTGAGGAAAAATGAAATAGTCTAGAACTTGAAATCTGTTCTTTATTTAACAAAAATAAAACTTAAAGCTATATACATAAGAATCAGAAAAAAATGAAGTATAACCAAAAATATAAAAAGAAAAGGAAAGGTCTTCAGTAAAAAATTGATTCTTAAAATTCCATAATGAAAAAACACACAGCAATCATGAATATATATATCTCTATGTGAGTGACTATATTTTATTCTGATCTGCAAAAATTATTTTTAATAGAATTTTCTGAAGTGTTGAAGTGACTTAGATGAAAAAGATCCTTTTGAATTTAATTCTAAATACTTATCATCAGAATTAAGTACCCTTAATGGTAGGCAATATTTTTTAAAACTCTATATTTTTACCTGAAACATAAACGGTTCTGTGGCAGATGAAAAGTTTAAACTTTTTGACAAATGCTCTTCTGGGTCATATCTCTTCATATATGCCTTAATCATGACTGTCTTTGCAGTCCCCTGTTCTCCTATGAGCAAAACAGCCTGTAACAGATATTTAAATCACCTAAGTTATATCAAAGCTTATAGTTATATATGCATAACAGATGTATTTTTGAGAAAGGAATAGTTTCTGTGTCTACTTTTAAATGCTACATTTTTCTGATAGATTTTTACTGTGTCTCCATATGCACTGACACAGTACGTGTTTTTCATCCCACACAGATTCTCCAAGAAAATTTTTTGCGGAGTCAAAAGAGAAAGAAATAAGCAAGAATGTGCTAGAGGATTTTCTTCCAGTTGCCTAACTTCTTCCAGTTTCCAACACATCCACTGCAGCAGTCTCTTTTGGTGGATGACCCTAAGAAGCCTTCCTGTATAACGGAAAGGAATCTCTGACATCTAATTTGAACATGACATTTCTAGTTGTTTGGGCTATAGGTATCCTTTGTGACATGTGGATGTAGTAGGATACTTTCTTCTTCCCAATACTGTTATCTCCTCTTCTACATTTGTTCTATTAGCTGCACTTAACTGCTATAAACTACAGCCTTGCTAGCGTGAGGAAAAAAAAACAGAGTAAAGGTTAGGAATTACAGGTTTCAAGGGAACTGCCTTCTGAAATTTATTTTCCTTGTTTCTCTGGTCTAGAAAGCATAAACCAGAAAAATTAATATGGTGCAAAGACTAAGAACATGGTTTTATATCTTCTGAGAAAAATGATAGGTTGTTGAACGCAAACTTTTACCATGAAAAATTATTTCATAAAACCAATGTTTTAAAGTTTTGTTCATGCACAGAAATAATTATAGAGGATCCATGTTAAGAAAACAAAAATACAACAATATAATGATGCACCTGGGAAGCAATGACTAGAGACAGAGATGATGAATGACCGCAACCTCCAGTTCCTTTTTAAGTAGTTTTCTATTTATTTCATATAGTAGGTATATATTTAAATAAGTAATCCTGTACTTACTTTCTTTTGTTTTGCAATTGTGTTTATCAAAAACTGAGTTCTGGTATTATCAACATTTGGAACCAGAATAGATGCATAGTCTGGGACATGATCTGTTGGATACAGATACTCCTGAACTCTTTCACTCCAGTGCTCCCAGTCACCTGAAATGACCAAAAAAAAAGAAAGGAAAATATCTCATGATATTTTGATCATGCTCAATACTTCATTAATACAATAATTTAAAAAATATATACTATGGGCAAAATACTACAAAGAATAAAAAGGGATCAATTTTCTCAAATCCAGCTAAAATACATCTAACAAAGGACATTCTTAGTCATGACCTGTAATTAGTCTACAATTCTACTAAATGTAGATGTATTTCTTAAATTTATATATACTTATCTAAATAAAACCCCAAAAGAATGTTTACCTAGAAACTAATTCTCACACTGCTGGTGAAAAATTACAGAACATGAGAATATGGATGGCATATGTGTACACTAAATCAACACTGCTGACAAAAAAAGTGTGAAGTTTGTGTGTTTGTCAGAACACACTCTGACAAAACAGTAAGCTTTTTTGTGACTTTGGTTGTTTGTGCTATTTAAACTAAAAAATTTGTTCTGGAAAATAGCACACTATTCAAAATATCAAGAATCAAAATGTCTCGCTATTCTTACAATCCTATAACCTTTAGGATTTATGACTGATTGTTAGATATAAATAAATAATAATTACTAAGCAGAATTAAAATCAGATTTTATTCCTTTAACAAAAAATACTAGCTGTAAGAAAATTAAACATAAAATAGTAGTAAGTTAGACTAAACCAGCCTAAGCACAAATTATCTAAAAATTGTAGGCTAACTTAATAGAAAAGTAATTTGTAAAAAAGAAATTAAAATCAAAAGAAATAAGAAAATGTTAGCAATGAGCACTCTATCTCTTGTCTCTGATTTCTCACATCCACAGATGTGCTGGTAGTGCACTGTCAAAAAACTCAACTCATATGACCATATAATAAGGACTAAAGGAGTAACAGAGTTTTAAAAAGACAGTAAAAAAGAAATTACATTAAAGAAGAGCATTTGTTCTTTTTCTTACCACGATCAGTAACATAAAACTCATACATCGTTTGACTGGAGCCACGGGAGATTTTTGGTAAGTCTAATTTATTATCATGAGCTCTAATGAAGGCTTCAAGTTTATCTCTACTGTCCAACTCCAGAAGGGCACCTAAACTCCACATTATTGCAAAGTTGAACAATTTATGCAGATGATGAGTAACTGATACACCACGTTCTTCCTTCAATGGAATCAAGCCCTCCAGAAGATTAATAGACTGAAAATATTTTAAAATATGCATTTAGAAAATATTACATAAGCACTTTTTATTTACCTATAAATGTATGCACATGCATTATTTAGATGTATTCAAAATTTAAATCAATACAGATTACAGAAAAAAAACCCACAACACATAAAATTCAGAACTACAAACCCAATCAAATTTATTAAAGATAGCTACATAAAACTGGACAAAATTTTCAAAATTACCTAAGTAGTTTGATCATCAATTATCCTTTTAAATTATGTCTATATAATAAATGTCATTTATGAGTTTGGGTAACAAAACAGCTTTTTAAGGGATTTTATATTATTCAGAACTCCAAGAGTAGATGAAGCCTAGACATTTCTTTCCATCTTTATGCATGGAAGAATTTTCAGCATCTGTCTAATGTATTTATCTCAATTATGGTCAATTAATGCATCTATCACTTTAACTTCTATTTTGTTTTTTTAAAAAAAAATAGATTAACGTATTCTATTATGTTATTGCTTCACTATAAGGCTCTAGAGTCCAGATTCTAGAAAAATAGTAACTTGCTGTCTGCAATCCTGTGATGTTGCTCATGAAGTCAGATGTTTGACTGCCTTAGGCAGTACCATTTGTACTCCCCTTCTGGACACAAGGCAGTGTCCAGCACATGATTTCAAAATACCTCTTTTTAACAGTGGAACAGATTTTCAGTCAGCTCTTGGAATTAGTACTCTTTATGCTGTCTTGGAATTAGTACTCTTTATGCTGTCTTGGATCTCATACTTGAAGTGAGAAGTAATACAGTAACACATACTTTCAATGCTTGCCCAGCATCTCATTTACAATAGTGACCAAAAGTGGAGAAGAGTAAAAACAAAGAAAAAAATTTCTCTTGGCCTGTGCTAGTGCCGGGGCTAGTACATCCTACTGGTACCCTCTTCAGCTTGTGACTTGCTGAACAATACACACTTTTTCTGGTTTTATAGTCCTCTGTGGCTTTTTCCACCCTGAAAATACCAAGGTTGGTCTTGAGCCTACAGAAACTTTTATTGTCTATAACAACCTTTGGCAAGATGTTCCGTAGGTCTGCTATTCATGGCATTGAACAGTTTGTTTTCTCCCTGTGTGAACTCCTTCATGCTTATCTTCACTGAATTTCATTTGCCATTTTATTACCTATTTATTCAGTCTCATAAAGTCTGTCTACAGTTCTTCATGGTTAGCTGTTTTGTCCTTAATACCGTGAATAATCTAGTATTGTCAATAAACTTCTTCACCTAAAACTTTTCCAAATTGTTTATGAACATTTTGAACAGCACCGATCCCAGCTAAGGTGCCACAGGATCAGTGATAACCTCTGTGCTTCCTAAGAACTGATAATCCAATCACACATTTTCTATCTTCCAATAAATTATTTATCTACAAATGAACCTCTTATCTTCTGCTATGACTGTTTAGCCTCCATGTAAATCCCTGGTAAAGAATGATGTCAAACACCTTTGATCCTTCATGCAGACTATATCAACCAGATCTCCTTTAGCTACAAGTTTTTTCCAAGACTTCTCTAATAGGCTCATAAGGCAGGATAACTCTGAACAAAAAAACTGTGCTGAGTCTCCTAAGGTAAATGATATTTGTCTATCTAATGAGGTGGGCCAGAGGATGCTTAAACAGTTAGAAAGACAGTGGAGATTACAAGGAGGAAAGCAAAGGTGAGATCACTTTTATATGAAATCATTATAAAGCATTCCATAGAAATACATATTCATGTACACCAACGGGCAGCTTAAATTATGAATGGTAACAAATGGCAGAGTGTGAGGTACATATGCATGTTTGGGTGAACATCCAAAACTGAACTTTAGAACTCAAAGTCTGCTAGATGCAACTGCTTTGATTTGGTTGTAAATTTTGAAAATGCATGAACTAAACAGAAGCAGCATGTCCTGAATCCTACAATTACTAAAGAGACATATGACTCAACAAATCAGGAGGCTGGTAAGGTACAGGACTTCTGCACACATATCATTTATCACAAAACTAGGATCTTAAGGTTCAAGTAGGGTAAAATCTCTGGTCTCACTGGCTCTTAGACAACCCCAGCATGGAGGCCTACTAAGGGTTACTTACTCTGTCACACATGTGACAGAAACTTTCTAGAGATTTTCATTCACAGGAAGAAACATTCAATACAGCTTATATCAGGGAAATATTTCCCTGACCAAGCACTATGAGTAGAGCACTGACTTGCTGACACTTCCTAACAAGCACTAATCAAAAATAACAGAAACTTTTGATCACAGGAAAAATCTTTCATGAAAACAAGCTCAATTCAGTCAGAGGTTCCACAGGTAAGAAATGTAGAAGAAAAATTATATCCCTCTCAAAAAATGTTGAGCATTGCATGTCAATCTCTCATCATAAAGTGGTAAATTACATAGTTTCTGCCCGTGGACTTTGATTATATAGATACTCTAGTCCCATTTGGTACTGCACAGTTAACCTCTGCAGCATTTACTGTGGCCACTAGTTTGCAGTAAAATACTTCACAATCTAGAAAATCTGAAGCTAACTCTCTAATGAACAGCAAAAAGCTATTGGGTGCAAATTTGCTAGTTTAACATCAAACTGGAGTGCTATCCAAAACATTATCTTGTCTAGTCTCTTATTCAAGGGCACTCCTGAATTTTTTATGAGTGAGTCAATATAAAACTGAGATTATATGGACAAATGGGAAGTCTGGAAACTTAGAATTTGCAGATAACAACAGACTCATAAACAAATCAACTGGAGATATACAGTACAGGACTGACAGTCTTGCAAAATTTGCCAAACACATATTTATATTATTAATAAATCACTCATATAGTTTGGACTCCACTCAAGGTAGAATTCCAACTGATAGGAAGGGAGAGGCAAAAATTACTGCATTGACCTTGAAAGAGCTGATGGACAGAATAACAACTTTTACATCTGAAGATAAAAAGATAAACAGAATTCTTCTTCTTTCTCTCTGATGACACTACCAGTAGGGTTATAGTGACCCTTACCACTATTTTCTGGTATTAAAAGAACTGCAATGAGTCCACTATCTTATTAAACATACACTTCTGAAAATTTGCTTGAAGCCTGCAAATTCCAGTCAGAAGACTAGCCCAGGTATGAAGTGATACAGATAAGTAAAATTTTCTTCGGCACATCTTAACAGTTCCTCTTATATTGCCCAAGAAACAAATACTGAGTTTGAGCTTTTCTTTGTGGGGAGACAATCTTTTCAATTCATATTTTTCTGCTATCAAATGTTCTCTTTGCTATTTCTGCACGTTTACTATCGTCAGTCAATTCATGCAGACTCACACAGTATCTGTTTTACCTGCATAATGTAGTTACATTCCAGAAGCTCCATTTTTGGATTAAGGTTTAGTTTCATGTATGTATATGCTGGTTCAAAGATTCTATCATACAAACTTTGCAAAAGTTCAGCTTCTTGAGCAGAACGTTTTTTCAGCCATGCCTGAAAAAAACCATCCACAATACTGTTCTGTAAAAAATGTATAACAAAGTGTAATAAGGAGCAGCCAGCAATGATTATCTTACTTGCAATATCGGTCTCCAGCTGAGGACAGAAGAACTGATGAAGACCATACCCATTCGAGAAACTGTTGCTGGAGAGGCATTCTCGATGTTGTGGACCTCAAATAACAATTTACATGTAGGAGACATAGGAATTCGATCTCCATTCGCTAGAGTGAGGGTCTTGTTATCGTCCAAAACGGAATTTAAATTCTCAATCCAGATTGCATCTACAGGACCATCCAAAATCAGAAAAATATTTTCACCTGGAAAGACAATCAAAAGTGAGATAGTTCATATCACATTGTTGAAAACACAACAAAACAAGTGTACAAAAGATGGTCTAGAACTTAAATGTTATATAAAAATTTATTTTATGTATTATAATTTCTGCCATCTCCATGGATGCTCATTACTGAATAAATTGCATACTTAGTTAAGGAAATATTTTTGAAACAATTAGTAGAAAATGAGGGCACAAATATATCTTTATAATGTTGAATATTTGTTACCTTGGCCAGCTACCAGACAAAACCCGCGCTACTCTCTCTCTCCCCTTCCTCAACAGGACAGGGAGAGAATAAGGTGAAAATGTTTGTGGGTTGAGATAAAGACAGGGAGGTCACTTGTCAGCTGTCATGGGCAAAACAGACTAAACTTGGAAAATATTATTTTATTGCAAATTAACATAGATTTGGATGATGAAAGCAAAGACAAACACCTAAACCACTTTCCCCTACTCCCTTTTCTTTCTCCAGATTCAACCTCTTTCTTCACAACTTAATCTAACTCTTCTTCCTCCTCCTGCCCCAACCCTACTCCAGCAGCACAGGGAGGATGGAGCATTTACTACTTTGTCGCTAAAATAAGGATTCTTTGGGCAACTAAACAAGAGATATTGAATATTCACAGATCCCTCTCAAGGTAATGAAAAAATTATCACTCATCTGCTCTTAAAATCTGGTTGTTTTTCTTTTCTTTTGAAATATAAACATAGACTTAAATACCTAAATTTTGGCAATTTTAGAATTCTGGCTTCATTTGGACTATAGAAAATTTCCAAAAGAGAAAACATATGCATTTCCAATGTAGGAAATTCAACCATCTTTTAAAATTCACTTCCTTCTAGGAAGGTTCCCTAGAAGAATTCTCTTCCTTTAATATAAGTATTTATTTTTTCAGAGACAAATGAAACACTGTGAAAAGGAATTTCAGTATGCCAATCCTAAAATACTGAAATATAAATATGGGCAATCAATGCATGAAAAACCATGGCAAAAACATTATTCCAAAGATGGTGCCATTAGAACAAGTTAATCTAAACTGTAATTTATTAGCTTCCAAATAACATGTCTGCACAGTAGAACAGAAGTGGCAAGAAAATATCCATTTTTATAATGCAGATATACTACTGAAATAACACATTTTTAAACTGTCTGTCCTTTCTGTAACCTCATCTATGTTTTCTACAGTTTTCCTCAAGAGGAACGTTTCCAAATTCAATATGATTTTGTCAACATATTATTCAAGAAATATTTTTATGATACCACATGCAAAATATTTACATACCCTTTTTGGCTTTCAATGTTTTCCTCCACAGAGTAGAAAAGATTCCATCTGTCCAGTCATTAGTTGCAGCGTCTAGTTTTCCAAACATCTGAGGAGCAGTAATAGCTTTGGGGTTCATTCGCATTTCCCTGTGAGGTTGGCCACATTCTGTCAGTGCTCTCATTAATACAGTTATGACCATTGTTTTTCCAGATCCACTAGGTCCAAGTGTCATCAACCCATGACGTACTAGAGAAGTTTCATACAACTATTAACAAAATCAAAATAAAACATTTCAATTAAAATAATCAAAATAAAACAAATACATGCTTTAGAAAGATTTTTGCTTGCACTTAGGAGTGATTAAAATGTGTTAGACATACAACTTACATGCTCAAGATTGAACTCAGCACGCATTTGCTGAATTTTAGTGGTTTGTGGAATAGTACATATGTTCAGATCCTAATCTTCTTAGCACCAAGCAAGTTTGCTATAAACAGCTTACAGAACTAAACCTTACCTAAACTTTTCAAAGCAACTGCAAGTAGTTTTACCAGATTTGAAAAAGGATTTTCTGTATTATTCAAAAAGACAAATGAATAGTAGAAAAACATTAAAGCAACAGAAGTATGATTAATCACTACAGTACTAAAATACCTGAGCATACAAAACAAACACAGGGACTGCATTTTCTTTAGAACTGTATATGGGTTTTGTTTCAGGACAGTTCTCTGTCGAATTTTTTATTTTTCTTTTAATATTAGCATTAGGTTTGCTGTGAAAGTGTCAGTCTGCCTATACAAGTGTCTCCATTTGAATGAACTGAACAGCACAAAACAGTGGTAGTCTTCCTGGGTGCCAAAGCCTTGTAAGATGAAGCATGTTCAGTTCTTCCTTTGCAAGCTGAGCAAAGGCTTGTATCAGCCCAGGAGGAAGATCTATAGGCACCACAGTGAGTCCCCTGCATTGGTCTTCCTTGCACAAGGTGCACACAAAACCTTCAGTTTTTCTCATATTAGATGTGCAGGTTCTTGGGTAAGACAATGGTTTAACTATTAACATGCTGTTCTGACTCCTGATTGTGAAAAATGTTTTGGAAAAAAAAATGCTTTACCTGAACAAGCTTAAGATTCCACGGTGGATGGTTAACCAGTCCTGCCTCTTCAACCTGATGCGCTACTGCAGCCTGAAGCTCAGCATAGGTGCTACTGTCTAATTGCAACCCCGGAAAGAGATCATTGATAAGACTGAGAAACAAAGGCTCATCTTCATCTATCTGAAACAAAAAAAGTTATTAAATGTTTAAAGAATGGTTATCCAGAGAACATTTCCAAACCAAAATTAGTCTCTGTTTTAAAAGAATAAGCAGTAAGAACGTATTCTCTAACTACACATGCTTACAGACAGCCAACAGGACAGCTTGCAACAAAAACAGCATTTTGAAAATGTCATCCACAAGCCATGCAGAAAAAGAAGTTCAAAACTGAAAGAAATTTTCCACTGAGTAGAGACTGCAATCTATTTTGAAAATTGATTTGTAAAACCCTTGCAGCATATATTGGAAAGAACATCCTGTTTGGAAAGGAATCTTTAAAAGTCTAATTTAGTGGATACTCATCATTCAATTTACTCTACAGTACAGCAGTCAGCCTGTACACAAGCCAGTACATAGAAAGTCACATGCACAGGTAAGCCACTACTAATCTATTTGAACCTTTGTATAATGAACACTGTTTGCAAGTCCAATAAACTCTACACTGTTTAATGATAGCATGAAGATTATAATGTTTCAATTTTTAAAGAAAAGGATGTTTGAGATTTTTTCTAATCTCGTACAAAACCCATGGAATATCTATTAGGCTTGCCTTTACATAGTGCTAAAATATTAAATTAGATTCTTACCAGCTTAGAAAGATTCATATCTCTTAGCCCTCTCATAACAATACTTAATTCACTTTCAGTTGGCCTGGCTCTCTTCTGAGTTCCAAGAGTCCTCAGCACTGAAAGGATATTCCTCAGACCAAAGTCATAATGGACCTAGACATGGAAGAAGACAAGCACCAGTAACAAGTTGTCTGGCTTTATTTCATCAATATATCAAGCTTTACCTTCATATTATATAGTACAGTTGTCCTGCCTGGAAAATAGGAATTGTTGCTGTTGCTTAGGAATTATTATATTCAAATAAATGAAGGACAATAAGATTGTTCTCAGGAAGATATGTGTGTGCTATAAGGTTTTCATTTTCTAATTTAAATTTAATTGATTTAACCATGTATAATGCCATATAGCAATTATTTTATAGCTATGTATAACAGAGGTTCTAAAAAACTAACAGTTCCATTCTAGACTGTGTCTTTCCAACTAAGGAATCTTAAAGCACAGACTTCAGATCAAGGCAGTGCTACAAGGACATGAGCAACTTAGATCAAACTTTAGACATTTCTCCCATTTTTTCCAGTTTCCAATTTCCAACTACGTACTCTAGCCCTAGATAATTCTTACCAAAAAATTACATGTCTGGGATAATTTTTGCCTGGCTGTCATGTTTAGGCAGAGAACCTCACGCACTTGCAACAGCAACTAAAAAGTATCATTTTTAATAAACAAAGGTGCATATATGACTACATATTCATGAATTAATGTGGTAATTTATTCAGAAATTTTATAAGGTATTTGTTTGAATTACATTAAAGTACTTCAATATTTTGTAAAAGGCATAAAAGTGATGGTACAGAAACAATCTGCACAACCCAAAACATAGGAGGTTTTATTGCGTAAATATGAAGACAAAGGGAATACATAACACTACCTGCTTAGTGAGCTGCTCCTCACAAAGTTTATAAAGAACAAAGAATTTCTTAGACAAGACCACATTATCAATAAATCCGTAACTTGCAAGTTTAACTCTTATAATTATCTGAAATACAATTTTTTGTAGAAATTCCATTAGTTTTTCCTGAAGACAGGCCAGCAAAATAAAATACAGTTTTCCTTTCAGTTCAGTCAGGAATTATACCTGTCTATCTGGAACCATCATTGCAACACTTCTAAACTGAACTTTGAGATTTTCAGGTAGCTCTTGACGTCCAGCATATCCAGGATTCTATATAAGAAAACATAATGCATTATTATTTACAATAGTCAAAATAGCATCCTTTTTATTGTTCAATAAAAATAAATGCATGTATAAATACTTAGAGCAGTTCAGAGTTAGAAGTCTTGCCTATCAATTATTATAATTTTAATCTCCCATAAAGTAATCTTGGCTTGCCATCTGCCTTGGCATTAGGAAACATACACTTTAAAATTTTCTGCTCATGAGATTACAGGAATTAGTGCTTGAAGCCTCAAGAATCCTATGGCAACAAGACAGAATAATCTGAAAGTTAATATTCTGTGAGCTTGAAGAATTTTTACATATCCACGTAAGTACCTATTAATCAAGAGATGTCCCTGAAAAATGTCTTTCTTATATCTCCTGTTTTAAGTGAATATTCTTTTTTTTCCCCCTCTCTACAGTGTCTTTTTCATTAATACTATTAAACTATTGGTACACTGATATTTTTAAAGCATTAGTGCATTATCAATGCGTTATTGTTAGCATTATTAGTAACGTCTCTCAGTAAGCACAGAGAATTCTGGAAGTTTGGTCAAACTTAGTCTACATGGTGAATAGCAATACAGCAATGAAGAGATATAATTATGAACCCTTTCGATAATATCATAGTCAAAATGAAGGCATGCCATTCATGAATAATCAGATTATTTATGTGTTGTGCACTTTAGTCTAATTCTATAGTGACAACACCATTTAATTAACAAAACTGGTTATTTTCACCCTGCCGTTTAACCTCTATGTAGTATAATTTGTCACTTCATTGAAATTCTTACTACACTTACCATAGTTAGGAAAATTCCAAACTCTGGATTTAAATCTACACAGTCCCCATCAGCAAAAATGAACTGCTTTTTTTTCTCTTTTCTTGCTGTTAAAATAATATAGATTTGTTGTGCTGCTACTGACAAGACAGGTAACTCAATTCGGTTGAATTCATCAAAACATCCCCAAGATCCAGACTGTGCAAGACCTAAAACAGGGAAAGAAAAAAATGTTGTCTGTTGTTCTTCATGCATACTTGATATATCTGAGCTAAATGACTTTTCCTGCAAGTAATTAAATCATATTAGTTTTATTTATTGTCCTGTGCTCAAGGCCTATCTTCCTCCAATCCACCTGACTATTTCCATATCTGTCTGAATTAATGTTAGTTGATTTATACACAATGCTTAAAAGTGAATCAAATCCAAAAAAATTTTTTGATACTTTGTGGCATTTGGTAAATATTTCGTAGAGATCATTCTGTATTTTTACTGTAGAGCACCATTCAATTATTTGCAAAAAGCTGTACTGTTAGTCTAAAAATTAAAAATAAATGACTTAGAGCTACAAAACATTAATCCTAAATGTCACCAAAAAAAAGTCACAGTTTTTATTTTACCATTTTAAGGCCCCACTAAACAAATTTCTCATGTAATAGTACAGGATATTAACAACATTTGAAGTGTGGACATGACTACGAAAGAAAGAGAGGAACACGGAGAAAGAAAAATAAATGAAAAGAGAAATCTAGAAATACTGTATTAATAACAAGAATACTTTCATACAAGATTATTTTCACAGTTGCCTAATTTCAGTTTGGAAAAGTAACATGTATTTAGCAGCACCTGAGAGAATTGTTCTTCCTTTCACAATATTTTATAAGGAAGTTTCTAACAGCATTTTTTCCCAAATGATTAAAGTACCAGTAAGATGGTACTTTCTTTCCTGTATACTGAAAGCTAGCTATTTAATTTTGAATAATTTATGCAAGTCTTTCAGAGTTTATTCATGCTTTGCAGTTAAGGCTAAATCACTTTAAAGACATTCTGTCACGAATTTTGTCACTCGAAGATTTTCTAAAATTTTAATGACTTTCAAATGGGCAACATGTTTATAAACCCACAGCTTCAGCCACTTCTATGCCCCTTGCTTCCCAATACATACAATACCATAACTCTGAAAAACGAGCTGACAGAAATCCCATGAAGTTCAAGTCCCTTACCTAGAACAGAATAACTCCATGCAGCAGTACAGGCTCTGTGCTGACTGGTTGCAAAGCAGTTTTGTAGAAAACGACCTGCTGTTACGCTTAACAACTAATTAAGCATGAATCAGAACTATGCCCTTGTAGCAAAGGAAGCCAGCTGCATGTCGGGCAAGAGTGCAGCCCACAGGGTGAGGAATATCACTGTTCACCTCTACTCTGCACTTGTGAGATAGCAGCTGGAGTACCATGTTCGGTTTGGGGTTTCCCAGTAGGAGAGAGACACTGATATGCTGGCATGAGTCCACCAAGTGGCTGCTGTGATGGTCAGGGGCTGGAGGACATGACAGATGAGAGGAGGAGAGGCTGAAGGAGAAGCTGGAAGAGAGGCTGAAAGAACATCATTTCTTGAGCCTGAAGGGAAAGCTAAGGGAAAAGCCTATTGCTGTTACAACTAGCTAACAGGAAGCACTGAGAAATTGGAGACAGGCTTGTCTCAGAGGTGCAGAGGAAGAGGAGGAGACAATGGACACGTTTCAGTGTGGAAGATTCCAAGTCAATGGAAGTATAAAAAATGTGAAAATGAGAATGGTCAAAACATTTGAGCAGAGGTGTTACAGAACATCCATCCCCAATGTGAATAAGGTACTGAGCACCCTGCTCTAATTGCACCTGCTAAATGACCTGTAAAAGTCTCTTCTATCCTACATGAAGAAATCTTACCTTTGAAAATCCTACCCAAACCTCTGAAGTCCATTTGATCAGAGCAGTTAAAGACTACTACGTATTTTCCCAGAGCTTTTCCCATGTCTTTTGTTGTTTCTGTTTTACCAGTTCCAGCTGGTCCTGCTGGAGCTCCTCCCATGTTCATTCCCAAAGCTTGCGCTAAAGTTATATAGCACCTACAAATATTAATTGATGTTAATTTATTAAATTATATTAGAGATGTAAGTGCATATATATAAGATACAGATCAAGTTATACAATAGATTCTACAGCCCCTATATTGAAATGCTATTCTTCATAAAGCAATTCCATGGATTTCAGTGCAAGAAGTTCAGAGAGGTGAAAGGCACAAAATATAGCATTTAGATATTACTTGTAAAATAAAAAACCACATCAAAACAAACAAACAACAACAAAAAAACCCCTGGTGTTAGCAAGCTAAAAAATCAATGCACATTCCATAAAGGTATTTACCATTAATTTTTCTGGCAGCTATAAAGAGCACATTCTGCTGTTGAATTCTGCTATGTCATCATATTCTGCAGCATCTTAATATGTATACATTTAATTATGGTACCTTTGACTAAATCCTCAAGTGTGAATGAATAAGGATATATGGATGTCCCCTTCCCCAGTTATGGGTAAGGAATATTTACAATTCTACAAAAAAAGAACCCTAAGCTTTACCCCTTTTTTAAAAAAAATCTTAATATGTCTAGACTATGGTTTTACTTATATGTGAGCCTTAGTTATGATTTTCATTCAAGGCAAGGTACGGAAAAGTAATGCTAAAGGAATTAAACAATGGGGTATCTTCTCTGTCAAATCAACACACTTTGGACACATTCTAACTGAAATATTTCTGGTTTTAATCCATAATTGAACAGAATTTAATAACTAACTAGTTCCTGCAGTTTAGTTTGAATCACTGTAATTTATTATGTCCAACTTGCACTGCAGTAACTTTCTTGCTTTCTATACAATAAGAAACTTTGAAGTGACAGGAAGGCTTTAGCTCTGCAGTTCTACTTCAGTCAATTTTGGGGTACAGTTTAACAATGTTACACCAAAAATCCTCAGTTGCTGAGGGAGTTCACTGCAGAAACCTACTGAACCTTCCATATTGTCACAATAGCAACTCTACCTCTCCTGGAGAAATAAAGGCATTCAAAAAGTTATAGAAACACATACACCACATAGGTAGCAAAGTAAATGACTGTAGGTTGAAAGTTATTTTTATTTCTTAAGGGGATTTTTTTGCAAGTGAAGTATCTCTTGGTCTTCTATTTTCTCATTTGGTTAAAAGTGACATCTCAAGAAAGGATTGAATGGAGAAAGAATTTTGACAAGGAAGGAAGCAAAGAAATTCCCAAGAGGAAAAAAGAAATATAGTTCTCATTGTTAAGCCACATTTGAAACAAAGGCCATTTGCTTGCCTGGCTAATGAAGAATGGAAGGTGAATGCATACAGCTGGGACTTTTTCTTAGACTTCCAAAGTAGCCCTGGAATCTTTAGAGAATCTCTTATTACAAAATTTGAAATATTTGACCTAATCTTTTCTTCGGTATACTGCTAAGGTATATGTTGCTATATAAACTTTAAAACAATGAATTTCTGTTACTAAATGTTCTTTTTTAGACTGGGCAGTGATAAAGGCATTAGTAAGTGTACAGATTAGTGAGGATCTATTTTACCTTTTCTAAAAGAGTATATTAAGCAAACGTATGAGAATGTTTTCGTGAATGATCTAGCCCACACAGGTCTTAACTCAGATTGTATCTCTTTAAAGATATATGTTAAATAAA
This sequence comes from Ptilonorhynchus violaceus, assembly GCA_013397565.1. Lineage (NCBI taxonomy): Eukaryota > Metazoa > Chordata > Aves > Passeriformes > Ptilonorhynchidae > Ptilonorhynchus > Ptilonorhynchus violaceus. Next base: position 2,343,547 of record VZRJ01002533.1, on the reverse strand, counting down.
CACTACGGATATTAAAAGTACTCCTTATCTATAATTGCTTTTCTAACCTGTCTGTAAGAGGTGTTATAACCAGACGATCAGTGCAACCCAGAAATTCATTTTGGTAAATAAAATCAACATCTGTAATTGCTACAATGACATGATCAAAATCCTCTTTATAGTAGAATCTAGACTGCTTTAACCACTCAAAATCAGTTGGTGTTTTGATGTTCATTTTTACCTTAAAAGAAAGTAAAAGTAAATGTTACAACTGACCATCCACATTTATTGCTTTTAACAACTGTGATAAAATGCTTATTTGTATGTGAATAATGAATGACTACTCCGAGTAAAGTTCCTAAGTAAACTTAAATACAATAAGCATCATATAACATGTTCAGATGCATTCTAAACTGACATTAAAAAAGGTCCTGATTGCTTAACCTGATCATCCCAATATCTGTGTTACCAAATAAATCTTAAATTTGGTAGAACAATCCACTTTCCGATTGAGAAATGCAAATAGCATCCTGCTAAATCCACCAATGTGTTTACATTGCAACAAAGGGCATGATGAGGGAAGGATGTGACTGAGGCATAGAAGCAAACACTGCATAATCTAGAAAGCCTGTGGAAATATATGAGAGATATAGTGTTGAAGGATGCCATTCCTCAAGGAATAAAGGAATGGGAACAATTGAGCACAGTCTCAAAACTTCAAGTATAGGATTGCAACAATCTGCTGATTTCAGTAGGTTTTTTGTTTGTCTTCTATGTAGTCTCCTTAGGAAAGTGCAGCTGTGTCCAACTGAGATTCTCTAACAAGTCAAGAGGAAGTGATATTACAGTTACAACACCCTCTGCAGTCTCAACTTTTTAAGTTATGCAACTAAGAGTACTACAACTGTTTTTCAAAGGAAAGAAATACTAGAAGTTTTGTCTACCAAAACAAATCTATAGGAAGACATGGAAAATTTAAATATTCTAAGAAAAGTGTAAACATTTGGTGAAAATATTTAGTTGACAGAGCTAATTAATGTTATTTTTGTTTAAGTAAAATTGTATTATTTTTACTGTGGTGAGATTATGGACATCTTTCTCTTATAAACACATGAATACACATGTAATTGTAGCTACCACATGTAAGAAAGAGTATTATGACAGAAAATGCATTTAATTGCCAGAAATCAAAATCTATACTTTACCAAATCATCAAAAATATCACGCTGATGCACATGAATGGTAATAAGCGTTTCAAATTTCACTCTGTCAAACTTGGAAAGATCCTGTGTAGTCTGACTAATCAATGTATTCAGAATATCCAGAAATCTATTATTGGTTACATCCATGATTTTTCTGTCCTCCTTAGCATTGCGTAGAGCTTCTTCTGAATCACGTGTCCACAATATTTGAATTCCCAGTAATCCAACCTAAAAATGTAAGACATGAAAAATACACAAACTAATTACTTCTTGAACTCTAGCTGTGTTATAGAAGCTTTAGGTGTAAAAGGAACAATAAATTATGGTGTAGGGAGCCCCAAAGTATCACTATATGCAACATGAATCTATCTCACCAGGACACCATGCCTGAATTAATTGGCTCTGCTGCACAACCTGCTGAGAAGGCACTGAAAAATTTTACAAAAATTTGTCACATGTGGAGATAAACTAGGGACTAGTGTCAGTTCCACATCTAATCCTTTAGAATACTCCAGTAACACAAAGCTAAACTGGTCCTAGGGAGAGAAGACCTTCTGAAAATTTTGCATTGCCAATTTGTATCTAATTAAAGAACATTAAAATGCTGTGCATTTTCACTGAACATGGGATGGCTTGCCTTCTAACATTCTGTCATGACTGGAGTACAGCCTAGACCACATCGAACTACAAGTTATTTTGCTTCCAAAGAGATGTAGAGACTTATAGGATGTTGCACATAAACTACTCTCTCAGATTGATTTTGATTTACCATACCCATGACAAAAAATGATAGATGAGCACTGTATCCCTCTACAACATTTATTCCTCACATTTCTATGTTCAAAAAGCATCAAGCCCTAAAAATTTTACTCAATATCTCTTTCTACTTTTCCATTTCCCTTGCCTGCAGTAAGCTCATGGTTACAGAGTTTGTGTATTAGAAGATAGCCTGATGATTTTAAAATGGTGAGGTATCATGAGTCTAAAAAAAAATTATTTTAGAAAGACCAATTAGTCAAAGGAAAACAAAAAATAAATAAAATAAATATTGGGATGTGACTATTTCATGCTACCTATAACAGAAGCCTCTGAGACAGGAAAAAGGCACTTTGAAGAAAACATTTCATTTGTCAGTATTTTGCCCAATTTCTTCTCTCTACTGTAACAGCATTTCTTTGTAAAAATTCCTTGGCCAAATCCTTCTAACATAATCAATTTTTTGAATGTAAGAACATTTGGATTAGCAAGACATGAAAAAAGATCTTTGCAGATGGCAATAAAGCCTCTTCAAAATGTCTACCATGCAAAGAAGACAGTCCTTATTTGTTTAAAGTAGTGGAATTTTTCAAATAAACACTGCTAAGACAATACATAATTACATCATAATACATCTTTAAGATGAGTCTAGTAAATATTAAATTTTTTTTTTTTTAAGTAACAACATACTGGCCAGTTTTAATATTTGAAGAATTTTTATTAGAAATTATACCCAGCACTGTGTAGCAAATCAGCAGATTACAGATTCAGAATTCATACAGGATGGGAAATAGTTCATTACTTGTTAATGAAAATTATGAATTATCAGTAAGATGGAGGTGTTTCTAGAATCCTTCAACATAGCCTTGTACTAGGACTGCATTATCATAGTTACAAACATATGAACTGTGAGGTAAATATTGTAAATTATGAGATAAATAATCATAATCACAGTTCTTGCAATCTTAAATTATGAGAGAGAAATCAATTTGCACACGCAATTTTATTTGCAGCTGAAAGGGATTCAATATCCATTACAGAAAATATTAAGCTCTGCTTTATATTCTCCAAGAGAACTAAGAAAACTAATTTTAAAGTAGATTGCAAGAAAAATATTATGCTATATACTGGGTACCAAAATTGAAGTGATTAATGATTGGCTTCTACTGACCAGATCCTTCCCCTTGTTTCCTCCATGGAGACTTCCTCATATAGGCAATTCCACGTGCTCTGTACCTTCCACCTCGCCCCACATACAACCCAGACTGCACACACGCATCCACATCTTGTATTCTTACCTGTGCAGGGAACTGATTAAGAAAATTCAGCAGCTGATATCCCGGGTCAGTAATTTGGTAATATGCTGCCCTAATTATGCCATGCAATGACTTCTGCTGCACTTGCAATAGAATCTTCAGCCAAATTTCTACTGGTCCTTTTGCAACCACTGGAGTGTCCAACTGCAAAATTAACAAAAGTAAAAGGTATAAAATAGAACACAGTTACAAAACTTCTGTTCAAGAATATGAGTTACTACATAGTTACTAAATTTCTTTTCATGACAGCTACAGATTTTACTTCAATTAACGTATGTGAAATTTATTTAATGAAGACATATTCTAGTCCTATTAACAACAATCCTCGACATACTTATTTGTAATTAACAATAATTCAGCTTAATACATCTTACGTGTTCAAGAATAAAATTATTTATTTATTAAAGTTTCTGGAAAAGAAAATCAGGTAATTACCGCAATTTTTTCTCCTTCTCTTGATATGACTGCCAGTATGCGATCATAATCCTTTGTGTGAAACTCCACTTCATTTATGTTGTCAGATATGGAAGTCAGATGTGGCTGTAAGGATAATTCAGGAATCATTCAATGTAAATATTTAACATTAGCAGACAGAAAAAAAAGCTCAAGTAAGGTTATACAGCAAAAGTGCATCTGAACCTTGAGATGAATTTCTGACCATCTGCAGGTAACGATTTACAGAAATGATTGTGTAGAATTTTATCTCTATCTACCGTCTTTTTACAGTTTCCAGAGCTGATCTAGCAGAGATCAGCTGGCTTATCTCAATCAACCCTCGGAAACAATCCAGACTAGCTGGATGAATTTTGCAGTATGCAAAGCAGGAAAGCCTCACAGGATCCCTGCTGTTAGTTTAGATGTGGAACAAACCACTGTCAAATCACTTGATGAAACCACGTTCTAGTGTTCTGAATTCTAAAGATTTTTTTTAAATTACAGGTATGCATTTCACATTTTGTTAAAGAATGGAGAGCAAGAAACAAATTTTTTCAAGCAAACTTTATAAAAAGAAAATGTTTGCATCCTATTTTATTAAATGCTTCTCCATATTCTAATTTTTTTGTATAAGTAGAAGAAAATTACTAAGTTTGTACCTGAATTGTATGAGAATCACTTGCTTGTCCAAGAATTTCAACAAGTGTAGGATCAGAAATAAAAAAGAATCTTGGGAACAGCAGTCTTTTCTTCTCTAAATATCTTTAAAATTGAACAAGATTTTCATTAAGCTATTTCAGGTTCCAGCTTTTTTTCTATATAAGGGTGTAAGTAAGACTAAAATACAATTAAGGTTTCATAAAATTATTTACAATATAATAAAGCATTAGAAATCAAACAATTCATACCCTGTAAGTGATTTCTGGCATACTTCCAACTGCTCATGTAAATGAGGGAGAAGTTGCTCCATAGTATCATCTCCAACACAGCAGGCAACTACATTTGAGTTCTCATGAGCTCGTTGCATTATTTTTACCCATGATTTGTCAATATTCTGAAAACGCTTTGCTTCCTATATATAGCAAAAACAGAGCATTATCTGTTGAAAATCATTGCACAGAAAGCTTTTAATACACAATAATAGGCAAGCATTGTAAAGTTTACCTGGGGTAACTCTTTTGCAATATCTCCCGCTACAAAAACAGCTTCAAGATAAATCCAGAGGTTCTGCACAACCAGCCATTCTTCAAGTATGCGTGAAGAGTTGCTTAGTTTATAAACCCAGCTCTGAATTTGCTTTTTAAATGCTGTATTGTATCTAAAAAAGGATGAGAAACATAAATTATTTAATTCTGAATAAAGCTATTATGAAATAAATACTTACAATGGTGAAAAAACCCCAAAACCCAAAACAAACTAACACTTGCTTCACTTAGAACAAGAACAACCTCATGGAAAGTTTTTACCAGCTTGATTACATTCAAATATATTGAGACAAAAGTTTGCTACTAATACATGGAAGTCTTTCACACAAAGATGTTTTTCATTGGGCCTTGTAACATGTTTTTCATTTAAAAAATTATTTAATTCACATTTACAGCTAAGTTAGCTCAATAATTAAGTACTGTTGCTATCTCAGTGTGTTTCTGAAAATGCCATACATGAACAATTCCAAGTACCTATTGGACAATAAAGAGTCAAGAATCATTAAACTGTCCTCCATCAATATCATAATTTCTGATGATTCAATTCCCTTTAACAGTAACTCTCCTCTTGCTTTGAACTGTGCAAAGCTTAGACTTTGGTTTCCCCAAGTTTCAGCTACTTGAGTTAGTTTGGCTTCTATATCCTTTTCCTTCATAGCAGATATGCATATATCCTGTAAAGAAAGAACCGTATTTTAGAATCTCCACTCTTCTGAAATGAAATCTTTCCTAATACTGCATATCTAGTAATATAATATTTAAAAATGCAGATATCACACTATAAATTTTACTCACTCAAACTACTTGTATGGATAACTGAAAAATGCACACCTGGAGATGGATAGATATATATTTTCTGTGGCTTCACATTTTGTTATTTCTGTGTAACAAGATTTCTGGATCATCATTTCTACAAGGCTGAGGAGGGGTAGTGATGTAGACTCATCACCAGATGAACTCTGACTCTTACCACATTTCAGGTTATAGACTCACAGAATCTCAAAGTAGTTTAAGTCGGAAAGGTCAAGTCCAACATTCTGTTCAAATCAGAGCTTAATTCAAAATCAAGCAGATCACCTCGGAATGCTTCCATATAAATCAAGTATGGATACAACAAACTTTTGCACATGTATTTACCACATGAAATATGCAAACTCCACTGAGTTTTCACAAGTTATATGGGGGGTTTTTTGAAGTTGTATAGTTCAAAAAAAGCCGTAATAATCTAAAAAAAGTCTTAATTTTAAATATCATTAAGCATGAAGCCTTCATCTAAAATGTCTGATTTATCCACAAAACTATACAGCAATGACAGAGATAAAAAATTAGGTGATCATGATAATTTGAAGTTTTGTTTGAGAATTTTTTTCTGTTTAAAAGGATCTAAGAAAATCATAAAAAATAATGCCAGAAGGAATGTGAAGAGATTCTCTAAAAATAAATGTCCAGAGATTCCAGCTGTTACCTCTGTCTTTGTTCATATGGATAAGAACTTCTAAATAAAATACTAATTGTTTTGAACTAGTGTGGTCTCATTTGGAGTCAAGGACTTCAATGAAGTAAAAACATATTTTTAAAGAGGGTAACCATTTTATAAGCAATCACATTATTTTTGCTGACAATATGAAATGAACAAGGAGGCAAAAAACATATGTACCTACCTCAATATCTTCTTTATTTTGAAGAATTGGTGCTTCCATGATGTTTCGAAGGCAAAAGGTATCAGATTCTATATCAAATTGATGTCCTGTTGTTTCAGCAATACGATCCCAGTGTCTTTGCTTCATCGCTTTGTCAGACATCATTTCCAGCAAAGAACAACACTCAATAAAATCCTCAATTTTTTTCTTGAGATCTGAAAATGCTTGCCAGTGGTGGAGGCCTTTAGGTAGTCTACGGCACCTGGAGTTAAATGAAATTGATACAGTAGTAAATGCCTCTTCTGTCAAAACAGAATTGTCTAAACAATAGTTTAAACAAAGAGATATGAAGTAGATTGTATTGAGGTCAACATTTTCTGTCAACTAGCCTATCTTTCTAGGAAAAACTAATACAAATGCCCTACTTACAACTCATAATGTTTAATAGTCTCAAACACTGATATGTTCCCTGCAAATAAAAAAAACCAAACAAACTGTAGTTTCTATTAAAACATAGCTTATCTGCTGCTTATCGTCAGAAACTCTTTATTGGAAAATAAAAAACAAAGAAAAATTAGTCAAATTTCACATATGAAATCCGTTTACAAATACAATTCAATTTAAATACCAGTAATACACATAGAACTTCTTAGCATATCACTTTGTAGACAGACATGAAAATGGGATAAATATGACCACCTCCTCCACTTTTGGTTAGTGGTTCTGAAACTATTCACTAATGAAAATTATATACTTCTAATGTGGAAAAACCCCAGCAGAACAGTTAAACAAATATCCACCTCTTTGACCACACTTTTAAAGAGCCTACACACTGAGAACTGAGCAGGTGACCTACCACGGGAATGCTCTATTGTAAATGATAAAGTATATCCTTAGCAAGAAAAATAATAAAGCCTTGGTTTTGCATCCTTTGTTACTTATTTTTCCACCTCCCACTGATATAATTTCATATTTCCAGTTACCAGGAACAATACAGCAGTGTGTGTGTGGCTCAGAGCTACATCAGGGCTGGGTAGTTGCCAGTATGTTCATGTTGGTTAGCTCCCCGCTTGCTGTCAAATTGCATGTTTATCACCTGCCTGCCTTTCTCTGAGGGGCAAACTATTTTGTGCCTGTTATTCTTGAATTCAAAACTTAAAATCTATGTGCTAATCTTCCCAGTTGAAGAACTTACCTTTTACAAATAAAATTTCAGTCCTTCTAACCTCTTACTTAGTTTAGCTAATGAGATCCATGCTTCAACTGATCATGTGCCCTTCAGTTATCAAAGCTACAGGTAAAAGGCTGGCTAACTGGAAGTGTGGTGTTATTTCACTCTTTTTTGAATAATCTTGTTGTTTATAATAAACTTTATTCATTGACGCTTTGATAAATATATCAAATGGCTTTACTCAACTCACCTAAATCTTTATGCATTTAAGATCTGTTACTATTCATATTACAAACATACCTGCCTTGAAACTCCAGAAGTTCAGTAGTAATTTTTTCAATATCTATCTCTGTCCAAAGTATGTCATAATAACCATTGATAGTGCTATTTACAGTATCATATAATCCATACAATTTCTGAAGCAAGCCTAACTCCTTCCTGGGAAAAAAGAAGCCATCATGCCAATAATTTCAATCAGCTCTCTGGATATCTCACAATAGTTAAATACATGATATATGTAATATTAATATAAAAAATAGAGGTAGACCAATTAGACTATGTTTCTTAATGTAGAAAAGAATACTTCATAACAAAAATCCACAAAAAAGAGCAAATGGTTAATGCTAAGGACCTAATACCCACACTAAACATGTTTGGGGGAAGTTTTGCTTTGTCTAGTTCTCCAAAACTCCCATTAATCCAACAGAAACCTAGGATATGTGCCCTGACAACAAAACCAGTCAGATCCTCATCTGGTGTGAATCATCGTCAAACTATTGAAATGACTGGCGCAAAAACTTTAGAATCTTATCATCATTTGTACAGCTGCTCAAAAAATTCAGACTTTCATAAAACCTGTAGTTAAATTCTTCATATGTGATGATAGAGTGACCTTTCCTTACATTTTCTTCTTCACTTTCTACCATTTCTTAATATATAATACTGTATTTACTCATCTATATACATATATTTCTATTTACATCTAGATTTCTAGAACACGGCATATTGCTCCTTTATATAGTATTGATACACAGTAAAATGATCTGGTATCATTCTGTTAAAATAATAAATAAATACAATATTTTTTATTGACAAATTCATTAGAACTTTTAAATATTTATTTATTCATTTATTTTATTCAAGGCAATGAAAAACTTGTAATATTTCTGCCTTTGGTGTAAGCCTAACATACTTAATACACACTGAAGACAGGCGTATTTCCACAGTTACCTGACTTTATGCAAAACTTCATAGTCCGTGACAGGCAATCCAAACAAGCGTTCACCAGATGAGTATGTGATAAACTTTCTCCACAGGTCATCAAAGTTAGCCTGATCAAGTTGTATTTCGTACAGACCAAACGAAAATATAAGTTTATAAGTTTTAATTTAAAATTGTCTAAAAAGAAATCATTAAACACTTTTAAACTTGTATTAGTTCTATTACAAGTATATGTGAGTGTCTGAAAATATTTTTGATCTAAGCAAATATATGCCATGAAGAAAAACACCCGAGTGCCAAATAACACAATTACTTTCAAAGTAAAACTGCTGTCCAAAGGGTATGATCACCACAGAAAAATTAGAAGAAGAATGATTTTCGCAATTAGGATCCATAAGTACAAAGCATTCTCTTTGCAAAATAAGAAATACGGCAAGTTTAACCAGAATCACTCAATTTTCAGTACATGTTAGATGCATTAAAAGGAATAAGCACCTTCTGTTAGTCACTCAGTGCTTTTCACAAACTTAGAATTTACTTTTTACAATCTGTACAATATGTAAGACTAACACAAGTACTGTTCAAATTACTATAACTTGCAGAAAAAGGAAGAAGGATTAAAAATAGAGCAAATACTGCTCATGGACCTGTGAATTAAGGTTCATAACAAATAAATAACAAGTTGAAAGACAATTATCTAATGAAAAATGTTATCTTTAAAAGATTAGAAGATTGGCTCGTGACTGCTTTGTAACCTGGATTCGTTTCAGCCATTATCAAGGTGTCATAATTGACTCTTCCCTTATCTACTGCTTTTATTACTTCAAATTGATAATTTCTGCTCACAAAATATGAAGAATGAAGAAAGGTTACAGATCAATCAATCAATCCTTCCACATTACGGAAAACATTGCGTGAGAAAAACTAATGCATAGTTAACATAGCATTACACAGAATATCCAAACCATAATTTGTTAAACTTGTTATGATAAGCAAGAGCAGATTTAATTAATTAGTTGGAAATTCAACAGTTTACTTTCTTACCTGAAAGATCTGCAGCCTCTTACTGGCTTCCTGAGGTGGAATACTTGGAACCATAGGCCCTTCCTTTCAAATAAGCAGTTAACGAATATTAACTCTCAAAGTGACTGAAGGCTACTGTATATTTACAGATCATCACAGAATACATATTTTTGATAGTCAAATTCCAATCAAGTTATGTATCTTGCTAATGCAATACTTACAGTGGTTAATCTAAGAAAAGATAACTTTTATGGAATTGAAAATTCCTTACCTTAATTAAACTAAATAGGACTAGACTTTAACTTTTCTTACTTAGTTATTTTGCTAAAAATAACAAAACCCAGACAGTGGTCTTTTTAATGTTGATGTGTGTGCAAAGATGTCACAACATGTGCTACAGTTTCTAAATTAATTTGTAATTTATAATTACGATTTCATTACAAGTTGTACCATCAGGACTTCTTTTCTTTCTTTATAGAGTTGTGTGCAGTGCTATTTCTTCATACTGAAAAGTTTGACCTACAATGATGACTGCTTAGTAGCCATGGCATCAAACATCAGTAGCTGAGCAAAATAAAATTCTGGTACCCAACTCCTTCAAACCAAAAATATTGAAAAACTAAGTACAAGTCTTACATCCAACTACTAAATTAATTTACCGTTTCATATGATGTTTCAAAGTTTGATACATCCTCCTGAAAAACTGCAACTGATTCTAGCAAATCAGTCTTAAATTTGGGCTGAACTTCAACCAACTCATCTTGAACTGCAATCTAACACAGAAAAGATTAAAATGTAAGTCATTTCTGTAAAAATCAGGAACAGATATTTGAGTTACATATAAACCAAAATTATAAATAAAACATCAAATTTTTGAACAAAAATTGATTCTTTGAAGCTAAATACACTTTTTTCCTTTTATGTTCAATTTTTGAGAGGAAAGATGGAGAATAAAAACCAACTTCCTCAATCAAAAACCATAACAAAATCTCTCCTTGGCCTTTAACGGAATGCGTTTTATTACAAGGGGGTGACTAAACAAGAAGATCCTATTCTCTTCCTTTCCTCCCTCCAAAAAACCTCAAACCTCAAGGTATGAGAGTCATCTTCCTCACAGATGGCTCAGCCTTCTCTTTGACAAATTTCTTTTTCTTTGTTGAGAAAGAAGAGAGAGAAAGCTTGAGAGAAATAACCAAGAGTTGCATGAAAATGTAAAACATATTCTTGAGTCCTTTCCTGAGTGATTAACTTGTGGGACAGGACGTAACTTAATTGATTCAACAAAATATCTAACCACCTACACTACACAAAATACTCAATAAACATGGAGCTTTTGAGGGATATAAGGCTGTCCTACACAATAAAGGTAGATGTACAACCCCCACTTAGGTGTAAGGGCATTGGCAAAGTATGCACTACTTAGAAACAGGTAACCTAAGGGTAATAAACTCCCTGATCAGACTAGAATGACACAAAAACTGGAAATGAAGGAGAGCAGAAAGAGCCTTAAAACCTTGCAGGTTTTAAGCATATATTTATGCGCTACAGTAATATTTAAATATTAAAGATATCTATAAAAATGAAATTAGAAAATGAACGTACTAATAAAAGATATAGACAGTAATGCACAACTGCTGTCAAGAGTGAGAAGTCTGAGAGAACTGAAAATTGGTCTCACACTCTCATTTATAATCTGAAAAACCCACATGTTTTCTACAAATGGAAGATAACACAATTTTATATACTTACAGCTTGGGTTTTTAATTTATTAAAAGCATATCTCATAGAATCAACACCTTCTGATTCCTCTTTTGTAATTTCCACTTTAAATGCATTTAAAATGCCATAGGCTTCCTAGATGAAAAAATAAAACCTTAGGAATGTGTTATAAGTTCACTTGAGGGAAGATAGATCAAATTTGTAAAAAACATTTCAAAGAAAATCTGTTCATGTATTTTAGGCATAATTTTTTTTTTTTAAAATAAGGAGGAGAAATGAAGAACTAGGGAGCAACAGCAAAAACTATTTCTTCAAAGATGCCTTGGATGAAATACTAGGAAAACATATACAAACACCATAAATTTAATATTAGAAAATTTTTAAAAAATTGTCATCTCAGTGGTATTTTTTCCAATTATCTACATTCCATCTGAATGCAGATTTTGATTAATTTTTCCTAGCTCCGAATAATTGTGTGCACTAGGTTACACATTTATAAATATTTTGCCATATCATCTATAAAATCTTTATTGCTAAGTTTGCCAAACTGTCAAATACATGCATATGTATCTGTAACGGAATGAACCTTCCTTATTGTTTGTTCTCATTTACGGTTTGTTTGCATATCTTCTGCCTTATGATCCTCCTCCTCCACACATTGCAGTATTTAAAAATAAGTTCGTTTTCATATTTCATTCAACATTTGCGGGACTCACTCCAGTATGTCCATGACTGTCTTGCATTGGGAGGCCCAGCACTGGACATAGTACTCCAGATAAATCTCATATCCCAGAGGAGAAGGAATCACATCCCTCAGCCTGTTGGCAACACAACTTGTAAAAGGCCCAGGAGACCCTTAAGCCCCTTTGTTGCAAGGGCACTTTTCCGGCTTATGTTTACTTTGGTGTACACCAAGAAACTCAGTTCTTTTACCACAAAGCTAATTTCTACCCAGCCTGCACTGGTGTCTAGGGTTATTCATCTCCTGGAGAAGGAGAAAAAGGGTTCTAAGAGTGACTTGTTAACACGACTAGCCCTACTGACATTGACGGAACTCATTACATTAATTTAGAAAGGTAGTAAATGTTAGCAAGATATATAGAATATAAGTCGTTTGGGAAAGAACATTATCTTAAATATTCATCTCAAAGTGGCAGAAGCACAATAATAATAATAATAATAAACAAAAATACTAATACTTCATCCTTTTTTATACCTTTTATTTATTTACAAAGTTTGCATCATTTCCTACACATGTAAACCTAGCAAGTAGACAGTGCTGAACTCAGTTCCTCGTTTGCATTATCTATGCTTCATCTTATCTTGCTTTATCTTTAGCTATGACTATGATTATCATATCCTGAAGACAGACCAAGAAATAACATTTAGTAGATGTGAACATTACTTTAAATGTTTAAATTAGTGCTCCAGTTCTTCTTTTTGGTGTAAGCCTAAAACTTTCTTACATAGTTGGTACACACTTAGGACAGCTGTATTTCCACAGTTTACCTCTACATCTGTTGATCACAGAACTGATTGTTTTGTTAAAAACCACTGCATAAATTGCTAAGACAAAACACACTGTCTTACCATAAAACTAGCAAAAGTGACAACAATCACTGAAACTCCTTTCTAGTGTCATAGAATAGTCTTCAAGAAAGAAAATGTTATTATAGAGCAAAAAAAATTTCCTCTACAAAAGGTGGAGGAAAACATAAAACTAATGTGTTCTATTAAGCTGACTGTTTTAAAGAGTGATAATAAATACCAAGTACATATAAAACTTCATGAGCTTCTTTTAGATTCTTTCTTATAGAGAAAACTAAAAGAATGCTGCAAGTTTTTGACAGCATACCATGATTTGTGGCTCCATGAATATTCTCTGGCTATATTTCAAGGGGTTAGATGATTGAGATATTTGTTTACAGGCACAAAAAAGGTAAGGAGAGGATTAAAGCTAATGGGAAAGCAAAAGGGAGAATAGTGCTCCCTTGCCTTGTGCTCTCATCTTCGTATTTCTGCATGTTGAATCCTAGATTGTATTTATATTATAATTTGAGAAAGAATATTTTTTCTGTTTTGTATTAATACAGAATCTATTAAATTATCTAATACTGATTCATAATTTATAATAAAAATAACAAAAATTATATTTTGTTTCCCATCTTCAGCCTTGTTCCTTCAAGACAGTGAACTCGTTCTTAGAGTTCAAAGTTTATCTTATCCTGTGACACCTATTATATATTATTAATACTACTACTACTACTACTACTATTTTTTCAATATAACGAATAAAAAGTCATCTTACTTCAATAAGTCCCAGAGAAATATCTATTTCTATTCTCTTCTCTTGTATGGTAGATAAAGCTTCCATTGCTAATCTGACATCATCTAAGTCAGATAGAGGTCGAGACAATTTCTTTATGTATTCATTTATGAATGACACCATGTCTAACAGTTTGTTTTTATATTCCTCATTCAAATAACGACAGAGGACCATCTTCCAGGAATTGGCTTCAAGTGCTAAAGCTCTTTTCAGTGGTCCTGGTTTTAAAAAACAATAAAATAACAAAAATATTCAATCTATATCTTAATTTTTTTTCTGTTAAAAAAGCCCACATCATCACATATGGTTCTTTAACAGCAGTTAGAAAAAAGCAGACAAGCAATTCAATTACAGCATTTTAAAAGTTTCAAAACAATTTCAACTATAATTAAATATATTTCTGTTGTTTTATTGTATATTACAGTATCTGTAATACATATTGGTAAGCTTACTTAGTGGAACACATAGAGAAGATGAATAAAGAACAAAATGTCTACTTATTAATGTGGATTTTCAGAGAATATCTTTGTTATATATTAACCACACATATAAAGATTGGTGATATTTAAATGGTTTATACCCATGGAGGAAATGGCATCTTGGGATTTCAATATTGGGATTTGGAATAGTTCACAGCTAAAACTGTAGGGTGACACATCATGTCATATGCAGCTAATATATTAACACAAACCAACACTGATGAGACAGAAGAGTCAAGCACTCTAATTTACTATCAGAATAAATTAGGAATTTAATAGGCAGCATTTTGTACTCTGGTAAAATAAAGCAAAAGATACCAAGAGCATATAATATTTCTGTTCACAAAGCAAACTTTACAGCAGATATAGATTCTTCTTTAATAATGTGTCTATTAATATTAAAGAGACGATTCCCGAAGGCCAGGGGTAATTCAAGAAAATTATCATACCCTGACAGAAGTTTAGAATCTGTAAATCCCAATAAATCAATTCCCAAACTTAAACTGAGTCTGAGAAACTATCTGCCCAGTATGTCCCAGATCATAAAAACATTGAATATTTTTGTTCTGTAACCTAGAGGACTTGGATCCCTTTGATGCAGTGGTCATAGGTGAGGGAATACTGTGACCATCAACAAAATCCATATTCTTTTGGATGCACTGTTTCTTACTACACCTGTTCACACAATAATAGATAGAAAGAGTTTTCCAGAGTGGTTTCATTAGGAAGAAACTGCATCCGGGGACTGGATGAGGATGCGCAGTCAGCAGTCTGATATTTTTGCTTGTTCACTGAAAGAGTTAACACACTACCAAGATCCTGAAATGAACTCTAGTCTTCAAAGCAGGAAGCTTCTGCTTCTTTGATGTGCAAGGAAGACAAATTTTACAGATTATTTCTTAAGCTAATCAAACTAATTTGTCAGGAGAAGAGGGTTGCTCATTAGAAATGCAGCCACACTGATATTTGGAAAGGGACAAGTTTTCTACTTGTCCCTAGATACTAACCAGGGAGTTGGTCCAGAGAAAACACGTTAGCCTTGCACTAACTTGTGATGTGAGAGGGATAAGTGCCATTGGAATCCTTAGCACAAACAGCTAAGGCAAAAATGCCATAGAACAAACAGGTTAATTCAGAACATGATGTTCTGAGGGCTAGAGGTACTAAATATGGGAACAGCTAAGTAGCCATATCTCCTCCTGAAACAACCACTGAAAGTGAAAAACACACTAATGCAGTTAAGTGCTAGTCTTTCACCAGTACCAAAGAAGGTGCTTTATACTTCCACTGTTCTTTATAATTATTGGCTGACCTGCTGCCAGACAGGAGTGCCAGTGATGATCAAATCAGTGTCAATACACATTCATTAACTCTTTGGCAAGCCTCCATAATAACTTCACAGTCATGAGAATTTACTGTCCACATTTACAAGAGGAGAAGGCAAGGGGAATGAAGGGTTTTTTCAAGTCAAATTTCTTAGAAGGGTCTGAGTGAGCTCTGGCTGATAGTCAGTGAGATCTCTTCAGTGATTTCCATTCATATTGAAATATATTTGGTTATATATATATATATTTTTTCATATTTACAAGAGTAAACCTGTCTCTCATAGTATCCTTCTGGACAAAGCACACAGCTGGATAAACAGTGATGGGTGATGGGTAAAGCGATGGGTGAGCAACTGGCTCATGGGTTGGGCACAAAGGGTTATAGGGAATGGGGTGACATCAGATTGGTGACCTGTCACTAGTGGGGTTCCACAAGGCTCCATTTTAGACCTTGTGCTCTTCCACATCTTCATAAATGACTTGAACACAGAACTGGAAGGGATCCTAAGGAAGTTCACAGACTGGGTGGAGCTGTTGACTCCCTTGAAGGCAGGGAGGCCCTGCAGAGAGACCTCGACAAATCAGAGGGCTGGGCAATCACCAACCATATGATGTTCAGTAAGGGAAAGTGCCAGATTCTGCACCTGGAATGGGGCAACCCTGGATGTACAGACAGATTGGGGAATGAGATGCTGGAAAGCAGTGCCATGGAAAGGAACCTGGGGGTTCTGGTCGATGGAAAGTTGGATATAAGTCAGCAGTGCCCTGGCAGCCAGGAGAGTCAAGTGTGCCCTGGGTGGCATCAGACACAGCATCACCAGCCGGGCAAGGGAGGGGATTGTCCCCCTCTGCTCTGCACTGGGACGGCCTCAGCTCGAGTGCTGGGGACAGTTTTGGGTGGCACAATATAAGAAAGACATTAAACTGTTAGAGAGTGTCCAGAGGAGGGCAGTGGAGATGGTGAAGGGCCTTGAGGGGAAGCCGTATGAGGAGCGGCTGAGGTCACTTGGTCTGTTCAGCCTGGAGAAAAGGAGAGACCTCATTGCAGTTGACAACTTCCTCTTGAGGGGAAGAGGAGGGGCAGACACTGATCTCTTCTTTGTGGTGACCAGTGACTGGACCTGAGGGAACAGCATGAATTGTGTCAGGGGAGGTTTACATCGGATATTAGGACAAGGTTCTTCACCCAGAGGGTGGTTGGGCACTGGAACAGGCTCCCCAGAGAAGTGGTCATGGCACCAAGCCTGAGAGAGTTCAGGAAGTGTTTGGACAATATTCTGGGCACATGGTATGACTCTTGGGGATAGTCCTGTTCACAGCCAGGAGCTGGAGTCAGTGATACTTGTGGGTCCCTTCCAACTCAGCATGTTCTGTGATTCTATGACTATTTTACACATTATCTTAGTACTGTACACACTAAGATAAGAAAATGTCATACCTGTGTGCAATTCAATCGGACCAAGAAGAATAACGGGTTTTAAATCTTTCATCTCTTGCTCAAACGTATCATAGTGAATTATTTCTTCTTTAATTTCAGACAGAGATGGTCCACTGGCAAAAAATTCCTGTGTGTAGTTTAAAATGTCAATTAACAAATGTCCAAATAACATGTTGCAACTGTTACTCAGCAATTACTAAAAATGTATACCAATATTATACCCGATTTTTAGCCTTCTGTAGCCTTGCTAGCATAGTAAAATGGATGTTTATAAATTTCTCTGTCAGTAACACTCAAGCTTGTTGGGAAATTCCAACCAAATTTAACAACAAAGCAGATATCCAAGACATATTAAGGGCCTACTGGTTTTGTGAAAAAAGGTGACAAAACAGAGATCAAAGAATACGTGCCAACACTTACAGAAAGACTACATCTTTAGCCCAATTATGTATGAAACAATCACAATAAAATACATTTTCTAAGTAGTTCCCTGAGCAGAACTCAAGGGTAGGAAAGTTTTATGATTCTGAAAATCTGCATTTCAGAGATATTACTCAAGACCTGTATTGATTATGTTTACTTTGCATGGGCAAGTAATAAATGCTGAAAGCTTTTTCCCACTTCTAATCTTCTGTCTGAGAGTACACAGACAGGCAGTGGAAGTTTTTGCATAGTGGTAAAGGAAAAATGTAGAAATTAGAACATGTGTGTATAAAACTTAACTGCTGTATTATTGAAGCTTTCACTGTAGCAGTATCCTTTTCTTCAGTAGTAACTAGATCAAACTAGTAACATTAATTTGATTAGACTTAAAATTTTAATTAGGCTAACAGCAAATTTTCAGCCCTCCATATAAAGTGGTGGAGTTTTAGCGCACATAAACTGCACAACTTGCACTGTGACACTCAAAAGATACCAGTGCCCCCATTTTAAACAAAATTATGTGAGAGAGATATATACAGTGCAGTCTACAAAACAGAAAAGATAAGAACAGAAAACTCAATTAAGTTGAGGTTAAATAAAGACTATCTAGAAGCCAACTTTCTTCTCCTGCATATCTAAATTCAAATTCTAAATTAAAACTCTATTGTAAAAGGACAGTGTGAAATACTCTGAAGCAGAAGTCAGACTTCCAATTCCTGAAAACTAACTTTTTCTTGCTGTAGTAGATGCTAGAGTTTTCTGTCACACTTGAAGATTCAACTAACAGTTCAAAAACCCAAGAATTGCAAAGACATGCTTGCTGGAATAGAGAATGCAGAACTCCCCTCCCAAAATAACTACAGGAAGCATAGTGAATAAAATATGTATTAAGCTCAAAGTAAATGCTTTCCACAGAGAAAAGTGCACACTTAACAGCACTGATGCTGTGGGAATTTCTATTGGTTGTAGTACAGAATCACAGAATGGTTTGGGTGTGAATCATCTAGTTTCAATTCCCCTGCCATGAGCAGGGACATCTTCCCCTAGACCAGGTTGCTCATGGCCCCGTCTAATCTGACCTTGAACACTTCCAAGAATGGGGAATCCACAATTTCTATGGGCAACCTGTTCTGGTGCCTCACCACTCTCTCAGTTTAAAGACACTCCCAGCTTGTCCTATCATTAAATGCTCTTCTAAAAAGTCCCTCTCCAGCTCTCTCAGTTGCCCCCATTATGTACTAGAAGGTGCTATAAAGGCACCTTCTCAAGGCTGAACAACTGCAGCTCTATCAGCCTGTCTTTATACAAGGCGTCCTCTCACCCTCTCATCATTTTTGTGGTCTCCTTTGGACTTGCTCCAGCAGGTCCTTCTTATGTCAGGGGCCCCAGAGCTGGATGCAGCACTCAAGGTGCAGTCTCATAAGAGCAGAGTAGAGGGGGAGAATCACATTCCTCACCCTGCTTTTTATGCTGCTTTTGATGCAGCCCAGGATAAGATCGGCTTTCTGAGCTGGAAGTGCACATTGCTGGGTCATATTGAGCTTCTCATCAACCAACACGCCCAAGTCCTTCTCCCCAGGGCTCTCAATCCATTCTCTGCCCAGTCTTGGGATTCTCCCAACCCATTTGCAGGACCTTGCACTTCACCTTGCTGAACTTCATGAAGTTCACACACACCCACCTCTCAAGCTGTCAGTGTCCCTTTGGATGGCATCCCTTCCATCCAGAGTGTCAACCCGCATCACACAGCTGGGTGTCGTTGGCCAACTTGCTGAGGGTGCACTCAATCCCACTGTCCATGTCACTGACAAAGATGTTAAACAGTGCTGGTCCCAATACCAACCCCTGAGGAACATCACCCGTCACTGGTGTCTCCTTGCACATGAGCCATTGACCACACCACTTTGAGTACAACCATTCAGCCAATTCACCGAATGGTCCATCTGTCCAACTGTGTCTCCAGTTTAGAGAAAGGATGTCATGAAGCACAGTGTGAAATGCTTTGCACAAATCTAGGCAGATGACATCAACCACTCTTCTGTTATCCACCACTGCTGGAACCTCATCATAGAAGGCCACCAAATTTGTCAGGCATGATTTGCCCTTAGTCAAGCCATGTTGGCTGTCACAAATCACCTCCATATTTTTTATGTGCTTTATTACAGTTTCCAGGAGGATCTGCTCCATGATCTTGCAGGGCACAGAAGTGAGACTTGACTGCCTTGTAGTTCCCCAGGCCTCCACCTTTTTCCTTTTTAAAAATAGGGGTTATGCTCCTCCTTTTCCTCTCAGTGGGAACTTCACCAGCCTGCCATGACTTCTCAAATATGATGGATAGTGGCCTATCCACTTTCTCGCCCAGTTCCCTGAGGACCCACACATGCATCTTGTCAGGTCCCATGGACTTGTGCACCTTCAGGTTCCTTAGATATTCTAGAACCTGATATTCCCTTACAATGTGTGGTTCTTCATTCACCCAGTCCCTCCTTGCTTCCACATTCTTCAGCTTGGCGGTATAGCTGGAGCACTTGTAATTAAGTTGAGTACTTCAGCCTTCTTCCTGTTCCCAGTAACAAGATCTCCTGTGTCCTTTGGAGAGGGCCCACATATACCCTAGTCTTCCTTTTGTGACTCAAATGCCTATAGAATCTTTTCTTAGTGCCCTTGATGTCCCTGGACAGATTTAATACTGGTCAGGGTTTTAGCTCTTCCTAACCTGATTCCTGGACAATTTCTCTGTATTTCTTCCAGGCTAACTGTTCTTGCTTCCACCCTCTGTAGGCTTCCTTTCTGTATTTGAGTTGGAGTCCAGGAGCTCCTTGTTCATCCATGCAGGTCTACTGACATTTTTGCCTGACTTCCTCTTCATCAGGATGCATTGCTGCTGAGCGTGGAGGAGATGATTCTTGAATATTGACTGACTTTCTTGGGCCCCTCCTCCCTCGGGGCTTTATCCCATGGTACTCTACTAAGCAGATCCCTAAATAGGCCAAAATCTGCTCTCCTGAAGTCCAGAGAGCTTCCTGGGTGCCCTTCTCACTGCCCTAAGGATCTTGAATTCCACCATTTCATGGTCACCGCAGCCAAGGCTGCCCTTCAGCTTCACATTCCCCCCCAGCTCCTCCTTGTTGGTGAGAACAAGGTACAGCATGGCGTCTCTTCTCATTGGCTCTTCAATTACTTGGAGAAAGAAGTATCATCAACACATTCCAAGAACCTCCTGGATTACGTGCGCCCTGCTGCGTTGTCCCTCCAGTAGGTATCAGAGTGGTTGAAGTCCCTCATGAAGACTAAAGCTTGTGACTGTGACACCGCTCCTGTCTGTCTACATAAGGTCTCATCTGCTTGGACTTCCTTGTCAGGCAGCCTGTAGCAGACCCTGACTATAATGTCACCTGTCCCTGCCCTCCTTTTAATCCTGACCTGGTCTTCCCTGCCTAGCCTTCCTAGAGAGCCTGTGTTCCTCCATTCCAACATTCGACTCATAGGAGCCATCCCACCACATCTCTGTGATAGCAGTAGCCCTGCAGGTGTATGCATGTCTCTAACTCCTCTTGTTAATTCCCCATGCTACCTGTGTTTGCATGGAGACATACCTCATGTCAAACTGGCTTAGTTTCTTGTGGCCTAAAATCCAGAGTTACATAAAGTAAGGCAATTACCAGGTTTTTAGTATCTAGAATGGCACAGAAGCAAGAAAAGGTAAACTACAACACAAAAATCAGGTAACTTGCTATTACTTCTCCTTAGGAGATATAATACCATTCCTACTGAAAGATAAAACAAAAATTCTAGCTGTAAATGTGTTTTCTACATATTTTTTTCCTTGATTTTTCCTAATGTTTTCTGATTTCAGAAGGTAAGATTAATGAAGAACAGTCCTGCAGGTGATCATCCAGAAACTGACCTGAAATTTGGTATCTTTATCTTCTGTCCACAGCACCTTATATTTATCAAACTCCTGCAGAACTTCACTAGCTCCTTCTTTTATGGAATTCACAGAAGAAGAGAGGAGCACAATTAGTTTAGTAATAGCTTCATTTTCTGCAACACCTGCATAAAAATTCCTTAGCTTTCTGACAACCCCATCATCAGCTCCTTCTGTAAAACAAAATTATATATAAATCAATGAACTGTTAACAGTCTAATTAGAATTCTCCTCTAAACCTATGCACACCAAGTTGAGCAATGATATTCTTCAGTAAGGCTGAATATCCTTCTTCAAATGTCTGTCTGACTGTTTAATGCGAAGCACCAGCTGCTAGCTCATGCCAGGCACTATACAGCTAGAGCAAATTCAATCTAAAGTGAAGGTTTTCAAAAGGAAAGAAAATAATCTTATTCATTCACAAATTTCATCTTCTCCACTTTAATATAATTGTAAGCAGAACATCAAAGGCCTCATAAACATTCTACGTTACTTCATAATTTTTTAAATTCTTATAATTAAAAGTTTTTAAACTGTATATACTGCTTAAAGCAGTCTAAGCCTCTTGAACTCTTTCATTAAGAGAGACAACCTGAGAAAACCAGGGTCAATATAGATATCCTTGAAATGTGATGAGCTACCTCTGTCATAACAATGCCTGAGCATTTTGAAGCAGATTTCAGAGAACAGAGAAGAAAAATCCACTCTTCCCACCACATACATTGTTTAATGAGGGGGACATAAGGAGACTCCCAAGCTCTCTTTTACTCTGAAGACCTTTTCTGGGGTCCATTTGCTGGAAACAGTCTCAGAATGATCCATCCTTACCAGTATGCTCCATAAATCTCATTGCCCAAACATTAACATATGCCCCCAGGTGTTGCTGATGTCTAGTTAAAGGTGATGAAAATGGTTACTTCCGGATGCTGTGTTTTGACACAGCAGAGGAAAAGACTATGAGTATCTGATGAGGATTGTTTCCTGCCACCTTTCTTGAACCACCCACTAAAAGAGGTTAGAATCATACAAGATACGTCAATAGAAGAATAAAGTACCAGCTCTGAACGATCAGAAAGAAAAACTTTCCAAGATGTTACAGAATTTTCAAAGGAATCACAACGAAAGATATAACTGCATTGCATATCACTGGCTCAGCCAAATAAGAGAACCAGATGGTAAAAACATATTTAGGCTTTTATGGATGCTTGCAAAGTGTATGGAGAGATGCTTGGAAACAATACTAGAGAATAAAGTATTTGACAAAAATGGATGTGGGTCTGTCTTCAGTCTGATTATTCACATGAAAAAACATTTGAGCTGTTTTGTAATCCAATCTAGGAATACATCCAGCACTTAAAATCTTTACTGAAATATAAGGATTAAACTAGCTCTTGTTCTGTCTCAGTATTTCAATGAGATTTAGTATAAAATCATTGTTTGTGGTTTCAACTATATCATTATGGCTACGTTCCACAATATGTAGGTAAAAAGATCGATTGGCAAGTTTACTTTGCCTTAAATTCAGTAAAAGATTCAGAATCTAGCAATTTTTCATAGATTTTTTTTGCTTATTGTTTTTCAGAGTTCTAATACTTATGTAAGCCTGAAAAGCTATTTTTGAAAAATACAGCTAATTAAATCAAAATAAACCCCCCAAAATAATGTAAAACAATCCACACATGGCTTCTCTGAAGAAAAGTGAGTTTATTCACAAATATTTCTATATGGCATAGTTATTAAAGCAAAACCTAAAATAAAAAGTATAAAAACCCAAACAAACCACTTACTTTGCCCTCTTTTGCCTTTTTTTCCTGGTGCTGCAAAGCCTACAGAAGAAGCTTGTTGCGTGCCTGGTTCTGATTTTAAAATAGATTTTTGCAAATGTCTCTGTCCCCACTGAGCAACTCCACGACTTACTTCCATTATTAACTGAATCATGCGATTGATGGCGTGCTGTATGTCATCCAAACTGGGAACGATCACCTATTTAAAACAGTTGAAATATTGTTGAAATAAATGCAACTGATCATCCTTTTTAACACCTCAGTTTTACTCCACTCATAGTGAATTGCAGAGCTTACCCCAGAAGAGAAGCTGGAAAATATAACTTTAGCAGGTTGTCTGGCTCAGAATTGCTTCTAAAGAGATGAAAGATACTGTAGTGACCTACTATCGATTGACACACTCCTACTGTGAGTAAAATGGCAATCAACTATATAAGCAGATAAATTTACTGGCTTTTTTTTTACAATTATCTTAAAAATTCCTACAACATTTTAAGCAGCATTTTTATAATTTGTATTTTATGTAGTGTGTGGGAATACATTACAAGCCTCGTTGTCTACACTCTAGAATAACAAAGCATTAGAAATTGCATGCTATGGTACAACCACCACCTCCCACCCTTCTCGCGCCTCCGTTTGATCTTAGAAATGTTCATTAGACCTTGGCCTTGACAAACAGCTCCTCTTGAGTTTATCAGAAACACCATCTGCTCCCAGGAACTCAGGTTGTGAGCTAATGAGCTCCTGTCTTTTATAAAAACAGCCCTGGAAACTTTTTTTTCTTGCCATAATAACAACTCAAGTGGAACAGTATTTTTGTTATTTGAACCTTTCAAGAAAGTTACCAACCTGAATTGTGCCCAAGGTGGAAAATTACTATGACTAAAGTCAACCGTCTTGCAACCCTATAAATGGCAGTCCTAAGTGAAACCTTTTGAGCTCTCCTGGACCACAGCAGGCTGTGAGTAGCAATGTCCCTCTGAGAGGGGCCTCTCAGAGCCCAAGAACTCTCAAGTTTGCTGTACTTGGATGACCACTGCTGAACACTGAAGTCAGATCCTGGGCTGATACCCACACTCCTCAAGGCTCTACCCTTTGCCGGTTCAGAAGATGCAAAGGCATCTGATGCGAGTACTTCACTGAACTCAGGGGAATTTTTTTGCAAGTGTATACCCTGTACATACTCCTTTAGGTCTGTATGTGTGCAAATATGCTATTGCAAATACATTGCCCTTTTAGATTCTTAACCTAGACCTATCAGTGAGTTACTGTTGTGCTTATAGTAAATTCTATAGAATCTTTTGTTTAACTGTTTAAATTAGGCTATTGTTTAAATTAGCATGGTTAAATTTAAGTGCTGTTAAACATATAGGCCTAGACTGTTGGCCAAGTCTGGGGTTAAGTTTGGTAAAGGGGTCCACTCTGAACCTTGTGACTCAATGGGAGGGTCTCCCTTGTTCCTTTTTACTCCTTGCCCTTTCTCATCCTTATCTTTTTCCCATACCCATCCTCCACGTAGTTCATTTTAGGTTCATTTAAAATTTAGATTGATTTAGTTTTGCCTTTAGTCTGATTTTTCTGTCTGCTTTAACCTAGTAACCATCTTGTAAGGAGTAAAGTGAACCTTGACAACGAACTTTGTCACGCTTTCACTTTTATATCAAACCTGCTTTTGCTGATACCTTGGCTGGTGATTCTTTGAGTGACCTAAACCACTCACTTACAACATATAAATATATTCACACCCTAATTTCATGCAAACAAAAATCACCTGGATCAAAGTGTCCATGGTTTTAGTTGAAAAAATGCTGTGTTTCTTTTCTCACAAAGGTAGTATTACCTCAAAAACTTTTGCAAGAGCACAGTGCTTAGTAAATTAATGGAACACCATGCAGTAGGCCTGAAGTTTTCAATTTGTGTATTTGGCAAGGATTTTGTAACATAATTCTGAGAGCAAACAATACCCAAGTCAGAAGAGGAAAAGAACTCATGTTCAACTACCAGTGTATGTGATAAAGAGAACAGGAAGGAAAAGAATTACTCCTGATCTGAATTGACAACAACTAGCAAACAGAACAGGGACAAAACACTGGCTCTGGTGGCCATCATCCACACTGTATAAATGCTAATATGCTCCCATAGCATAGTTTGGAATGATACAAAAAAGCACTTTCCAAGAAAAACATCAAGCACAGTTTGATGAATAAAACACAACAGTTTGAATGCAAAGTCCTGGTTTCAGGGAAAAAAGAATTTACTACTGTGGATACACACCATGTCATGTTAGCTCACTTTGGGATCAAAGAACAGACTCTAGCCAGTTTTATTTGCTAGCATACAAAGAGCCATAAAGTCCTGATCCCAGAACTTTTCGAACTGTATTGTGAGCAATAATGCTAATTGCGACTTTGTCCTGTCCTTGTTGAAAGTAATTCTATACAGGATAAGATGGAGTAAAGGCACACATCAGTTTGTCCAAAATACTGAGCAGGAGAAAGAAGTTATGTAAGAGTGATTCAGGAAAGAAAAGAAAATCATCATTTCTTGTTAAAATTCAGAACAATGACCACTCTTGTCATATCTTGTGAATCCTCAAATATAGTCCTTAGAACAAAATCTTACAGCTTTCATGTTCAAGTCATCATTTTAAAATGATGGAATCATCCACAAGAGTGTTCAGAACTGAAATATAAACTGCTTAAAAGTGACTCTGATGAGCTATAAATCACTTTCACAGATTGAGTAGCTGCATATATAAAAGCAAGGCTCTTGCAAAATCATACTAGGATTGGCAAAGTGTATTTTACCCACAATTACTTGATTACTGCCCTGAATCAGCCAAGCATTTGAGGACTGGAAAAAAAGAGAGATGTACTTCCTTTGCAGTGGGTAGAGCTTGGGGCTTTATGCTTCTACAAATATCAACAAGGTAAACATTCTACACTTTGACAGAACTTATATATCATGTATATCTACACACACAAACACAATATGAATGCATAACAGAATGCCAATATGAACTCCAGTTCAATGTCAAAGGAATATCACCTTAGAACAGAACCTTTCTTTCATTATAAATTTAATATAAAACCCTTAATCTTTATAAGACATTTGAGTGATATTAAGTTACCTTCTTTTATAAAATAAAAAATACATATTGCTGACACATAGTTCTCTTACGATACAAAAGAAAAACAATCTAATGCTTTATTTCTTTGCAATCGAGCTGCCTTTTTCCCCTCCACGTAGAAATCCATGCTTTTCTTTTTTTGGTTTTGAATCTTCTATTTTTGTTCAGTGTTCCTCATTCTGGTCATCTAACTTCCCATTTAGGTGACTAAAGCCAAACTGAGCAAAGATAATGTTCATTATTGAAATTCAACAGAAGGATTTGTATCACACAAGAAAGAGTTAAAATAAATAATAATAATAATTAAAAAAAAAAAAAGGCAACATGAAGAACCTGTTCCAGTAATGCAGCTGCTACATGTGAGGAGACCTGTAATCATACTGCAAAGAACACAGATGAACAGATTGCAATGTAATTGCTAAACCACAGAAGGTTAAAAGGCCAGGTTCTGCAAGTACCACTGAGACAGAGGCCAGAACAGTAGGCCTGTGAGCACATTCCATCAGTGCTGTAGTGCACTGAAAGGCCTGAGCAACTGCTCTCCTTTGGAACAGACAGTGGTTCAGTGGAAGCGTGCCCACATCCTGCACTTGGGCAAACGCAGAGATAACCATAAGACAGTGTATTTTACCTTACTATATGACATAAAACTTACCAGATTGGGAATATCAAGGTGTACTTCAGCTTTTAGAAAAGGAGTGACCTCTTCAGATACGCTTTTAGGAACAGAAGAATCTGTTGTCTTGCTGAAAATAGTTTTGACACATATCACAAACACTTCACCACAAAACCTCCTCAAATTATCCTAGAAATATAATTTTGAGCTATATTTTCTGACCAAACCTACATGGAGAATTTTCATGTTAAATTATTTACTATTTCCAAAACTTACAGAAGTTTCTTGTTTAAAGGATAAAGAAAATAGTTGGAGCTCCACCATTCTGACAAAGGTTAGCTTGGATCCAGCCATTGCTTTCAGAATTTTTTATCCAGAGTATTTTCTGATTCTGGATTTTAATCTCTCAGGTTCAGAATGATGGAACTCTGCCAGTGATTTGAATAGGGCATAAGAAGGTCTCACTGATCATTTAATGCAGCAACCTATCAAGAGCAAAAGTTGCCCCATTATATTTTAGATAAGTATTCAACAGAACGGAAAAAAAAGTTTCAAAGATGACAAGCTAGTGCAAAATGATAAATACATAATTTTTACCTACTCAAAACTAAAACCTAAAAACAAAGAGCTAAGTAAAATTTTAAATACTATGGTATGACATAGTGACCAAATAAGGAAGGGTTCAACAATATGATACACTAGACATATATGAAGGAAACAACCAAAAATTCCTATTGACTTTGATAAGATGAGGATTTCAATACTTTTTTAAATGAAAAATATCCTTAGAAAAAGAAAAAAGTAATTCAGGCTTTAACACACATTAATGGCAAAACATCCTTAACTTCACTTGCTTAAAATAAATTCTCTTTATAGAATTCTAAGTAGGCTTTTCAATATGCAATATGTTATACTGAAACAATTCTGTCTTTGCAGCATATGCCTGTTCAAGCAGAGAAGAATCTATAGAAATTATACTGAATATAGGAGACTGATTTTGTATGGATCTTGCTCTTATCACGAAGAATTAATAAAGACTGCACACTATTGAAGGTATCTTTCATTTTCAACTTACTTTGAAACACTTATTCTTCTTTTAATACGATCCAAAGACAGTCGGGTCGCTTTCTGGAGGCTGATCAGCAGCCGGCGACTAAAATAGGCAAGTAAGTCTTTACAATGCTGTCACAAATGAAACATATGTTATTTAGTAACATATTCAGATAGGAACCTGAAGATTATTACAAAAAGTTTTAAGTCAAGCATAATAGTTTTTGTCTGAAGGAATTTATGCTGTAAGTTACATGAGAAACACAAAGCAAGAAGCTGGTGGGGAAATAGCTTGGAAGTAAGCAAGTAAGTAAAAATTACATGGAAAAGAGAATACAGCATGTGAGGAAACTACTTATTCAGATACAGAATATTGAAATCTGTTTGAAATCTCATACTCTTTCAGAAAAACTCTCAATATTAAAAAAACAACAAAAAAAACCCTCACAAAACCAAACCACAAAACCAAACCATGAATTATTCATGAATATTGGTGCATAGGTACCCATTTTGAATAAGAGACAAATACAGTAGAATCCAACTGGATTAAGAAGAATATGAAAACATGGCAACATGAAATGATCACTATTACAAAAAATGATGCAACTTTGTAGCATTACTGCATTTGTGCATGCAAGTTTGAGAGTCTTTGCTCTGTACTGCTTTCCTTCTCTGCTGAATATGAAGAGATCACATTCTTCATAGAAAAAGTACAAAGGTGATCTTTCTTCTTGGTGAAGTTGGAAGAGAAGGATAGAAAGGATGAAAGTTTCTGTCCACCCAAGAAGGAAAGCCTGTGTTATGGCTTAGGCACATTATTCTCTCCAACTTTTACACTTATCCCTCATGTATCAAGAATTTGTTTAATAAATGTGATAATCAGAATAACATGCAATATACTTGTGAAAGCTAAAATCCATCTTAAATTCACCTTTTAGGTAAGCTATTTCATCATTTGTACATTACATCTGATACTGTGCGTGTGATATCTTTCTGTAACATAGATATGCAGCTACCAAAACTCAAGATACTGTTTACTAATCCAATCAGTCTAAAAAATAATTTCCTTATTTTCACAAAATACCTTTTTAAACTCTTCTTCTTTATCATTGACCTTGCTACTATCACTTTGAGGTCCTGCAGCAGCAATTTTTACTTTCTCCTTTTCTTTACTTTCAAACGCTATACGTTTTTCTTTAACTGTAAATTAAAAAAAATTTTTGGGTAATTGCATATATGTTCTGCTTTAAAGCATGCTGTCCCCTCATTGGAGGCAAAATAATATTGATTTTTATTTTAGTAATAGCAAAATCACCAAAAATTGGTTTTATTTCACAACATTTTTTCAAACCAGGAATGTGGTTAAGAGTCCAGCCTGTAAGCCGTAGCCTAACAAACACTGTGCACTACCAATCTGTTCTTAAAGATAGATAGGCAGAAATGGATATATCAGTCAAAATAGCCAAAAAAATCAAAATCAGTATAAACAATTTAACAAAGGACAGAGAAGTATCTTTGTGTCAGGTTTTTCTGTTTGCATCCTATTGAACTACCTGAAGTATTGACCCTGACTATGCCTCTGTAACTGGAGAAATCTGAATCCAAAAGGAAAAAATCCCATGTAAAAGAGCTCCATTACTGATTAAGCCTCAAAATAAATTTTTCTTTAAAACATTATATTTTTCTCCAACTATAAATTATTTCTCCTGTAACAGTACATGACCTTCTAAAATCTTTGTAAGACACACCAAAGGAGTGGGAACCAGACATACATATGCCAGCAGTTGACTATACCAATTTAAACTGACCAGCCAGCAAAGCACTGGTATTTGAGACATAATTCTACTGTGGCAGGTAAGTAAAGAACAGAGGAACAGTACCAAATAGCTGACATAACTGAGAAGAGAGGACCACCGTCTTTCACTTACAACGCGGGGGAGGTGAGGGAGGAGAGTTATAATGAGTGAATGAGAGAAATGCAACTTTAATGTTCTTCCTCTAGAGCAAATACTTTGGTAATCTAAGGGCAGATTTTAATTCTAGAAACCCCACCAAAACTGAATTACCTCCATATTTCATGGGCAAGTGGTTTAGTTTAACAGTGGTCAAAGAAGGCAAAACTGTGGTGGGATGGAGAAGTCTGAAGAAAATTAGCTAAAAAAAAATCAGTTTTGATAAAAACTAGCCAAATCTACAGAACTTTTTGTTTAAATAAGCAACATTAATTACCTGGTGATTCACGGTTTTCTGAGGTCTTAGGAAGTTTAAATTCATAATGCCTTTCAAATACAGCTATTAGTTCTTGAACAGTATCCTCAATGTGCATGCTTTTGATGTTCAGCAACTCGGCACATTCTTTAGTATAGGCCTGTTAAATGAAAATATCAATGAATTGACTTAGTATCACTGATTATCTTATTACTGTTCCTCTTCCTGGAGATTCAAAACATTTCCCTGAATATTGGACTCATCAGACCAAAACTATTTCAATGAAACATTTATATTTATAAAAATGCATTTATATATGTATTAAAATCTTCTGTTATATTATCATTATATTTTTAATGCATAAAAAAATTCCATATTTGTAATGGAATAGTACTTTTAGGGGCTAGAAAAAAATCCTGAATTTTGAAAGGAGGTTACAGTCTGAATCTGAAATTACCCAAATACTCTTTCAACCATCCATAACAATTTTATTTAGTTGCACTGATTTGACAATTAATACATTTTTAGCCTCTTTTAGAGTCAAGAAAACTTTCAGATTTTCAAATATACTTGTTGGAAAGTATTTTTTGCCTTCTCCTTTAAAACAATTTGGAAAAAATAGGGGGGAAGAAAGGCCTGAGGACTATCATACACAAAAATCTCATCTAATTACAAAGCAGTTAAATAAAATTATCTATGAAATACTACAGCTTAAGTACCTCAAACACCAAAGAACCAATTTATCTTCATATAAAATGTATTAACTGAAATAATTTAATTACAAATAAAGTTCTTATTTTTTAGTTTTATTTTCATATACTAAGGCATGTTTTTCTAACATGCCCTACAATTCAAGATCAAAGATGTAAAGTGGCACACACCTCATTGTCAGTCAACATATTCTGTACTTCGATAGGAGCATCTACTGGTAAGGTAACTAAAGGAGTACTTGATATTTCTTTTAATATGGAACCAATCTGCACGTCACTTAAAATATTAACCTAAAAAAGAGAAAATCACATTAATAGCACATACTTATCTTTAAAGCATAATGTATTCTATTTTAGAGAGCTCTAACAGGTAAAAAATGTTTTGCAGAAAAATAAATGCAAGAGTGTTACAGAGTAGAAAATCCTCTAAGAAAGTGAATAATAACAAGAGTTATGGTAACTTAAAGGTTATTTACAGTAAAAAAAATTACAATAAAAACAGTCTGCTTTTCCTGTGAATTATCCTCTTTCTCAGCTATCTACAGAAGGAATTTAGGGAGACAAGTACCCTACAAAAAATTTAGACTTTCTTAACTCCATTGTAGACTATCTGGAAAGACTGAATGAAATAACAATGAAAGAACAGATATAAGTCTGGAAATCATACAGTTACAGTGTCACAAGATCTTGATTGCTAAGACTGTATGTATTTAAATTCTGCAGAATGTGATCACACATTTCTAAAAATATAAGTAGTGTGCACAATTTTATTTCAGGCAGGACTTTAGAAACAATGTCTTAAGTATCTGCTGGTACAGCAGAACAATGTGTTCCCACCACATTGGAAAACTGAGACACATGAATCCTTGAGAAAGTGAAATCTTCAGAGGAATTTGGTGTTTCCACCTACTTCTTTACAGATTTCTGGTTATCAGCATTTTTTTAAAAAACTCATTGTATAAAAGAAATTCATTCACAGACAGTGTAAGTGAAGACTACTTCTGCACCATAACAGAAATGATCTAACTTTTGAATGAGCTTCTCTTGACAACCCTCTGAACTTATCAGTCTCGAAGGTTGGATGAAGGAGTGACAATTGTGAGAATTATCTCCTATGCCCCAAAAAACTCATCAGAAAGCAGACCAAAGACTAAGAATGGCATCTTTAAACTTGTTTTCCTTCTGTCCCAAAAGTTTGGGATGGATGGATGGATGGATGTCCCAAAAGTTCTAGTTGGACTAGAAGAGAACTCTTGCTCCATGACGTTATCCATGCTAGACTCCCAAAGAATCCTTGCTGGTTTAACCGCAGCTTTAGGCAGACAGGCAGTAATAGAAGGTCAGACCCTAGATCATTCCTGTCATGCAAGATACACTGCTGCTAGATTAAATAAAAGAGAGTAACAAAACAAGCTACGTCAATGTAATTAGATTCTTGCTCATGGTCTTACTGACCACAAGTCTAGGAGCAAGGCAAGGGTGGGGGGGTCTACTGTAAATTGCTTGATGGGTTCATCTTCAGTCCTTCTTCTTTTAGTCAACATAGTTTTTTTGCTGGGTTTTTGATGCTAAATTGCAGCATCATTAGTATCCAGTCAACTACAGTGAATTATTTTTGCCGTGGTAGTATCCAAGTAAAACTGACTCCTGTCCAACTTTTAATTTTTTTATCTGAAATACTCTGCATCTGTGATATTCCATCTTGGTTTTCACAATAGCAGTCATGCTTCTGTTTCACATAACTTTTTCCCTTTTTGTCGACAATACCCATCCACAGCAGTCAAGAACCTAACCAAGGTTAACATTTTCTTTTATTGATGTGGAAGGGGAAAAAAAATTAAAAGCAAGTATACACCCTACCTATTTAAGGAAAATAGAGTGTTTCTACATAAAAACATGGTTATTTCAGATATATTCAGGCTTACAGAACTCTTCATTTCTGACACAGACAATCTTTTCCCAGCTTTGGTTTTCGCTGACAAATAGAGCATCTGATCATAATTATGATTTTCCACCATACATAAAAAGAACTAAATATAACTGACCAGTGACTAACCGTCTTCTACCACAGGGGACAACATTTATGATATTCATAAAAGAGATAATAGTCATACAGTTTAACCATCAAGCCAGAAGGGCAATCTCACTGTCAAGGTAAATTCTTGAGGAAAAAAACAAGTCAATATAGGTTCTCAAGCATGTTAAATCATAGAATCACAGAATACCATGTTGGAAGAGAACTTCAAGGATCATCTGGTCCAACCTTTCTTGGCAAAAGCACAGTCTAGACAAGATGGCTTAGTACCCTGTCCAGCTGAGTCTTAAAAGTCTCCTGTGCTGGGGAATCCACTGGGAGATTATTTCAATGGCTGACTGTTCTCATTGCAAAAAAATTTTCCTCTTGTGTCAAACTGGAATCTCCCCATGAGTAACTTGTACCCATTATCCCTCATCTTTTCCATGTAAATCCTTGTAAAAAGGGGGTTTCCCACTTCTTTGCAGCCAATCTTCAAATACTACACCATGATGATAAGGTCCTCCCTAAGCCTTCTTTACTCAAGGCTGAGCAACCCCATTTCTCTCAGCCTTTCCTCATTTGTCAGGCTTCCCAGTCCTTTGATCACCTTTGTGGCCCTTCCCTGAACCCTCTCCAAATCTTTTCTGTATAGTATGGACCAAAACTGAACACATTTCCAGGTTTGGCTCGACCAGCACCGAGTAGAGGGGGATGATGACTTTTTTATCTCTACTGGTTGACAACCCTTTTGATGCAACCCAGCATCCTGCTGACTTTTTTGCTGCAGCAGGACACTGTTCACTTACATTGAGCTGCTTGTTCACCAGGATGCCTAAGTCCTTTTCCACGAAGCTGTTCCCCAGTCAGGTAGGTCTCAGCCTATGCTGCGCTCCTAGATTATGTTTGCCCAGGTGCAAAACCTTACATGTGTCCTTGTGGAACTTTATAAGGTTCTTGTTAGTCCACTCTTCAAGACTATTCAGGTCTTCCTGCAGGATGGCTTTCCACTTTCCCACTCAGCTTGGTATCACTGGCAAACTTTGTCAGAGCGCAGCTGATCCCATCATCCACATTACTTATGTAGATATTAAATATGGAATCAAAATAATTCAGAAATTTTGTGAGAAATAACAAGAGAGTAAAAGAGCACAGACTCGTTCAGCATGCAGACAACTGTGAGGAAAAAGCATGTTCTCCATTATTTTATGGGCTCCACAAAGAGGACACAGTTTCACAACATGCCTGCTAGGAATAGAGTTGATGTTTACAAGTTTTCCACTGAACAGTTTTTACATGGAAGTGTCTTTTGTGCAACTGCACTCATGGACTAGCACTCAAAGACAAGCAGATGTTGGCTCTGAAAATGAGAGTGAAAGCCCCAAAATCCGAAGACAAGAAATGGAAATACATTCTGCTTTAAGGACAGAAGCAAAAATCAAACATATGATGGCAATAATGCAAGAGAATCATTGAATATATCCCTATTCCAAAAAAAGAATCTATTTTTAAAAGCAACAAAATTTCTATATATGGTACAAAAATAAGTACAGATTATGTTCCAATATACTGAAATATATTGAAATAATTTCTCTAAGATTTTAGTTTTATTTATATTGTGAGCAAGAGTATACCTTTCTCAAAAGCTGTTTAAATACATGCATAACTTGATCAGCTTCTTGAAAGAAAGTTTCCAGCGTCACAGATGACCAAGTCAACATGGTAAGTCCTTGCCTCAACACACCTTCCATCTAAGCATAAAGATATAATTTAATAAATGAAAAAAACCCCAACAAAATCAATTAAAACAAATGCCATTAATTAGAATCACTAACATTGCTTATAAAACAGGGTGTTATGCAAGGAAGGTTACAAGTTTCCAACAAAAAACATCAAAGAAATTCATGCAATAGGAAGAAAGGGGAGGGTAGTGGCCTCCCCACTATGGCCTCAGTTTTTTGTTGCTCACACTTCTGTCCAACTTTGGAGTTATACAAACTTACACAAACTCTGTAACCCTTTGGTGTTACTACTTACAACCAAAGAGGGGAAATTTGCTTAGAACAATCACATACATACACTTGTAAATGCCTGGCAAAACAAAATGGCTTATGGGATAGACATTCTGCATCTCCAATAAACTGCACCTTTAGTGTAGCATGTAACATCATGGTGTGGCATTCTACACCACTGAAGAGACTCAATTCACAAGGCTAATAATTCTCTTCAAGCAAACTTCCATGTTAAAGCCGGAGATTTGTGGAGATAAATAGACAAGAAACACCATTTTTTGTTCTACTGGTCTTCTATCTCATAGGCACTAAGATTATTCTATTGTAATCCACATTATTTGAGAACTGTCTGAGGGATGCAAAGAGCAAATTTCTAGTCTTAAAGGTTTTAGTCAAATTCATTAAGTTCACATGAAGATCCATCTAAATATTTTAGAATTATAAATTAAGTTATTTTAATAGCTTCTTATGAAGTATACTGAAGTGCATGTAGCAATACCAACCTTATTCATTTTTGGTGTCAGCAGATTTACAAAAATGTTTGGTGTTTCTCGACGTAAATCTTCATAACACTGGACAATAGCCTGTTAATTATTAGAAAGTGTAGTATCAAGCAGAATACTTCAAGTGTTTCTCTACTGAAGGAAACGATCAGTTACACAATAAAATCCTCAGAAAAAAACATTGAAAGCAGCACAAGGATGTATTTGAAAACAGTTGTAGAATTTGACACAGACATTTCATATCTATGAAATTATTTCTGGAACGTAATGACTTTGTATCATGCTATAGAAGGAAGAATGAAAGCCACCTTTGTGCAACATTTTCTTAAGGCACAAAGCCAGACAAAGTATGATCGTTCTCTAGAACTAAAGACACCTTGAGCTTCAGTGACCGTAACTTGCAATACTCTCTTAAAATTGAGTATCATACGCTTTAGATACTCAAATTCACGTGTGAACTCAGTTTTAAAATACCTTCTTATCTTATGCCACACACACATAGAAATCTTGTATGATATACCTCATCCTCAAGATATAGGCACCTTGAAATAATACAATAACAAATACTACAATAGGTATAACAAATGTAACTTCTCTTGCAGGTGACCTGCAAAATTCTTCATGTTTTTTGGCGTTTGTATTTTCCAAACCAGACTAACTATAATCTTTCTTCTCAAAAACTCCATAAAATTGTGTTTTACTGATTTTCAGACAGTGAAAACTTTTTGTATAGCTTTAGCTATTTCATGACCATAGTATATTTAGCATGCCCTTGGGTATATGAAGTATATATTCGTATATTTAAGTATCTACTACCCCACACAGCAGGTAGTAGAGGGTTTTCAAATGAGACCCTTTATGTCCACCTGTGCATTCCACAAATTTACCTTAAACTACCTCTTACCCAGCTTTAATCTTTAACTACAGAAAACAATTATATGATTAAACATCTTTTTAAATTTTTTAAATAGCAATCATTATATTTTTCAAGTTTACCTCTAACTGCAACTTGTTTGACTTCAGTTTATCTTCAATTATTGCTATTTTCACTGCTTGCTCTGGTACTTCCAGACCTAACTTTATCATACATTTGGTCTCTCGCACAATCTCTAAAATTTGGGGATCAAAATTAACCAGGAACTTCTCGGTTTTAGGATGACGCACAAATATCGTGGATTGTAAGGCTGTAAAGACATTCTAGTATTAGCTTCTAAGACAAACAATTGTTTATATCCTAGAAGTTATTATGAAATCCAGACTTCTAATATTATTATATGGTGATTAAGTATGTACGGTTACTTGTGAAATAGCTTCATGTTTTTTTCAGTTAAAGAAAATATACAACTGACTTCACCATATTAACTTTCTGCCTTTCTCCTCATAAACTAAACAAGCCTCAGATCCAGCCTTATTTGTGTCATAATTTTTCTCAGCCCAAGTTAAAAAATTATAAAATTTATTTTCTAAGGACCTGGAAACACAACACTTGAATATCAAACATTTCTAGGCATTAAGTCATACTTGTCCTTAGAGGGACTGTGGTAATACAACCTGTTGAAACCAGGAA
The DNA here is from genome assembly GCA_013397565.1 of Ptilonorhynchus violaceus. Taxonomy (NCBI): domain Eukaryota; kingdom Metazoa; phylum Chordata; class Aves; order Passeriformes; family Ptilonorhynchidae; genus Ptilonorhynchus; species Ptilonorhynchus violaceus. Next base: position 2,306,367 of record VZRJ01002533.1, on the reverse strand, counting down.
TAATTATTAAATAGTACACATAGAGAATTTAAATACAAAAATTATCTGTGTCATAAATTTGTGTCACTACTGTTTACAGTCATCTGTCGAACAGTGTACCAAATCTGCAATCCTCTGCATCAAAAGTAAGTTTCAAGTTCAGTAATGCACCGCGATCGTATCACTGAGCCTGCTTATTGGATCATGATTCACGTGCACATTTTAAGGGTAAATGAGGCTTAAAGAAAGTATCTGATTTCATTTGTGTTAAGTTAGTATTCAGCAACAGTTTAAAGAAGCCAAGTCCATATTTAATTACTTACGATATTTTAATTGAGAAATCTCCTTCATCCACGCTTTATGATAAACTACCTCGAACTCCACCAATACATATGCAAGTTTGTTGTATGACTGAATAACTGCTTTACCTTCTGGACTTGCCAAGATATCTGAATTTTTCTATTAAAACACAGTACATTCTAATTAAAACCATATCAAAAAACACCCATACCACTTGGGTTTTTCCTAATTTAACTATTGTCCATACATAACCTAAATTAATACTATAAATTATACTTACAAGTTCTTAAAAATGTATCAAGTATTTATGATTCAAATTTATGGGGCCCTAAAGCCAATAAGAACTGTTAAGGAATAAATGCTAAATATTTAACACAGTAAGAGCAATTACTTTACTATACTGATTAATACCTGCAATTCACAGTGAAATAAATATTCTGTTCTACTCAAAAGTGAATAACTGAAAATTTGTTGTAAAAATTCCCTTTTCAATCAGTAATTATATGTATGCCTGTTTTCTTCAGGGCAGATTTAGATGATCATTATTCACATCTGAAGGAAACAGGAAAGTGAATACCTGTCTCATATAGAACTTACCTTGACAGGAGATCCTAGATACTTTGTAGGAGAATCATTCAAACATTTCAAGAATTCTTCAAGATTCTTTTCAACTGAAATTGCATAGTCTGTTCTATTCTAACACTACATCTTGGACCTACAACAATGGTTACTGCAGAGCAGTATACACGTACAAATAAAAACATTCCCTAGCATATAACAAGTGACATCATCATAGCCAGAAACTTTATGATCGTTCTACTGAAGTAAGACAGTTCACTGCTACACAAAACACCTGATTTTTCCTCACATCAACTTACATGGAAATAGCTGATTGGTTCATTTATCCTTCTGAATAGCTGTCTCACCCACAATATCTTTCCAGCAACAGGTGGCATGTTTCGAGCAAGAGGAGGGTCATCTTTCTGAGTTTGGTAAAGCTACAGCAAGAACAATATCATTAAACACATAGATCAAAAAAGATCTGTTGAAATGTTAAACTGTGTTCTCTGGTACCACAATTTCTTCCTCCTCCCAAACAGATTAAATTTGTGTGGAGTCACACAGCAGTTCATGGAGAGAAAAACGTATTTCTTCCCTGATTTGGTACACTTCAAAGGTGCACACATTTATATCGCTGCTGGTACATCTCCTGTCTTCATTCCCTCATGCTGTTTCTCAGCTGTACTTACTTATGACAGAATCCTGAGTACACCAAAAGGTATTGTGAACCCAGGGGCTGAATAGCCAGCATTCAAAACCAACTCTGACATCTGACTTTGAAGCGACCTGCTGTGAAAACAAGTTGTTTAAGGAAGCGGAACCCTTGTGGGGTTTTTCCTCCTTTGCTTGGGAACTGGCCTCAGGAGAGGCTAATCTCAGTTAATATTGTTAACGGAGAGCTTTTTCCTGAATAGAAACATCAACATTGTTCTCCAGACACGCATATCTGACTATTAGCTAACATGTCAGGATTTGGACTCAGTGATTCTTGTGGGTCCCTTCCAAATCAGGATAATCCAGAATTCTATGAGATGCACTTTTCTACTAGCTTCTAATCAATACGCACATAGATACTCCTGGGTACACAGCCCATGCTTTTATCTGTGCCCAAGATGAGAAAAAAATGGCCCCTGCTCAGGGAATGGCTGCATTAAAGAAAAAAAAAAGGCCTAAAATTATAATGTACAAAATTTGCAATGACAAAGTATTCAATCACTTTAGAACAAGTATTGCAGTAGGAGCAACTTTTTATTAGAAATAACTTGCTTGGCAAAGGTAAAAGGCAATCCAATAATATCTGATAAATAGCTAGAACTAGTCAGTAAGTAGAACCAAGACATTCTTTGACGGATGAAAAAAAGTATTTGTATCCACCCAACTTCAGGCATGCAAACTCATGCTGTGACAACACAGACTCTGTGATGACAAAACTCTTCACTAACTAGCATGTCTTCTTAACCCTACACTGTCTCCTGCACAGTCCCAGCCAAAGAAATTCAAGTAGCCTCATGGTGAATTTGAGAGGAACTGACCTGGATGAAACCCTCTAGAAAATGTACCTATTTTTTTTTCTGGCTGGGAAAAAACAGCTAATGGTGGGCTACATGGTTTTTTTATGCAAGCAATGCTGCTGAAAATCTGTTCATGTGTTCCTCTAATTAAACCAGTAATTAGAGGTTCAGGAATTGTTATGTGCAGTGTGTAGGAAGGGAAAGGACACTGTAAAGAGTGGTTCAGAGCAGCTTTGCTAGCTACAGTTTTAAGTCACTGTTTGGAGGCATAATTTTCAAATAAGTGCAGAGTTTATAGATACTTGGCTCCTTGTGTAAATGGTATCATTGATCTTAGAAAATGTAAACATCTCAAAAAAATTTTTTTCATCAGTCTTGTTTTTCCAGATTCCCTCTATACTCATTGAAGAAAAATGCTTATTTGGAAGGAATTATTTAAAACTTCAGGACACTATATAAAATTGATTATATTAACTGACTCTAGAGCAATTCTTTCCTTTCTTTCTTGAGTACGAAGGGAGTTTGGACATCTAGTTCTGATGCAGATGTTTATTTTACGACAGAATAAAAGTTTACAGTCAAGTGATATAAACAGTCCCCAGAAGTTAATTCTCATTTATATTTCAGGGTGCACTACACAAATCATGAAAAATTACTTTATAAATAACATAAATGCAATTTACCTATATTTTACATGTATTTTATGCTGTCACAGCATTCAATAATAGCTATAGTTAATTTATAAATACAAATTAACTGTAGAAACCTCATATAATAAAACAAACCAAAAGGTACATGCAAGCAATGTACACAGCCAGTAAAGAACATGCTTCTTTAAGTTTAATTGATGAAGGAATAACAGAAAAGATTTTGCTTTAAAAAGTAAAATTGTGATGACAAATTTGCCTTCAAGAGCATGTATATTGTATTGGCCACACACTAAGGTCTGTTTTCTGTCACAGGAAAATAGAAGTATGATATATTGAGCATTGATGGTAAATTAGTGAAATAGGCAGAATAAATAAAAATTCTTCATATTAAAATACTTGCTACTATTTTAACACAATGTTTAAAATTTACTGAAATAAAATTAAATACCTTTTTAGTAGCTTCAAGTTCTGCTACATAATGTTGAAGAATAGAATGAACTATATGTACTGTATCTTCTTGAAGGCAGGGCATATTCAGATTTTGAAACCTGTATTAAAAATTAGTACCCAAATGACATTTCTAAAATACAAATAATTTTTAAAATTTATTTTGGGGTATATAAATGTTACATAAAGTGAAAGAAGCATAAATCTAGGAAATGCTTTTGAATCTGGAAAACTCTTTTGCTTTGAGGAAGTGTAAGCAAGTTGAAAATTTCTGCCCTAGCAGGTATTTTGTTTGTTTGTTGTTGCTTAGTATTTTTTAGGTTTTTCCTTTAGTATCCTCTTGTATATAAAATAATCTAAAGAAATTAAGAAATAGAAAATATTGATTTCCATATGAAAGTTACAATACATATTTCATCACGATTACATAGTTCAGAACATCAGTAATGAAAAATTCTCGATTAGGCCCTTTGTTCTAAAATTAGCTGTGTTGTTTAAATTGTGCTATTCAGTAATTTAAAGTTACTTTAAAATATTTTAAAACATTGCCAATACCTTTGAAGTAACTGAAGTGCATTCTGTGAATTCAAAATTTTCCGAAAACAGGTACGCATAAAAGTCTGTATCTGTGTCTAAAGAATATATAATTCAGTATGGTTTTTCTGGTCAGAGAACAGTACTTTGATACCTGATATTTTCTTAACATAGTAGCATTTGCAATTGTTACTGCTTAAAGCACAAAACAGAAGCCTTCATCAGTCTATACTTAATATTAGTTTCAGTCAAATAATCTCTTAAAATGTCACACAGTTCTATGAAATAAGCAAATTAGTTGCAGCTTTGTTCTGCTCAAAATCTAACCACATTTCTCCAGGCTAACTAACAACTTCCACATAGATCATTCTCTCAGGGCTCGTAATTTCTGTCATTTTGGCTGCAGAGTGACAATCATCCATAAGGAGTATTTGATATATTTTACACCTTCCTTTGAAAGTAGAAGAAAGAATGGAAAAAGTCTCCCTCCAGACAAACACAAACTCCATGCTCTTTGGAAGAAAAATAATGTAGCCTATTCACATTCCAAAGTCTCACTGACATTGTTTGATAGATTCTTCCCCAAGTAAGTTATAGGTAGCAATATTACTTACCTCTAAACGTTCCACTTCTGACATGAATTTCACAAAATCCACATCAAATTCTGTTACTTGTGGATCAAGGGTGTCATATTGTTTCTTTTGAAAAATGTGGTAGATATTTTTGAATTTCACTGCCATAAGATCCATACCTTCAATAGCACACAGGCTCAGTGCACTAAAATTCTGTTCTACAGCTATCATCTCCATTATCTGAAATAAAGACATTGTATTCATGCTTATAATTAATTATTTGTTATTTCCTCTATAAACTAAAACCTGAGTAAAATAAAATAAACAACAGCCACTTCTCTAGGTACTGCATTCACAAATGTGCTCTTTCTAAGTATCTTCAATAAAGCATAGTTGATTCAGTTTTCAACAACACAACCCAACACAAAGTAAAATAATCTTTGTTTTTCTTAATGAGAAAGGGGTTTTTTAAGTTTTACTGATAGATCCAATAGGATAATATGGAAAAAGAGATAAAACATGGCATGTGCATACTGATGACAAAAAGATATTTCAAAGAATAAAAAACCCACCCTACAAATTAGTATGTATATATTTAGTGATGAAGAAATATATCAAAGACTCACAGAATTCCTACCTTGTGATGATTATCATCTTATCCCTTGTCTGACCGTATTCCACACTAAGAAGCATCTATTATCTTTTCCATGCAAACCCTATGAATGTTACTTTAAAATCCCTTCACTGTGTTACCAAGCTAAAGTTAAGACCACACCAAGCAGAAGAATCATCAACACAGTTGTGTTTGGCAGTAAATAGGAGTTGTGAATGTCCTAGGACACCATTCTAAAAAGCAGAAGTGTGCTATTTTTCACATAATTTTAAGCCTCCTAAAATAATGATCGAAGTCTAGATCCATCAAGTAATTTCTCTCCACACTAACAGAGATATATTGAGAAGTCCAGAAGGCAGTTATGAGGCAATTGCATAAAGCATTAGGATTATTTACTCTGTGAACGTGCCTAATTTCTCTCAGTAGAGCATTACAAACTCCTTTACAGGATGATTAAGAGCATGTATGTTGGCAAGTGTTCACTTTTCAAACTGTTCTTTGGAGAGGTGCTTCTTCTTTACCAATAATAACAGCACACAGTATACTCACTTTTTCTAATCTCCTACAAAAAGCTTCAGATTTTCCAAAAATGTACACTTCTGATACTTCAAATGCCTTTTCTCCTAGAGTTTCCAAAATCTCTTGTTTAGCTTCATGAAAGCGTTTCTGATATTCTTTCAACAGACATATGCACTCCTAAAAAGTGAAGGAATAAATACCATCCTCATTATGCTATGTTTATGAGCGAGGGACTAGAGAACTCAAACCTATTGACATTCCAAAGTCGTAAATTATTACTTAATCTAGTTTCAGTCAGCAGGCAATAACAAATACAGTGGTTTTCTTTCAGTATCTGCAGAAAATGTTTGCAACATACGAACATACAGTAGTACAGTACAGTGAACCAGAGAGCAGTGGTGAATGGTGTTCCATCCAGTTGGCAGCCAGTCAGTGGTGTCCCCCAGGGATGTGTTGGCCCCAGTCCTGTTTAATATCTTTACTGATGATCTGGATGAGGGGATTGACTCCACCATTAGCAAATTTGCAGATGTGAGTGCGAGTGTCTATCTGCTGGAGGGTGGGACGGCTCTGCAGAGGGACCTGGACAGGCTGGAAGGATGGGCTGAATCCAGTGATATGAGGTTTAACATTAAGTCCAGGTGCCGGGTCCTGGACTTTTACCACAACAACCCCCTGCAGTGCTATAGGCTGGGGGAAGAGTGGCTGGACAGTGGCCAGGCAGAAAGGGACCTGGGGGTGCTGATTGATGGCAGACTGAACATGAGCCAGCTGTGTGCCCACGTGGCCAAGACAGCCAATGGCATCCTGGCCTGTATCAGCAATAGTGTGGCCAGCAGGACAAGGGCAGTTATTTTTCCCCTGTATTCTATGCCTTTTTGGGGAAGATAGGAACTCAGTAACTGAGGTCTTGTAAAGGAGAAGGTGGAAATGAAGTTAGCATTGGCAACCAGTATCACCATAGCTGCACATATTTTGCCATAGCATATTGCATACACTTAATTTGTTCTTAATAGGTCATCATTAGTTGAAGAAGAGGAAGACTATCTTAGCATTGAACTTTCATGGTATGCCAAGGAAATCTTGTATTGGAAGGAGCTACTGTAACAAAGTCAGGGTCTATTCAAATACCAGATTCCCCACGGTACATGAAGGTGGTACCATATCAGAGGTATCCCCTCTTCCATATCCCCTCTTCCTCAAGATGAAAAATGTGGAATATTCATTCCTTGGTTGCACATATGATGAAGATGCCAATTCCAAGGTCAGTGACAGACCACACTGATACAGATGAGGCCATTCTGATTTCAATAGTGCCAGTGGGCTAAGAATTAGGAAAACATTAAAAGCATCATGAAATAAAAAGTGCCAAGAAGTGGGAAGGACTTGATACATATTGATATGGACTTCCTCGTGATATCAACAGGTAATCAATAAGTTTGACAGGTAAATAATAAAACACCAAAATACAAACCTGAATTTTTCCAATGACTATTGGTGTCTCCTGATCCCAGACTCCATTCAAGCCAGCATCTGTAATATATGCTTTACATGTTGTGACCATTTGATTTGTAACCTAGGGCAAACAAATGACGAAAAGTAGGTCTCAAGCTTAACAGGAAATTTGCCTGTTTCACAAAATCTAATGAAATTCCCACACGCATGTATTCATACCATCAGATTTGGAATAAATTTCACCTGTGGAAATAATAATGGCTAAATAATATATGCAATATACACAACACCCTATAAAAACCCTGAGAACACTCCCAGAAGTATATTTAAGTCCCAGGACATCTTTGTAAGTGGAATGAGTTCAGCAATACATATACATAAACACAGAATGTTATCAATCATATTTCAAGAACAAAAAGAATTCACTGAATTCCAACTACTCTTCACTTACATTGTTATTTTTACACTTTGCAGCACGTGTGTCCTTATTTAAAGACTGCCATTAAAGAATTTTGTATCCTAGCAGTATGTCTTTACCTTGGTTTCCTCTGGCTATAAAAAGGAAAAAACATTCTTCTACTCCTCAACCACAAATCTCCAGAGTTAGTAATGACATAGAGAGAGGAGTATGTGCAGATATAGAGATGTAGAAGACATATCATGGAGAACAGTCACAGGTAGATAATTTTTTGTCTATTAAATAATATGAACAATTCAAAACAGTTCTCCTGGCACGAGAGTACTGTAAAGCAGGTCTTAAGAATCCCTAACTGAATGAAAACTGTCACAGCAAAGGCAGCATCAAACCGTAAGAAAATTACCGATTAAGTAATTTCACCTCTGATCATCATTAAGCGGAAACAAAGAGTAAATGGGGATCTTAAACCACTGGCTTACAGTATAGATTTTTCCTTGCTATTTCTTGGCATAGCTTCATATGACTGGTTTGTTATTAGCCTCTGTATTGAAATGCTCGCTCCCTGAGACCATTAAATAACAGACACTAGCAAGAGTCAATACACAAGCATGCAAAAAAAACATTATATGACAGGCAATATATACCTAGTGTGATATATGGAAAACAGCCACAGCCATGAATAAATGTAGCCTTGAAAAAGAAAATACTTCTTAATATCCTAATTCAAATTGAAATGTAACAAAAATTTACGCCAAACCCCAGGGTGTTAGAAAAAAAACAAGTTGTGCACAGGGTCTATTGTGAATTTCCTCTATATGCTTACTGCAGGTGCATGTTTTCATTATGAAGGACTTCTTTGTTATAAAACCATTATACAAACCATCTTTTCATGCAGTGAATATCCGGATTCTGCAAAAGACATTGGTATAAACACATAGCTGGTCTTAATTTTCTCTTTAAGGAGGGAAAATTTATGATCTGAAATTCAATTAACTTTTCAAGTTTGACTTGCTTTGGAAAACAGGAACCTTTTGTCTTTCACACTTTTTGGAGGAACATCCTAGTCAGACTGATGGCCATCTGCCAAATTAGATCTTCAAGGCTGAGAATAAAAGAACCTTTGTGGATTCTGTGATTTAGAAAACAACTGATCAGATGAATTCAGATCAGAAGATTAATCAAGAATATCAAAAAAGCAACACTGATGAACCAAGAATAACTACAAAGTTCCTTTCAGAAGAGAAGTCTGTAATCCAAGTTGAATTATCTCCTGGACAACAGAGTTCTCTTCCGTTCCCATGCAGAACCCCACTATTTATTTTTAAACAAATGTTCTATTGATTTAAACAAAATTACTTTTTCTTCTGAAAAATCATACAATATTTATAACTATTATTTTGCTTAACATACTTACCTTTACAAGCAATGAGGTCATTCTCTCAGAAGTATTGTAATATTTTGAAACACGGTGAATCATTTGTGCAGCCTTTATCAAGTTTGGTATTCCATGTGTCATTGATACCTCAAAGCAGAGTTTCAAGAAAAAAATTACTTCCTGTTCTTAGCAACTATATTTCTATTCTATTGACAACTTCTAAATTACATCTTTCCCTAAGTCACATGAATCAATCTTTAAAATGCCATGGCACCTTATCAAAAGTTTTCTTATAAAAAAGACTAACCATGCTCAATAACATTTCAAACTTCAATTAATAAGAACAATAAAAATGTTTCATCATTGGCTAAGAAATCAGATTAAAGACGTTATAAAATATGAATTGTAATATGCTATTTTAATGAACACGATTGAACACTGATTCAAAAAGTATAGGTTGCATTTTCTGGCACAATAAGAAGTATTTTTCTGACAGCACTTGTCTGTGATGAATGCTTTTGTTTTCTTTCATGAAGTGCTGCTAAATCTACTTATGTAATTTCATTGCGATAATCTTTACATAAACTGTTTCATTCACACACCTTACAAAACTCATGAAATAATTGTCACAATGTTAGTTTCATTAACAAATGCCTACTTCATTCAGCCATCATATGAAACACCCAAATCTTTCATGTATTTTGTGAAATCAGTGTTCATGTTGTTAAAAACATACTGTGGCATTACAAGCACTAGGTAATTCAATCACTTCCAAAGTATTTTGGTTGAGGGGAACAAAAAAGTTAAAACATTATAATTCATTAACATTATCAGGGACTTCTCAAAGTTGCAATTCCAAACACCAAGAAAGTAGTTTTGGCTGTCACCCCTCAATAGACAAGCCAAGATCCTGTAATTAACTTTGAGTTGCAAACTCAAACTCATACTGTGAACAGACACAGCAGGCATTTGAAATTAGCAGGAGTGTGAAGGAAACGCTATACGGTATAAAAACAACCATCTGCGTCCACGTTGTTCATCACCAACGTTGTTCATCACCAACACCACTCCTGAAATGAAATCAGGAGACTCTGAGTCTTTAAGTTTTCCTTTTGAATCCTTGACAAAAGATAAAACCCTGTATACTGGACTGCGTAGAAATTTCTCTGATTCAAAGCCTCAAGTTAAATGTTCAGTCTGGATTTTCATATATTAATCTACTTCAGCTACAAATGTCACTGTGTGATACTACATACACTAAATGCCATATTTTATGCACACACTAAATATCATAACAAATCTGCATGGACTCTATTCCTTATTCACTAATATATAGAACACTTTTCCATACCAGATATTAAATTCAGCTCTACACAATGAAGGTCTTTTTAAAACAGGATATATTCAGCCTGGAAATCATTGTTTTTAAGCTGAATATGATAGAAAATCCTATCTAAATTAACTTGATCTCTGGAACATGATTAAACAGAAATTCAGATGCATCCAAATTGCTCCAGACTAAATAAAGAATTCTAGTTAACTATCCTATATTAATAAAATTATGAACCCTTCAGTGGGTTTCCACCCACTAATGTCTGTCGTTGTTTATGATATAAAGAATTTTATCTTCATAACGCCTACGAAATAGCTCATCATTATGGCCTGGTACCTGGCACCCTCTAGTGACACCTCGAAGAGCTGAACATAAGCAGCTTAGTTTATCATACTTGCCTCTCACACTATTCCATGCAATATGAGCTCTATGTCATGTATTATCAGTCTTTTTCCTTCCCCCCAGTTAAAACTTTGTAGTAGGATCCTGAGGTGTCAGAGATTCAACACTTCCTGACAGAGGACAGGAGGCATATAGGACCAAAACATGAAGGACTCAAAAACAAAGCAGAACAAGCACTACTTTTCTAGGGTGTTTCCTCCTTTCATCCTATTCTGCAACAATTATTAGGAAAATACACGTTTTATAATAATTAATAGTTATTATACCAAATAACCAACATCTCAAACTAGAACTAAATAGTGCACATGGACATCCAATTATTTAAATTCTGACTAGCTGGTATTTCTGCAAATAGAAGTAGGTAATACTGTATTCTACATTAAAACATTGTTTTATCCATTTAGAACCTCATTAGGTTTCATTATTTTCTATATAACTGACATTTTGGTACTTTGGTTACAGTCATGTGATCATTGACACATACGGAATTTTCAGGGGAAGACATATTTGGACATTTTTGTATTATAAAATATGCACCTGGTTTAATTGCTTTTAGAAATAATATTGGCAGCAGGACTGAGTTATTAGGCAATCATATGCATTTATGTTTATTTATTAAACACATATTTCAAAATATTATATTTTATTAAATATACAGTAAACTACTGCTTCAATATTTAACTTGACAGGCATTTATAAAAAAATCAGAAAAATAGAAATGCAAATTAGAAAAAATTACTTTTAAGCAAATATAAGCAAGGGAAGATTTATTTCACTCTGGGATTTCTATGTAAATACCTAAACTACACATAAAGAATGGTGAAAGGCATACTTACAACATCAGTGCTATAAAGTGGCTGACAAACTTTTTCAAGTGTGCCTAGGTATTTCACATTATCCTTTGATTCATTTGCTGCATCTGTGATTTTGGCATCTAATTCTTGCCATGTCTAGCAGGAAAAGAGAACTGTGAAAAACTTCATAACTAGTGAACTATTTCTTTAACTTGCACTTATTTGCCAGGAGCAAACCTTGGTAAATGAATTTTTAAAAGGCATTGTCAAAGCAGGCAATAAAAGTTACTTTCTTTTATTTATTATACATATCATATATTTTATGATCATTTTTGGCTGTATCCCTGACACGTCTTGTTCTTAATCTTAATACATTCAGCACACCAGCACCATACCTGAATTTTCCTCTTTTAATTCTCCTTGGCAAATCTCTCTTAGATGCAATAAAAAAGAAAACCAAAAAAAAAAGCTTTGCCTACTATAGTAAAAAACAACATAAAAAAGAAAAAAACAATTACCTTTAGTGTTTTAGAATGTGCAACTTTCAGAACATTAATAACAGCTTTACAGTTTTCTCCTTTGATCTGCTCGATAATAAAGTTCAATTTAGCAGACATATATTTCCAGTTCTCCAGTTCAGTCAGTGGACCTGAATCCTTAGCTTCTTTCCTTATCTGCTTGCTCTCAATCAGAACCTGCAACCCATTTGGGAAAAAAAAAAAAAAATCAAATGTCTACTACAGAGAATAGACAAGTCATTATAAAGAACAATTGAGGATACTCACTTAAAAAGGAGCAAGCTTGCATTTATTGACACATGAAAATGGTTGCCATTTGGAAAAGCATTCTAACTCTGAATTGCATTTAATCATATTCTTAAACTGAAACTAAGGTGATTAATACATATTAATGTATTAATATACATTACTAATATACATCACTAATATACAACTGCTGCCATACACTGGGTGAATATCAGCATATAGAGATATGTCTTTCTTTAATCAGAATCTACGGATTGAAATGACATAGGTAATGTACAGTTAGGTATCCTCTACATACATATGTGGTCCTCACCTGTGTTATTACTCCTGCAACCCTCTGTTCTCTTCTTACTATTTGTGTATTAAGTGTTCAGAAACTCGTATTCTTGCTAGACTGTAAGTTCCTAGGGATAAGGACTATCTATTTAACTTCACTTGTGCGTAGAAACAAAGCACTTGTCTTAACTTGGGTGGAGATGCAGCTGAAGCCTTTGGCTAACTTCAGACAAGTCTCACATATAATTTTTAAATATCTATCCATATTCATGCTGAATTAATGTGTTAAAGCAACAACTTACATGTTCAATTTGTCTATACCATATCATAAGTACTTCTTCTAGCTGTTGAACCATGTCATGATTGTCAGCAGCTGCAGTTATTTTATCAAAGGACTGGAGTTCAGAAAAATTAATGTAATCTATTTTTTTCAACTCAACCGTTCCTTCAATGCTTGCTGTAGCACCTGAGAAAAGGACAGTTACAATATAGAAACAATTAAGACTTTAAAATAAATTTCTACCAGTCAAAGCAACTTAAATTTGAAAATATATGACTGCAGTCAATGTTGTTTCAATATAATAGCACTTTACTGCACTCACATAAAGCAGAAAATTCTGATTTTAAATCCAGTGATCCTCTTTAAAAGTAATGTATCACTCTTTTCTCAAGAAAATAATCTACCTATGTATATATAATGAAAGTAATTGATAATTTTATTTTGCCTTGCACAATGTGAAAAATTCCTTATCTGTGTGCTACTGCCTTTAAATAGAAACCCTTAAGTAGAATTCCTCTAGTTTGTTTCCTAAATGCAATGCTTACCTTCTAAAAATGAAACATATCTTTTAATTGTTTCCACAAAATTCTGTTTGTCTTTCGTATCCTCTCTGGACTCACTTAAAGCACCCCAGTTACTTGTTGTGAGGATAGCAGGGAGAAAAACATTTTCTATCATATTCCTAACACCGGGTAGGAGTCCATCAGTGGCATCAAAAACACCAAAGGAGATATCCTGCAGTATAAAAAATGATTGTTATCAAAGCAGTAACTTACACTAGAAACACTATTATAACCTCACTGTACTTTTATAAAAGGACTCCAATATGCTAATTAAAATTTTAGGGAGAGAAAATCATTACCAAATACACCTACAGTGTGCGCATAAGAGTATTTTCAATAAAAAAGGGAAGTCAATAATTATTTAATACAGTTTTTAAAAGCTGTGAGGTTATGCTTTTCTTACTTCAGCTATTTCCCTATCACACAGAGTTTGGCAAATTTTCAATAGCAGAAAAATGTCCTCACCCACAATTACGTACTAATTAATGAAATGCAAGTAGCAAAAAATTCTCTGATTGTCTATATCTGAAATTATATTAGAAGCAATTATCTGACTGAATGTATATTATTTGGAATCAGGTTATATTTTTTCCTACTCTCCAAAACAAAACCTTACAACGTCTGACTATTTTTAATATTCTAGTATTTTAAATGTTCTTCAAATAAGCAAGCAGTAACATACATCATGTAAGAAACTTCCTAGAACATAAATTTCCTTTCCTTATGACTTCAGCATTTGGAATTAATATGGAAGGAATCTGATGCAAAAGTAGTATTTAAGACCAATGTCTTGAAAAATACAGACCTTATATCTTACTTCTAATAGTGGTTTTGTCCTTTCACCTTCTTAGCTCTCAAAACGAATTGAATATTTCAATATGAAATATAAAGCATGTAAATTAATAATGGATTTTCTGTCTGAAGAATTTTAAATAATACTAATTACAAGATACATATGCAAAACTATTTCTTATCAATTTCCAGTTCCTTAAGCACTGCCCAAATACTAAGATGTGTAGCTACAAACAGTAATGAAGTTCACACATGTATTAGAATTTGTCTTGTAAAGCAGAAAAGCTCATGCTACATAATTTACATAGGATAACTGTGTATTTTGTATTTTATTTATCAAAGACACATAAACCAAAAAGGTACAGGTAAACTTTTTGTTTCCTGGTACTTGCAATAAAGTCTTCTCAGTGTGTCTTTGTAGTTTAAGGATTTCAATCACAACTAAAATATACTTAGTGGCTTTAATCTCTTCAAAAATAGCAAGGAGAATGGAAATTAATCTAGACACTGATTTCTTTAACAAGAATCCTGTAAGACACTAAACTCACAAGTATTTCCTGAAGCAATACAGCTATTCATTGTTTACCCAAAATGGAGGGCAAAGCAGTTGCCAGTAACTTTAGTTATGTGACAACAGTGAAAAGAAACAATGAAACAGAAAACAGCTACTTTTAAAGCTTTTAGTTTTTAAAATATGTGAGAGAGTACCTCATGTATAGTTTTATCATTTATGGAGCTGTCGTTCTTATAGCGAACAAAAAATAAGCATAGTCCTCTGATTTTGTCTGGTGTCTTCTCCACATAAAATTGCATAATTTTACTTCCTTTTTCAACACCTGGAATTATCCGACCACAATCTGAAAAGGAATTTCATAGGTATCACCCTTTTAAAAACTGAGGGTATTATAAAATGCTTAAAATCAATATAGGGAAATAAAATTGAACACAGAAATCATTTATTTTCTTCTTTTGTAAGAGAACAAAAAGCAGCAGAATTTTAACTGTCATTAGTCACACTATTAGAAATCTACACCAGACATATAACATGCATCTTACATCTTGCATTGTACTGCACTGAAAAGGGAATTTGCTCAGGCCCATCATTCTGGAACAGTTTGCTGGTGACTAAGGTACTTTATTTTCATTCATCCTATCAAAAAATATGTCAGGTCTAAGTGAGAAAATAGAGATTATGAGATGGCCTCAGGTCCCATGCAATATGATAGTTCAACATAAATAGGCAAGGGAACAGCATGTGCAGTAATTAGAGAATCATTAGGGATTTCACATATTAAATTCTAAATCTCTACCAAGCGTGTGAAAATGGAAAAATTTCAAATATTTATAATAAATGCCAATTCATACAGGTTTTATGAAAGTGCTATCTAATGAACTGGGAGAAAAACTCCTGTACAAAAAAGTTACAACTAATTCAGTATTTCAGGAGAATTTTTATAGCCTTTCTTCCAAGAATGGATAAAATTGAGATTTTTTTTTTTCCTAAACAATTTGACTTGAAGCAAGAATTTAAAATATAAATTTTCAGTCCTCAGAGCAAAAGGCTGAAAATTTTGAACAAGTGAAAACAGATTTTACTCTGAGAAACCTCAAACAAAATGAACAATAGAATGCACTATTACATATGCCTGTATTAATATCGCTAAACATTTACCTGCTCCTCGTGCAACCCCTTCTTGATAGAAAATTTTCAATGATTTTCTTCCTCCCTTGGCAAAAAAAGAATCAAAGGCGTCCAACTGTTAAATCAAAGAGTGAATACTTGTTACTCAAAATATTTTTTTGTGCCTTTAAGGTGTGCCAAACTAATTTGACCATGCTACTGTTTGAAGTCTTGTTGGCATGCAATGTTTATCCTCAAGTATCGTGAGAAGATAAAAAACAACATAATAAATATTTCAAATATTGCCTTAAGTACTAAGAGACTTAGAAACACACACAACACTTTTGCATGATTTGACATACCCTGCTATTGCTAATGCACCCTTAATGTAAAATACTAGTACATATAAGAAGGATAACGTGACATATGAGTATTTTATTCTCAAGACATGAATTGGCCACATCGGCTTCAAAACTTTGTCATGATGACAAAGGTTTTGCTGGCCTCTGGAAGGACCCATCTGAGGGAGATGATGCTGCCCCATAATTAGCTGGCTGTACCTGTCAATAAACTGGCCACCCTAAACCACTACAGGTCTCTAAATGTCCATTTTGATTTAGTCTTGTTATACAAGGTGCTTTGGATAGTAAGAATGAAAAGCTTTGAAACAAACACTGTGTATGGATTGTCACTCCGAAGAACTTGCCTGAAATTACAGCTCAGGTTTCCAAAGTCTGAATTTTCAAACTGCCCAGAAAAATGCGTGTGTCCTGGTAAAACCAGGATGTGTGATTCAACAGGAAGTGAACAAAGCTCTGAAAAGCACTGAAAAAAGATCTGAAGATACTGACTGATCTGGTCAAAATCCAGCTTCTTACACAGTCTCTGTAGTTGTCTGCAAAGACAACTAACTCAACAGCATGTGACTGGGCATTCAAACTGTCCAACTGAAGTGCTCAGCCTTGGCAGTGAGACCTCCTGTTTCCTCCCCATCAAAAGCAAAAGGTCAGAACTTTAGCAAGCAAGTATGGCTGGAGATGCATCACCTGTTCTGGGACAAAGGATACACTTCTAAATGTGGTATATTTCTTACGAGCATGGTTTTTTTCCCATAAATTAAACGAATATTAAAGCTGAATCAGAACAGTGATAGGAAAGTGAGTGACACTCAGGTGGACAGAATTTAAACCCACCCTTGTGAGAAGACAACATTGTATGAAAATTAAAGAAGTGAAAGCCAGCTAGCTCTAGAAGTGCATTTTACTTTGGTTAACAGGCACTTGTGAATAACAAGTTTAAACCAGACAAAAATACATTAAAAACCCCACCCCCAAAATAGTGAAAAAGAAAATTGTTGAAGTACTGAAAGTGTAATGACAAAAAAACAGGAAAAAATTCACTACTACAAAAAGCACTCCAGCTTGTGAGGAAGAGGAGGACAAACAGCAACTTTTGGGCTTGTATGATTCTACACACAAGGTAAGACGTGAGCTGTCCCTGCAGCTCCTGCTTATGCAAAGAGCTTCTGGTTCAAGTCCATGTGGTACACACACTCACTATGTGAAAACACATGCAGGCTAATGCTTTAAAGGGCAAACCCTAACTCATGGATGTCAAAGACATATTTATATGAGAATTTACTAAATGACAATTTGTTGAGGGACAATGTTGACACAGCCCCAACAGCCTAAACTGTTCATAAATAAACTAAAACTGGGAGCAGGAAAATTTCCAACCACAAACACTCTTCAGCTGGTCCTGGTGACAGCCAAAAAAACCCCAACCCAAACCAAACAAACCCAAACAAGAATAAACAAACAACAAAACCCAAACCAAAACCAAATACAAAAAAACCCCTCAAGAATCGAAAATTTCTCAATTTCTCAAGTTTCTGGATTAGTCAAACCTGGTGTAGAACAGCAGTTTCACATGAAGTCAGAATGATTTAGAACTATATATCATTTAGCAAATGGAAAAAAGGGACAATACTTAGCACACCTCTGTCATGTAAGCAGTAAGAAACACAAATGGGGCTGTTTAAGTACATTTAATGATATATAAATATCAATAAACAAACAAAACCCACACAAATTTGGATTAGGACTAAATTTGGCTTGTAACTGTACAACTGAAGTTCTAAGAACTTATTTGTTTGCTCAAAGGAGATATTATCTGGCTGACTTTTAAATGCTAAGTCAAATCTCACTAACAGACAAAAATAACATCAATCAGATGCAACAACAGCCAAATAACAACAATGCAATCAGAGAAGCTGAGTCATATCTTTTCACAACAGCCATACCGAGTTTTGACAATCTGCTAAAAGTACAGTTTAACTGTTTGCTCCTGTTTGTTCAATCACTTTGAAACATTATGAAAGACAACAGTAAAGACCCAAAAAGAATGACAGTTTTCAGAAGTTTCCACAGGTTTGGGATCTATACTCTCTACAAACCCACTTAACCCAATCTTTTAAACATCCAAACATATAAAGCACTCAAAACTAAAATGGTTTAGTAGATCTTTCAAATATAATTATAGCATTAAATGGTGCAGGATTAATCTTCCTTCTTATTACTAACAATACACTTAATTTTCAAAATGTTCCCATAAAGTTATACATTTCTGCAGAATTTCAGTGTGAACTTGCTTAACAAACAAAAACGATCATCATTAGAACATAATAATGTCAGTCTGAGATGGATGAAACTTGTTGGAAGTGGTAGATGTGACAAGAAACCCTTCAGTCAAAATAACAGCAGTATTTATATTTTCCTTGAGTTAAGAAAGATGAAAAAGCCACAATCAAAAACCTTGGGGATATTTGCAAATCTGCCAGGAAACTTGGCTGAAAGATTTAGTCAGGTATCCTTTTAGATGAATTGTGTGCCTTAGTAATCACATTTTCTGGCAGAAACAATCAAAATAATGGATAACACTTCATCTCAAAGGGGTAATCTGCTACATATTTTAACTAATAATTTAAATCAACAAACATACAGAACAGACTCACCGAAGGGACGTCCAAAATCATTTCTTCCACAGTTGGTACATCTAAACCTAGGCTGGCACCGAGAACTTCAAATATGTATTTATATGAAGCATCAAGTTTTTCTCTTCGCTCTTCTCTCGCTTTTTCGTATTGAGCCTAAAACATTAAACAAGTCTTTCAAGCTAAAAATACACAAAGTAATCACAACAATGACCTCCTACTTAACTTGCAACTAATGCTGAAATCTATTGTCTTGTATTTTACGATGACATAAATGCCCCAATCTTTAAAAATACCTAAATTTTCAGAGGCTAACAGAAGAACAAATTATTAAGTATTATTATAAGATGTGAAATCAACCCTGAGGATATGTCAAGTAAAAACAAACATTAAAAATACTACAGCTAGATTTTAAGATTTTAATGTAACATTAATTGGTTTCATTTTTCACTATCAAAATTTCAATTTATTAAATTAATACAGAAATGTTAAAACATCCATTTAAAATAAAGTATCTAGGGTGAGTAAATATTTGCAGGAGCTGAGTACAGCTTTGCTTCAATGTAAATTATTCAGTTAATATCTCCTGCTTCCTACCTCTATTACTATAAAATAAAATTTTAAAATATTATAAACATGGAGAACAAAGACTCACTTTCTGCCAGAAATAATTTAGTAAAAGAACTGAGGTTAAACAAACAAAAATAAAATAAGTAAACAAAAAATTAAAACTAACAATTAATATAAACTGAATTAAAGAATCTGAGGAAAGAACCAGAAACTTATAACCTTTCTTCCTTTGAAACTTTGCAAGCTCGGAACTCCACTAGGGCGGTAAAACTTAGACAAGCTTTGACTTCCAAAAGAAGGAGACCCTTGAGAAGAGGAAAGGCTTGCTATTCGTTGAGCAGGGTGAGAAGATCTGGCTGCAGCATTACTTGTGGCAGCAGGACTGGCCACATCTTGTCCATCAGTTGAACTTCTTTTATTGTTTTTTTGTACCCCCTCCATTCTAAAATCTGAAATTTGAAAAAAAAAAAGATTATGTTTATAACAATCCCGACATTTCAAGTCTACCTTTTCAAGCAGACAGGAGCATCTCAAAACTAACTTCCCAGGTACATAAATTTAATAGTCTCATCAAGTCCTCTTCCAGTTCTTAAAATGCCAGACATTGATGTACATTTTTATGATAGGTCACAAATGTCAAGCCAAAGATTGAAACTTTTTTAAAAATAATTTTTCATATATGTATGTTTTGTGAACATCTTTCTGTATAAAAAATATGTTTTAAAATATAAATCATTTCAGAGCATATCTGATTACTGAGAAATAGAAATGGTTTAAAATATAAATTATTTGTTTAAATTTTAGATTCTAAAATATATACACAAATTCACTAACTGAGCTTACAAAAAGACTTGCATACATAGAATTTGCTATTCTCCTCAGTGTACTATTACCATAAGGATCAAAACAACTGTCAAGAATTCCTTAGCAGTTCAGATGAGGCCTTAGGACAGCCAACTACTGCTCTAACAGTGTTACATACTCTCTTAGACACTATTACCTGATTCGGGAAATAAAACATCAAAGGTGAGGCTGACATGAAAAGCAACACCTGAAAAGCAACACCTGGTAGTACATTACTAGCCCCTTATTTTTGCCCATGTAATAAGTGACAAATTGGCTGCTGCTCTATGGTCTTAGGCATGCAATCACCTGCTATAGAAAGTGATCATCTCTTTCTTGAAGTAAAAATACGATAAAAAAACCAAAAAACAAACTTAGGAAAGCCACGAAAAAAAAGAGTCAAATCTAAATTAATTATATTCTTTGCTTTTTCTTCTATGTCTGGCCTGGTCATCTACAAGGTTAGCAGTGGTACTTTCCTCCTTGATTATTCCACTCTGGAGGAATAGGTTGGATGTTAATTTCCTCGCCTTTTAACCGGTTTGCTTTTAGCTCGTAACTTCCCCTAAAGCAGAAGATGAGAGGTGGGGTTCTCGCAGCTTTCTTGGGAAAAAAAAAAAAAATACAAAGACTACATTGTATACTGGCATCCTCCCTGGCTCTCCAAAATCCGTACTCGACATATCTGGCGGCTCAAGTGAGATTCTCACACTTTACAAAAAACTGTATGAACTCCAGCTGCCCACCTCTTCCGGCTGGAACAACGAATGTGCTTTTATGCCAAAAACTCCTTTCCTTTCCTCCAGGATGCCAAAACCTTCTCTACAAGACCTGTCCATTCAAGGAAAGTAGGTCTGGCTTCCAGCACGCATCTTAAGAGGGCTGAAGGAGGATGAAGTGAGGGAGGGAAGGAGAAGCAGAGGGTTCCCAAGCACAGCATTGGGAATACAGCCTTTTGGCTCTCTTCTGACAAGCTGAGGTGCCGTAGCCTGCACTTCAGCTTTGGCAGAGAGACGCAGGCGAAGAGCCTCACCGACCTGGCCGGAGCGGTGCCTCCTCGCCGGGCGGGGAGCGGGGCGCGATCCCCCCGCAGCGCAGCGTCCGCCGGCGCTCCCCTCAGCGGGCGGAG
>VZRJ01002533.1:2255363-2283011 GCA_013397565.1 Ptilonorhynchus violaceus | reverse complement strand
GAGGGGCGGCTGGGCCGGGCCGGTCCGGTCCCCGTGAGCCCTTGAAGCCTCCGTGGCGCACTGGGCCGGGCCCGCGCCTGCCCTGGCACTGAGCGAGCGCTCCGCGGCACTTCGGCCAGGGGAGCACAAAAAATCCTCAAAAACATCCCAAATGTTTCTATTTTTTATTAAGAGAACTTTGTAATTGCATTTCAATTGTCTTTTATCTGTTGGGGTTTTTTGTTTTCTTTTCCTATTACCTCTCCTACCACTCACTTTCTATCCACTTAGTCGTTCACAAGCCTCGTGGTATATAAAGTTACTCTGTGGCTTTGAGAAAATATCCTTACAGGGTTGCAGGCCGGTTTTACTGCCAAGATATTATCAAGCTTGGCAGAATTTCAGTCCTTATGTAATGAAATAATATAATGGGTTCAGGAGTTTAGCTCTGTTTAAATTCTGTGTGTGCAGTGAGGCTCACTATTGAATATTCACGTGTCTGGTATGCATGCATGTGGTTGTTCATGTGTACTACAGCCCCATAAAAGAATATTAAATGTAAGAAAGATACCTTTTTTTGATGCCACTGATAATGCATATTGAGTGATACTGGTCATGGCTTTGTTTATTTGTTTTAAACATTGTTACAAAGACATATTTGTTCAACACAAATCTGTATGTGTAGAATCAGAACAAAAGGTTTTACTTAATGTAACCCTCTTTGTAACTTCTGAACCTGCTGGTTTTAGATTTATTACTAACTGGTATCTTTCTTAATACCTGTAATTCAATTCTAGTTGATGTATAAAGCATAGATCTTTTTTCCCCCACAGGATTTTATATTTCAGCAGACAATGTTAAGAGTAAAGGATCCTAAAAAGTCATTGGATTTTTATACAAGAGTACTTGGAATGACGTGAGTAGAATTTGTATGCCTCAATAAGTTTTGGGTTTACTCCTGTTCTTCTGGTAAGAATGATTTTTTTGGATATAATTATACTAATTGGTCTAACTGCATAAACAATGCTGGCTCAGCAGCTGATGCTCATTTGGATGGTCTGGCAGCAATGCCTAAACTGCAAATGAACTAATACTCGCCTTGACTAGAAATTACTTTATTTCTTAAATAGGTCATTAATTATCTGTGTACAACTTGTTTACTTCCTCCTCACTGAGCCTGCAGCTAACTGGTAACTTTTATGACAGTGCTTGTAATGAGGAGTTATTGTTAAAAATCTTGAAATTGAGTTTTCTGCTAGTTCTCAGAGGGGGCTTATGATGACCTCCGGTCAATAAAGGGGTGAAGACGAAGTCCGAACTCAGTCTTTGGAGAAGGCTTTTGGGAGGCAGATGCCCTGCAGTAGCCTAACACGTTTTTGCTGAGGCTTTTTGTGCGTTCTTGGCATTTGAGTTAGTTCAAAACAAAATACTGTGTTTTTGAACATCTTGAAATGAGTCCAGACTGAAGTAAAATAAATTACTTCCACTGTAGTGAAAATGGAATTTAAATACCTTGTAAAAAAGAAATTAGATTAATTTTGCATGCCTCCTTGTTCCAGTTAAATGTCCTGCATAAAAATTAATGCTTCAAGTATTTATGATTGATTAAATTGTCACATCTGAATGGGATTTTATCATTATAGCTATCTATTGCAACTGTAAATGTATTTCATCTAAAGGTATGTTTGCTGTGTTCTTAAACTTTGTCTGGTGCCAGTGAGCTCTCCAGAATGAGTAAGATTCAAAGTAGATCTTTTTATTTCTTGGTGAAATTTTAAAGTGGCTAAAGATTTTCCTGCAAAAATACAGACAAGTAACAGTGACAACCTCAAGATGCAAACCTTTGTACTGAGTTTTCTATTCAGTTACTGGTAGTTTGTTTTTTAAGCAGCTGGTTCTTTTAAATTTTATATGTTTGTAATGTGTTCTGGAGCATTTTTATTTAATAGTTTAAAATGCATTTTAAAGTGTGGATTACAGAAAAGCAAAAATTTATGGAAATAATTCTTCCATAGGGGAAGCATCTTGGTTTATTTGCAAGCTACCTGACTACCCTTTTAAGTTAGTTACTATTTCAAAATAATTGTTGCCATTTAGACTGCTACAAAAATTTGACTTTCCTACTATGAAGTTCTCACTCTTTTTCCTGGGCTATGAAGATAAAAATGATATCCCAAAAGATAAAACTGAGAGAACAGCTTGGACCTTCTCTAGAAAAGCTACACTTGAACTGACACAGTAAGTATTTATATAATGAGAGATGGCATTTAGCTAACAGTGATTAAACAGTATTGGATAAGTGTAAATTGATTAGATGGAATAAAAAATTTAATCATTACTGTGGATACATCTTCACTGTCATATATCCTTACATTATGGCTGAGATTGGATACTTGGAAAGCTTAATCTTCCTCTTTTCAGAGCCCTTTCAAACTGCTAGGTGAACAGTGGTACATGAATGTGAAATAGTGCTTGCTATATTTTATATGTATGCCATCTGGGAAAGTAATTTAGGGAAATCCAATGTGGTTAGACCTTTCTTTGGATCCCCGAAGCATCCTAATAATGGATAACTATTGGGTTTGGAGTCTAATCAAAAGAGGTGTTAAATCAAAACATACGCTTCTCATGAACAGGATAATTTGGTTAATGCTGTTAATCATTATCATTGTTTAGAAAGAATCTCCCAAATACTGTCTTACTTAACTCTGGGACCTACTACCCTGACGTTTTGTTCCCCAGTGATGGCTAGATAAACCGGCTTGCGCAGCAAAACCTTCTATCCTGTCTGAATGAGACAGGAGTATTTCTGACTCAGTCAAGTGTAGACCCTAAATACTAGTGAAGGAATGTGAACATGACTGGATTAGCCCCAAGACTATCCCTAGAACCCATGACTAGGGAAAATCTTCATAGTTTAATGAGTATGGCCAACAGCTGAAATTCTCTGGTTTCTTAGGGGAAGCAACTTACCCTCCCAAGGAAACTGAACATTTAGGATTTGTTTATTTTGATGCTTTTCTTCAATATGTAATAATTATTTCTTACAGCAACTGGGGCACTGAAAATGATGAAAATCAGTCTTATCATAATGGCAATTCAGATCCCCGAGGATTTGGTAAGTCTTTAGTCTTGTGTTTATAGTTTTTAAGCTTTGAAATAAAATGTACTAGCTCTCAGAAAGAAGGGAACTTGAGTCTCATCCTTTCTCTCTCTCCTTTCAGCATGTATACTGTAAAAGATGGTGAAAATAAGTGAACAAGTGTGTTTCAGAGTAATGAGCCATAGTTACACTCTTTTTGTGGAATCTAATTCTTTGGCAAGCAAACACATGCTAATTGTAACTGTTGAATGAAGAGCACCAATTGTGCTTGTGTATTAGATTATCATGGTGTTTAAACTGGTTAACACTTGGATTTCCACTGTATAATCCACTAGTTACTTGTTTTAAGATAGAAGGACAATTCTGTTTTTCTGTAGCACTGAGTATATTCTTTGTGTGGCTTGATTTGATACTCTGAGTGCTTGAAAGGTCACTGCTTGTGAAATAGGTTTTACACTCAGTCCAGCTGCTTGACATTTAAAGCTTCTGAATTGATTTGTAAGCTCAGGCCTTGCACAGCACCAGTGTCAGTCTCTGCAAATACAGCATTAATGATAAACGCCTTGTGCTGTTAAACAGAGCAAATGCAACAAAATGCTGTTGTGTAACTGTGCTTCAAGAAAGAAACTGCAGATAAAACAGTTTGATTTGAAAATCTTTTTTTTCTTACTCTAAATAAAGTTCTTGTCTAAACAACATAAAATATGTCAACTCTTACATTTTTATTTAAAAGTCATTATCAAAAGACAACTCTTTGAAGGAGAATAATGTTAATACCCAAAATGCTCTTCTTTCTGCAGGTTTTTCTGATATGTAATCATATCTTACATGAACTACAGCATGTAAACTTTTTGAACAGCATGAAATACTGAGCAAACTTTTCCTAGAACAGCCAGCAGTACTTAAAATGTACTTCTCCTCTTTTTACCTTCTTGCACAGGACACATTGGAATTGCTGTTCCTGATGTGTATAAAGC
Source organism: Ptilonorhynchus violaceus (assembly GCA_013397565.1). Classification (NCBI taxonomy): domain Eukaryota; kingdom Metazoa; phylum Chordata; class Aves; order Passeriformes; family Ptilonorhynchidae; genus Ptilonorhynchus; species Ptilonorhynchus violaceus. Next base: position 2,278,952 of record VZRJ01002533.1, on the reverse strand, counting down.
TTGTAAGAGGTTTGAAGAGCTAGGAGTGAAATTTGTGAAGAAACCAGATGATGGTAAGTCTTGATCAGAAATGCAAGTAATTTTTTTTTCCTTGTTTTTAATATAGTCTATCTAATAGATCTTCCTGGAAAGCTGGGTTATGTGTTTCTAGTAGTTGCCACTGCTTAGAGGTTTCTAGAACCAGTTACCCCTGCACCCCTTCTTAGAGTGGACAAAACTGGCAATAGATCCATCCCAATAATAATAATTAGTCTGCTACATGCCTTCTGTATGCAGCCTGACCTTCAGTAAAATTCATATTCTCTGTTTGTCATAGTTGACGTGTCACGCTGCTCCCTAGAGTGGTTACAGAATTTACTGTAACATGGATCAAATTCACGTGGCACATCTGTTTGGTTCTTATATCAAAGTCAGATGAGTCAGAAAACATAATTGTTCCCACCCATTAACACTGAGTAATTCTTGACTTTTCTGGCAATTTTAATTTAAATCCACTGAACACCTACTATACAATCAACTAGTTACTATGTTTTTTACTGTTCTGACAGCATTGGTAGAAATAGCATCATTAGTCTGTATCCTAATTGACTTGCATAACTTTTACCAAAAAATGCATAATGTATAGCACAAATATCTAGAAAGTACATAAGCAACAAATTTCTATGTCAAAATATCCTAAAATGCAGGAGTAGTGAGAAGTCTTGCATTTTTCAACTGGATTCTCTTTCATGAAAAGACCTCATGAGATTTTTAGGACTGATGCATTCAAAAACAGACATCTAATACTAGTAATTGAAGAGAGATTAAAGTGATTTCCATCTTACTATGTTCTCAGCTGAAGCAAGATAAGTATAGCTGAAAGCTTAACTTGAACACATATTTCTTGAATTTAGATTTTGTTATTTCTAGCATTTTAGAGTTTCTGAGCCTTTTTTAATTTGTTCATTTCATTGATTCATTTGTTCATGTGTTAAACCCTGAGAGGCTTGAAGTGAAAGTTGCTGACTTAGAGCTCTGCAGTGATAGGAATGAAAGTACATAGAAGAGCAAGCTTAGACTATAGATGGAGTGAATTGCAGGAAGCAGATAAGGGATGGGGGAGAAGAGTAAAAGCTCTTCTTGAAAATTCATAAACAAAACTGATGCAGCAAATGCCAAGAAGGAGGAAGAAATTTTGGACTTCACATTGTTTGCAGATCAGGCTGGGAGATCCAATATGGGGTTTATTTTCCTACCTTACTGATCAGACATCTATTGTCTCAGTTGTTTTTGTGACTAGAATATATTAAGGGCTAGGTTGATTCTGTTACAGTAAATAGCTTAATATAGAGCAAGTGTAACTACAAGTGTTGCTGTTGAAAACAACTTTTGGGGACCCTGTTTTAATGAATAATATTTTTTTCCCCGCAGTAAAATGTAAAACAATCTTGTCCTGCATTTCTTTGTTTTATGAAGTGATGCAAAAGTGTACTGTAAACCACTTTGGGGGTAAAAATGTTATGGTAAAATTTTAGTGTGGAGTCAGGAATGATGAGAGATAAACAGGGCAGAGGAACACAGGATTTTATACCAGCAAAGCCAGTTCAAAAAGTACATCAAAACATCCCCAGAGCACAAAAATATTTTTTTGAATTTAGAGGATGAACACTTAACAGGGGCAAAAAACTTCAGTCAACAGAAGATGGAATTCCAAAGTGACTTTTAACTACAGCTTTGTTGAAAGATTGACAGTTTAGCATACAAAGATCTAATGCTGATTAAAAACTAATCTGGATGGTTTTAGAATGATTTTGTCTAAATTTGAAAAATTTTTTTCCTTTTGCAACAGAATTAGTTCAAAGTACTCATATTTGACATTAAGAACCAGTCATCATGTAGTCTTTATCTTTTCTTTCGTTCTTTTTTTTTTTCCTCTAATAGGTAAAATGAAAGGACTTGCATTTGTTCAGGATCCTGATGGCTATTGGATTGAAATTTTGAATCCTAACCACATGGTGACTCTCACTTAGTTCTAGTGAAGTAGAAGAGATGCCCACTTTCAGTCTCCTGGAGAAAATTCATAATGGTGTTTGTGAAATTCTCGCTTAATAGAGAGGAATCAGTCGTGTTCAGAGTCTCCTACAAAACTGTCCCCTGGGACCTCACTTGGATTCCTTTTTTCTTGTCCTGTGATGCCACTGCAATTTTTTTCCCATTAGGAATACTGAATCAGTTTCTGGAAGAGCACTTACACAGATTCTCCTCTTGAACATTCATGGTGTTAATATCTCAGTAAACACTGTCAAAAGATATGTGACCAGAAACTCACTGCATCTCACACTGATTAGATTTAAACTAACAACAACAATAAATCCTGTGTTGCTACTGATGGGCTTCAATGAGGAGGAAGAAAAGAAACTTGAGAATATTTTTTTATTAAGTCAAAAGATTCTGAAGACTTCATGCTGTATTTTGTGTACTAGAAAATAAAATGTCAGACTAACCTTGGCTGGAGTAGGAGCATGTTTATCAAAGTCATAATCTTACTTACATTATTCCAGGCAAAACTATTTAAGGAGTAGCCTTAAAGAGTCCTAAACCAAGAAACTTTGTGGAGGCAATAAGTCTATCCAGCAGAAAAAAATCAGTCTTTCAACTCAGCTCCTGCCTGCTGATTGACAGCCAAGGTAAGAGGTCTCATAGTTGCTAACTCAAAGTGACCCTTCCTGTCTCTTTCAAAACTAGGAAGAATTTGCTCATAATTTTTGTTTCAATAGAAGCCTGGGGCTATATTTGACTTAAATGCTTAAATTCTGCCTTAGGAAATCAATGAAGAAGAGTATCTGAAACAACAGTTTCCTACTACTAGACATTTGAGCTGCCCTCCCAAAACAAGTGATGGTCCATACCTGCAAGCAGCAGGAAAACATGTAGCATTTACATGTGTTACACAAATTATTTGATTTTATGCTGTTTCACGTGTTATAAACAGTGTAAATGAGGAGAAGATTTGAAATCCTTCTTTTCTTCCAACAAGAAAATAAAAACCCTCTGTCTTGTCTGACTCTGGTTTGAGTAGCACTTCTTCAGTTATGTGGCTATCGAATTATATATACTGTAACAAATGGCTAATGAAAAGTGTAATGGCATTGCAATTCTCAATAAAGCATTGATGAAAACTACAACAAAAGTCAAAGCACTAGGACCTGTTGCTTTGCTAATTGTTGAATTCTAGATGAGTGAAAGGCTTTTTGTTTTGGTTTGAGGATTCTTTTTTAAGAAGAAGTCTGGTGCTAAACATGAATCAGGAGTAAGGTAGTGAAGAAGGTAACTGTGGGACTCGATTAGATATTTTAGAAAAGAAAATCTCAAGTTTTACAAGCATGTCACTTGTAGTTCTTATTTTGCCAACACAGTGTTTCATTCAGTGTTGTTTCACTGCACTTCAAAATACAGGTGTGACTAGAAAAGCTATTGTCCCAATTGTATGGAATCCAGTACTTAAAACCAGGATAGTTCGTGAATCAGGTGCATAAGTCAAAGGGTGTTGTCATGTTCTGCTATAGGGAACCACGAGGGATTCTTTTGAACAGATACCTTGGACAAAATCAAGCACAAACAAGGCCAGTATTATATCTGAGAACCATTTATTGATGAGAGAAACTGCATGAACCTACTTGAGGAGGATATAAAAGGCAGAAGTGAAGGAGGGAAAAAGGAGAAAAGGCAGGCAATGTGCCCCCTGCGTCAGCCAGTGGCAGCATAATCCAGGAGTTGGCACTTGGCAGGACAGGTATGCTGCAGGATTGCAGGGCTTGCCTGCTTAGAGACTGTTAATGTCAGCGGTCTCCTCTCTCCTCATGCGTGCCAGCTGCCCTCTGCACCTGCAACATGTTAGGGCTCCCAGCATGTGTACAGGCCCTCTAATGCTTTTCCACCCCATATCACAATATGGATTTATTAAATAAATCCAAACAATGTTGAGGCATTTAAAGACTTAAATTGGTCCCTCACAGCATTGCAATGGGATCATGGCAAGGCCTCGCACTGTTGTAATCTGGGCCACCTCTGGAGATGGGGATCTCAGCAGTAGCACAAGATGCCACTAGGCTTAGAGTTAGGGTTGAGAGAGGAAACTAGCTTCTCTGTCAATGCACTAGGTAGATACCTTCTTCTTCAAGCCTGTCTCCTTCCCATGCCTGTCTGCAACCGAGGGTATTCAGTATCCTTGAAGCTCATTTTCTCACTCCCACCTAGTTCCTGATGCATAGACAGTCTTTACAATGTCTGCCCACTTGGTTCTCTCCTTTTAAGATACCACCACCTTAAAAGGCACCCACTGTTCAATATGCAAGCAATATCCCTAGCATGCCTAGTCATCCTTCCATAACTACTACTAACTGCAGGGATCCCACCTTCCTCTGTAAGGAACCTGTCTTTCTAGATCTTTACAGCCATACTCACATCTGATCCCTACCTTGGCTCAGTTTTGAACACTCCAAAATCTCTGCAGGTGGCTTTTCTGGATGCACTTCCATCTATCCCTGAGGCAGTGCCTACTCTTAGCTTTCCATAGTAGGCAACTTACCTAAGTTTTTCTCTCCTCCTTGTCCAGCCAAGCTGGCCTCATATATAGGTATGAGGTATTCCACCACTCACCATCATCATATCTGCCCTTTCCTCTCTCCCTTCCTGCACCCCAGAAAAGCCCTATACATAGTACAACTACTACTCCCCTGCAGCTCGCTGAAAGTCTCCTACCTCAGAGCAGTAACTTAAGGAGCTGTTGCCAACTCGTCAAACAGAGCAGAGGATGATAAATGATTTCAGAGCATGAAGAAGTGCTAGGATTGATTCAGGGAGAGTGTTTTGATCTAGGGCACAAAATTTTTAATACTCTTCAGGCTGTGAGATGGCAGCAGCTCTGTGGAGAGCTGTAGATACACCAAAAAATAACTGGCAAACTCACCAGCTCCGTGTACTTGAGACATGAGTAGACCCTGTGTGACTTCTGCTTACCTGCAGGTCCACAATCATAGAGACGGGCTGGAGCAGGGCTGGAGTGCTGATCCCCATGTCCCAAAAAAGCAGGGAAATACCACAATGCTCTGAAAGTTGTCAGAGGCAGTTCTGTCAGGAAATGCTGGGTCATCATCACTTCTCATAGGGATTCCCTTGCTCCACCAAAACACTCACACCTATGTTTGGTTTTGGTAAAGGTTCTCAGCTCCAGAATTAAGCTTTTAATGGGGAGAGACAGAAACAGACTAGCCCACCCCAAACAGAATAATAACTAGGGCATCCAAGGTACAGAGGACATATAGAGAGAGAATATAGAATAAGGATTTAGGAGAGATCAGAAAGAAAGGAGTTAATCATGCTTTTCCTATAACCTGGGTGTGGGGGAGCACTGCATGGCAATGTAATAATTATTTTGGAAAGCTCTGAAGGCTTTGTTTTCTCTCAAGGCAGAGAGGGAAAGTTCAAACTTGAAGGATACACAGCTAAAAATAAACACAGTGGAAAAAGCTACAAAGGTTGAGGTGGGGTTGTAATTTGTAATGTTTGTAACAATTGTAAAACACTGTAATCAAAACATTTTAGCAGATAGCATTTGCAGACAATTCACTTTAAAGCTGCTATATGTGGCACCCATAAGAACTGCATTTCTTTAATTTCGTCTCACACATTCGGATCCTTTTCCTCTTGGCATGCTCACTCTAAAACCGTCTGGAATTTGATCCTTAACCTGGACCTGAAAACCCGGGAGGTTATCTGACGTCTTTGCGCCATCTACTGTCTTCCACAGATCTTAGCAGTCAACTCACATATTTTTTTTTATTGCACAGAGCACTGATTAGATATTTTCATAGAAAGATCAATTATAATTGTGTTGTCTTGTTCCTGAAAAGTAATAGTGGCTCAGAGTCCCGACTCACTTTTTTCCTTTTGCATTTTTTCTCCTTACTATTATCACGGTCAGACTGACCTCCAACAAGTCACAGCCTATTCAGGATTTCTCTAAATTATTTCCAACCCTTTAACAAGTCACCTCCTTTTGGTTTTAAAATGTTCCAAGACTTAATTACCAGCTTCAAAAAAGTATATCTTGTTTCTAATGACTTTTATTGCCAAATGTAGTTTTTTCATCTGAGATGGAAAGGGGTCTTTTAAGAAGCCAGCACAATGGAAAAATAATATTCTTTGTCTTTCCACAAAGAGAACCTACAGAGTAGTTTGTGAATTCCCAGGCGACTTCCTGGATGTGGAACTATATATGATTAAACACCTTCCTCAGAGATGAAGAAAGGACTAGTGTCTAAAAATGTCACCTCCAGCAGCTGGATACCAAACTCTTTGGGAGAGAAAGGCTCCTTGCCTGAAGGTTGGAAATGTTCAGTTGAAAGCTTCTTCTGAGTGCAATCAATACCCAGTAAAAGGAAGCTTGAGGCTACCAAAACCATTACTTTTCCAGATATGCCAATTCAATAACTATCTAAGATACTGGATATTAGGTTAAGGTGACATGGTCACAACAGTGACTAATTTACCTTTAAAATTACAGCCCACTTTCATTAAGATAAGCAAATGCTTTCCCAGTCTGAGTTCATACACTTGATACTTCAAGAAAAGAAAACAACTAGCTTATGTTCGGCTTGTTGCTTTTGGTGGAATAAAAAAAAAAAAAGGGAAGAAGGGAAAGCTGTTACTGGGGTTTCATGTAATGAAAATCAGCCATTAGCACAGCCATAGGGGAGACAGCAAAAGTGCAGCTAGAGAAATACATTTCTGACAGTAACTAATACTGGATGGTAAGGGAAATCATTTATGTAATGGCATAGTCAGAGAGTATTCCTTTCTCCTGTTTATACATCCATTATTTAACAATCAGCAGCTGTGAGTTCTTGAGCTGATAGATGTACTCCAACTACATTTAACAGCCACCAGTGGACCAATCCTTCACAACTTTTCCAAATCTTCTTTTGTCTAGCTACGTGAACTTTAGTTTCCCCAGCATCCTGTAACAGTAAGTTCCTCAACTGAAATCAGTGTTGTGCAAAAAGGATTCTTCTTGTACTGCTTCTCCCTATCATATGCACGAAAATATTTGCCCCTATAATTATAATGATAATATATATCACCCTACAAAGACTTCTACGCAAAAAGGTAACTAGAAACTCAATTTCCTAATATAAAACCCATTAAGAAAATAATCCTTTGCAAATAGTAGATATGCCTTTCAGAAACCTATATTTTAACGGGAAAAACTAATTCTGTTTTTCTTGATAAATTATCATGAATTTGCAAATCTAAAGGATCACAGGAGAAACATGCTACCAGCAGGTCACGACTAAAGAGACATAAAACACACCAAAGCCACTTTCTCCCTGGGTTCACCACGTACTGCTCAGCCTTAAGGTCAGAACCAATAGTTATTCACATATCTTAAGTGCAAGTAGGTGTTGTTTTGCTTTATGAATTCCTATCAGGGATGAAAAACTTACCTTAAAACTGTGTGTACACTAATGTTTTGTAGGCATTGACACTCTTAAGCGTACTATACACAACCTACTAACTGCATTTTATAGAACAACATACACACATGTATGTACGTAGATATAGTGCAGTTAGATTTTTTCCTTTTAATTTGCCAATTCTGGAACTAATTAAAATGGAATATCATTCAATGTCCATTACTGCAAATAAAACTCTATCAATTTAAAGTAAACAGGGAAACTGCTATTTTCTTAAAAAGTTATTTTGAATAATTGCAAAGTTTTTCTTGCTATTGTTATCTGTTATTTGAGATTAAATATTTTAAATGTTGTCCTCTTACACTTGAAAACAACACATAAAGTATCTTTTTGCAACATTAATTAATGCTGCAGAATTGCCTCTACTGGTAACGAAAAGGGACCAGACAGCTATCTGACCTAAAATTTGCACAGTTCAAAAAATGATGCCACAGCACACTAGTGGCTGAAAATATTTGATGGAGCATATTTTATTAGAATATGCTGTTTCTGGCAAAACCATTTTGTTGAATCTTGTAGTTTTTTAATAGAAGCAGTTATATTTGAAAGCTGTACATCACAGACTCAAAATAGAATATTTGGGATTGACTTCTTTCTGGAACATTGTCCTGAATTCCTCCTTTAATACTGTTTAAACTTACTGATAGTTCATTAACCTAACATATTATGTGAAACATTTTACATTTTAAGAAGCAGCTTAACTCTACCATTTCCTGCCTTTGGAATATTTCCCAGCTTTTTTCAGGTAATATATATCAAAGTATGGATACAAATAGTGTTTAGTTTAATACAGTCTATACAGTTTTTCACCCCAACAAAATTTACCTTGCCCTGTCAATTGATAAATGGGTGGCAGCTCCAGGTTTTTGTCCACTTAGCTCTCCCCAGATGTGGTGCAGTCTGATGCTGTGCCATTAGATGTCACTCTGGACCATACAAAAGAAGATCGAAGCCTGAACTGGCATCTTCCCATCTGCAAACAATAACCCCGGTTTCAAAACAGGAGATCCATCTTCAAAGATTGCACCTTACCCATGTGTCCTCTCCAGTGCGTACACCTTGGCCTTCACCACCACGTTCCTCTGCAGCTGCTGGCCTGGCACAACAGCACACACTGGGAAGCAGGTCACGCACCGCACAGCAAAAACCCACTCCTGTCGTCCTTTCATTTCACAGAGGAACAATTTCCAGGGTCCATAGTACCATGAAAAACACGGCTGTGGCGTGTCTCTGGGAGGGCCAAAGGGCAATGCTGAGCGTGGCGTCTGAGCTTAGAGCAAATAAGCCACCAAATGAGATGTATGGTGGATTGGATCTGAAGCCAACTGACTAACCACTCTACTACTGCACTGGTTTTTTATGGCCTCAACTTCCTTTAATCTTTCTGGTTGGTTGGTTGGTTTGCAGTTTTTTCCTGAGTTGTTCCCAGTGAAGCGTCTCATCAGTTTGTTGCAACTACCCCAGGGGAAGGTGGCAGTGATGGTAACTGATCACTGGGGAAGCAATAGCAATGACAAGGTGAGGCGCTCCCGCATCTGTCAGGTGGATTCTGGGGGGGAGAGAAAAAACACTTATTGACTTCTTGTGGCAGCAAGATCATAGTCCAACTGCACTTACGGCATTTGCTATATTCCCAGCCTTCCAGGCTAGGACATCACATTTTATGCATGAACTGCAGGGACTAGAGCTGCCATGTCTAAATAAGACAAATTTTTTAAGTCCCCAGATTTCCTGCTGACATGACGGTATTGCACACAACAGCTATGGAGTTTTGGGCGCATCCTGGAATTTCAGCCAAAGGGAAAAGTACTGCTTGGGATAAGACTTTTGCCCATTGCCACATAATTCCAGTAATTCTAAGCAGCTCACAAACAGCCAAAGGTGGGGCGTCTTTGAAGTACCTTGTAATCTAATCATATTTATGTCTTTTTAGGCAGAGCACCTCATATTTCACAGCAAGACAGGATTGGATTAATTTAAAAGGAAATTAAAGAAAGGATTATAAAACCATAGAGGTTATTACAGGTTCTCCTTTCTGATGGCAGAGGCATTATACCCTCTTAGAAACCACACTGCATACACACACAGGTGGGCAGCCTGTTGGCTGAACAGGGGTTGTGGTTATAAGATCTGATAGCCACGTAAGTAAAATTAACTTTGAACCAAGTGAGAAGCATGGCACTGTCAGGCCGAGAGCTCATATACCAGAAATTACAGCCCCTATTGGAGAACTTAGCCCAGAAACCAGTTACATAGAGAAGAAACTCTTATCCCTCCTCCAGAGATGAGGACCCAGAGCACAAGCTCCTGGGGTCATATCACATCACTGTGCTGTTTAGGGGGTTCCCAGTGTGACTAAGACAGACAAAGTGACAAGCCTGAATGCAAACACCAAGGACGCAGGAGTGCTGCAAAAATTACCAGAGTGTTCCAAGTCCAACCTGGTGTGTAAATATTGATATCAGCATCAGGTGGGGAGTAGGAGTAAATAATCTTTGGGTAGGAGTAAAGCATTTCAAACTGAGGTGGCAGGAAACCAATACCTTTTAACTTCTGACTGTTCTGACTTCACCATCACCTTCACCATTACAGGGGACAAGCTGCTGCTCTGAATGGTGGAAAAAGGAACTGCTAAATTTGCAAAGCAACTGTTCCCCAGAAAACCTGCTGTATAATTCACATATTCTTGACGGCTCTGAGAGTTTGTCTGAGACAGTTGCTTCTCAGCTTGCAAGACAGCAAAGTCTGTCTTTTTGTCCCACCTTCATTCTCTTCAGCAATGTGAGAAAGAGAAGTGATACACTCTCTTGAGTCTCAACTTCTTTTCTTATTTTCCCACACTCATCCAGGGACAATGAGAACCATATCCCAAATCTTGTCATAGCATAATAAATTAGTAGATAGCAAAGCCTGCCATCTCCTCTGCACTTCACTTTATGTGGTAGAGAGAAGAGACACCATTCATTTCAACATTGCTTCCAAGGACTAAAAAGACAAAGACTTCCTGTTGCTACCTTAATTTGATGTCCTGAGAGGGTTGGATTGCTGTCTTCTAGCCAGGATAGACAGGCAGCAGAATATGCTGATTAGCAAACAGAAAATGTACACAAAGCAAATCTAGATTTCTGAATTTTCTCCAGGAAAAGCTTTACAATATTTGCACAAGAATTTGCTTACAGGAAAGGAGATTTTAGTATCTAATTTTAAACATCCCACTCTGTGAAGATGAAAATTTCTTTGGGTGCCCATACATGTAGAGATGCTTTGGTTTTTTGCAAGTGTTTCTGTGTTTGTCCTTAATCTGTACTACAGCTGGTGCATCAGTGTTATTTTACAGGTATTAAAAACATTCAGCAGGGTAGCTGTTAGCTAAGGTTTCAGACTCTAGATAACAGATGGCATATGTTCTTCATTGTAGCAATGAGGATAGCAGCTGCCCCTGTTTTGGGAGAGAGAATGACCGACTTGATCCACACTAGTGTTTGGAGAGAGCTGATCTTCGGGTTCCTGGCATACCCAACAAAGTTTGAAAAAAACACTAATATCTCACTTAAGGTCAGAAGGTGATGGGAAAAAGTATCTACCTTGCTGCTAACTTGGGTCTGGGCACTAACTTCTCCACCCTTGCAAGGCAAATTCTGGGTAAGGATTTCTGCCATGTATCTGTACTCTGTTGAAAAACAGCTGTTGAAGAACTGTATGTGTACAGAAGAGAGAGGAAATTTATCAGTGCAGCAGGGAAGAGGAATCTGAGAAGTAGGAGCGGAAACAACCTGATGGACAATTTCAGCTCAGTAAATGGGAACAAAAGAGTCTGTGCTACTTGATTCTACTTTACTCATGCTGCTGCAGAAGGCATGGATGCGAGAGCTATGGTGTCTCTCAGGCAGGCTTGCACAATGTTCCCAGGTGACACTCAAGCCATGGCATGGGGCCATGAGCTAATTGCAATTACAGACTGTCTGTGCCAGAGCAGGGCTGGTGCACAAAGGAGTTCAAGGACTCCAACACAAGGACAGCCACACAGCCCTGCTAGGACCTGAAAGAGCACCTCTGGACACATACTGCACTAACGTAGCAGCTTGCTCCAGATCTCCAAAACAGCACAATGCTCCCATGGTTGTCGAGAACAGAAATATCAGCAGTCTCTCCTGAGAGTGAAGAATGTCAGACCTGAGAGATGAAGAGCAAAAGTTCAGATAGGAGAAGGACAAGCCATCAAATCCAAACTTGAGCTGAATAATTCTTAGAGGCTCAGACTCAAGTGGCTTGAGATTTCCTCTCTTTCTCTCCATGTCATTCAGGATTCCTGACAGTGCTACTGATTTTTTTTTCTATAATCATTCTCATATATCTAGCTGTGGAAACACTTTCAAATAGACACTGCAACTGCAAACCCCTTCTCCAAGCTCCAGGGTAAATTAACGAAGTGGGGCAGGCAGTAAGGCAAAGCTTTGACTGAGCTCTAGAAGTGCCTATCCCTCGCTGACTTAAAAGTCATGATTACCTTGTGGCAGTGCTGCACTTTTCTGGTTCTCACACCAATATATTTGGCAGCAACCATGTACCAATGCATCATGGCCTACATTGTTTTATAAAAATAACAATTACAAAAACCCTCATGTGAGGGGTGAATGCTCCTCTGAAATTCCTTTGCCAACTCTTTGGCACTGGTATTTGAGGGAACACATATCCCCACAACACCACAGCACAATTACCACAGCCAGTGGAAACAAGAGCACTAGCAATTCCCGCAGTGGTGCCGCACCCAGTGGCAGTATATCTGTTGTCCAGAAAACCTATTATCAGCTCTATTGGATTTTCAAGGCAAGCTTTTGGAGGGGTGGGGCGGGTGGGTATAGGAGTGGCTCCTCTGAGAAGCTTCAATCTTCCCCTAAGTCTGATAGAGGCATTGCCACCCACCTCCAAGACAGATGTGCTGCTGCCCAAGGCTGAGACAATCAGAAATGGTAATTAATGCCTCTGTAATAACATACTTAAGAAGAGGGAAAATTGTAATTGTGGCCAGAGAAGAGAGGAGTGAAAATATGTGAAACAACTCTGTAGCCACCAAGGTCAGTGCAGAAGGAGGGAGAGGAGGTGCTTGAGTAACAGGAATAGAGATTCCCCTACAGTCCGTGGTGCAGACGATGAGGTGGCTGTGCCCCTGCAGCCCATGGAGGTCCACAGGGAAGCAGAGACTTACCTGGAGCTATGAAGGAGCGCAAAAGAAGGCTGTGATCCCACGTGAATCCCACAACGGTGCAGGCTCCTGGTAGGACTTGTGACACTGTGGGGGACCCATGCTGGAGGAGCCTGTCCCTGAAGGACTGCATCCCATATAAAGAGACCCACACTGGAGCAGTTCATGAAGAACTGCAGCCCATGGGAAGGATGTACTTTGGAGAAGTTCATAGAGGACTGTCTCCCATGGGAGGCACCCCACACTGGAGCAGTTCATGAAGAACTGCAGCCCATGGGAAGGATGTACTTTGGAGAAGTTCATAGAGGACTGTCTCCCATGGGAGGCACCCCACACTGGAGCAGGGGAAGGACTCCCCTTCCTGAGGAGGAAGCAATGGCAGAAACAACATGTGATGAACTGACCGTAACTCCCATTCCCATCTCCCTGAGCTGCTGGCAGGGAGGAGATAGAGAATCGGGAAGGCTGGGAAGGAGGGGGGAATGGGGGGAAGGTATTTTTAAGATTTGTTTTACTTCTCATTATTCTAATGTGATTTTGATTGGTAAAAAATTAATTTCCTCAATTCAAGTCTGTTTCGACCGTGATTTTAAGTGGTGAGTGATCTCTCCCTGTCCTTAATTCTTGAGCCTTCCATTGTATTTTCTCTCCCCTGTCCATCAGAGGAGGGGAGTGATAGAGAGGCTTTGGTGGGCACCTAGCATCCAGAGTCAAACCCCCACATCAGGAGACTGTTTTACATGCAATAGGTCAAGCTCAGATCAAACTTAATTTTTCAAGCTGGATTCAGGTATGCTCAAAGTGGATCTGTCCCAATAACTTTAGTGGACAGATAACTTCTATTTAGGGAAAATTACCATGTGAAAATTTTCTAGTAGTGCCATAACTGAAATATGCTCTAGTATAACTTGTGCTTCTCCAGGAATTAGAGAATTTCTCTGCTGTCTCAATCTTGATGCAGCTTTAACCCAGCACACTCTTGACATAGGCCCCGTCAATTCCGTAAGATCCTCTACTCCTATCCATTGAAGCAAACTCTCCGCAACACCCTCTGAGGGCGAGTATAAGAACATTCAGCAGGAGGTGAGACTCAGGATGCTTATTTTATAGCCTGACACAGGTGGGAAGAGTACCTTGTATCACTGCAGCCAAAACACCAGCAAGCCAAGTAAGAGAGGCCTTGTATGCTCACATTCTTACATCAGAAAGACCTGTGGAAAGAGAATGAGGCCATGTGAGTTTTCTTTGGTGAGGGATGAGATGTTACACAAGGTATTATGTACAGAACATGGTAGTGTGTATTTCACACAATACCAAAACCTCTCATGCCCAATTAACTCTGTTATATGTCTTTTTGCAGTCAAATTATGAGTAAGGATTACTTGGGCATAGGATGCTTATATGAATTTATAATACTTAAAATGACTTCAAGAACCTAATATTTTATAAAAAATTCTAGTTACAATTTCCTGGTCCCTGTCCTTCCCAGGTGTTCACATGGCAATCTACTTTGCAATCAAACTAGTCTAAAAAAAAAAATACAATAAAGAATGTAACCAAGGAATCTTCATAGGCATCTGACGAATTTGCTGAAGAGGAATAAGTTTCAAAGAGGGTGACATGGCAAAGTCAGGCCATAGGTAATGGACATGTGTGTTTGCATGTATTTGTTCACAGGCTATTCACATAAAAAAAATTGTGAACAGAAATGTTAAACAAAGCACAAACTCCACAACCTCAGTGGCAGAGGAATTAGAGATCAGCTATGCATCTCCCATTCATCTTCCTCAGCCTGGAATGTGCAATATGTGCTTTAGCTCATCCTATTGCTGAGCACATAGTCAGCGTCTCAGCATGCTTATAGGTTTTCCATTTGCTTTTCCACAGCTCGCTGATGACTTAAAACCACCCAATCACCACCCTGCTGCAAAGGCGATGACGAATTCAGCAGACCCGACATGCAAATGAGAAAGCATGTAAAACACTAACTGTTGGTACTGATAAGCAACTGGAGTTTTGCAAACCTGCTGGTGTTGCATAGCACGCTGAAAATATAGTCTGAGAAAATAAGCACCATCTTCCTCCCAGCACAGCTCTTCTGCTATATGCCTAAGCACAAAGAATCATTGTCTGTAAAATAATTCAATTTTATTCAGTAGCTAGTTTAGTCAACTTTCATAGGAAAGAAGGAAGTGAAAAAGAAATAAATATCACTATTTTAATTCGCCGCTGCACTTTTCAGACATGACAAAATGGGGCAAAGGCTTCACTGATGAGAGAAGTGTGCCATCATATTGCTCCACAGATGCCTTTAGCAATACTGCAGTGTTGTGATGTATACCAGTAAATTTTGCCAGTTTATAATACTGAAGCAATGTCTGCTCTGGTTTTCTCACTGACCCAGCTATGGGGCCCAGACAGACCCCAGCTTTAGGAAATGGAGACATAATTGAAGCTTTGTGATTAATTATTTCAGGGTAGACTCAGCAGGAAAGCACACTCTCAAGGCATGTTTTGCATATATCTGCTCCTTCTTATAAACAGGAGAAAAGCAAAGGTTGAAACACAAGGTTCAGTATGTGGGTTTTCATATACATCCGTCATGGTGAAAGGAAAAGGATTTAACATTATCAGAATGAAACAAGAATTTGATAGGGTTTCTTCTCCCATCTCAGATGTTGTGGACACTGATGTGCTTCTGTGGGAATACACACATCTGCTCTAAGACAAGTCATTTAAGTGAAAACAATTCCCAGTTACCAGAGTGCTGTGTGATTCTTATACACCATCATATAAATATTCTTAGCTCACAAAGCTCACAAAAATATTCCCCCTAAGCAGTCACATCAGTGATCAAAACTGGATTGGCCCCATTTTATCTGTCCTATAAAAGAGTGCATTTTAAAGCATGCCCAATAAAATTACAGTCCTTGCAAGCCAGAAGGTTTTTGGCTGGTTTTTTTCTGCTTTTTAGTGAAAGAATCCAAAAGGAGCAGGTCTGTAAGCATCCAGAAAGTTAAGAGTGCATTATTTGAATGCATTCAATGCCTGTTAGTCAATAAAAGTACATTACCATGCCATCCTCTGCATTGCAGTCTAACCCCCACTACCTGCACAGATCTCCAATGCAAATAAATACAAATACCAGCTAAAGCAGCATGCTGTAAAACCGTGAGAGGAATTCCTCTTTCTTTCTCGTTTCTCCTGGATATCCTTAAGCTAACTATTTTTAACAGAAGATGTTTAGTTCTGAATGCCTGTTGACCCAGAATTTAGAGGTGTATTTAGCAAGATTAAAATTAGTGGGTCTTTAGGCTTCACTTTAGTGAGATATTAAAGCCTGTGTCAAACTTTAAACACAGAAATAGTGCTTTTGACTTCAGTGGAACCACTCACCTATTTACAGTTAGGTGAGTGTTTACACATCTTGCTGAATAGATGCCTTGGGGCTTTCTAACCTTATGTCCTGAAAACTTTTGCCATCCTTAACTAAGCTTGTCAATACAGCACCATGAAAGGATCCTTTTTTCTTCCTCTTTTTTCTGGCATTGTGTTTTGTTCTTACTGGAAAAAAACTACTCAAGATTTTTTTTGCACTAACTAAACTTTAAGTTACATCTGTCCATAAAAAAAAAAAAAAGATAGTGCCCTTCCTTTATAAGACCTCAGAGGTAATCAGTGGAATCCTGCAGTAGGGCAGGAGGAATACTTTATACTCTGGAACTGCACACTAGCATTTAGCTGTTTCTGTTGAAACAGAAACATTCCTTTTTCAACGAAGTAGGCTCAAACCTCACACACACCAGGATTTGCCTTACTTTTCAGAGAAGTAGGGAACTTTGAAAACAGAAATACCATAGAGTATTACACACATGCACACACATACACACAAAGAATGATGAAAAGACAAATCCACATGTAAACGCTGGTTAAGAATCTGATGTGAAATGTACAGTGTAAAAAAAAGCAATGGGACAAAAATTCTCTAATTGGTGTAACTTACGCTTTGATGGATTAATTTCTTACTAAATGCTGGACAAGTGAAAGAAGAAAATTATGATTCCTTGGACTAGAGGAAAATAAAAATGATAAATGGCTAAATCAACCAAACAGCAACTGTGATTCAAAATATTTTTGGAAGTCAGCTGTGCAATCCAAAAATATTTCCAATACTAGCAAAAACATCCACAAGTAAAAATAAACTGCATTTACAAGAATGAGAGCAGACCCTGGAATGAAGGATTACAAATCACTTGCTATAACCTGGCATACATGATCATCTATATTAAAAAGCTGTTGAAGGGAACGAAGTAAAAGGAAAGCAATACTGAATACCAAGAACCAAACTGGGAGAAGCGTCTGCAACTGTACTGCAACATTGATGGAATTCTCATTTAACATTAACAATCAAGAAGAGGGTTTTAAACAAGATTATAATTAAATCTCTGTGTGATGTGAACTCACTAAGCATTATGAATTATAATGAGGGCAGAAAAATACTGCTGCAGAGCCAACAGAATCAGGAGGACTGGAAAAAAGTGAGGTTTTCTGGGGAAAAAAATGCAAGCTGCAATTGGTGGGAAGAAACATGGAGACAAGGGAGGCTGTGAGACATAATTAGGGACTAATATCAGGATTGACTAATAGGCAGTCCTGAATTTTCATCAGGATGCCAATGAGAGAGACCCATAGGTGTTAAAGCAGGTATCACTTGATGTGGAGAAACAATTATTATTCTCCTTGGCTTCTGATGTAACAGCATAAGGCAGACTGTGGCCTGGCTTTGTGTGCCTGATTTCAGGCAAGCATTCACCTGCAAACTGCTCTTAGCAGGAGCTGAAGTGAAAATGGGCAATCGGCACCAAGTGAGCACAATCCAGTGCAAGGCTATGAGCCACATCAGAGTAGGGCTGGACAAAGCAAGCCACGGCCGAGAGGCCAGCAGAATGGCCTCTGTTTCCTCTTTGCCTGAGCGCCAGCCAAACCAGCCAGCCTGGCTCCTTCCTTCGGAATAGAGATGAGTTTTGGAGTGGTCAGGAAGGAGTGTTGCCTCTCTTGGCAGCAAGTTACTGATAGCTCCTCTTCAAAAACTGCCCTACTTTTACCTCTGTGGGAGAGCCTTCTGGTCTAGCTCCTCCCTTTAGAACTCTTCCATCACATGCAGAAGCACCCAACATCCAAATCTGGCATCTCATTCTTAGAGACACTAAAATTAAAAGTTTCCTTTATTTCCAAAAAGTCTTACACCAGCTTTGTGTCCCTGAATATGTGGAGGTGCAGCGACTCTCTGAGCACTGGCCCCAGGCCAACCACACACACCCCACGTGCCCCTCAGTCACCTCTAGTTACGATCTATTGTAAACTTTGACCTCTTGCAGTTCAAATTATTTCCTTGTGCTTCACCTTCTTCCCTGCTAATTAGGATGTCAAGCCTTTACAGTCACACCAAATTGTATCATTTTCCCATTTCCTATTAGGCTTTCACATCCCCCTTTCTTTCTGAATGCTGATACCCTTGACTCTGTTTTCTGGCTTAACTCTTGGACTTCTGGGCCCAGAGTCATTCTGGCTACTGTGTGCCACTCTTTCTGCCTACCCGAATTTCTGGTCCCCTCCATTCTCCTGCATATTCTGTGCTTCTTGAGGAACCCATCTGTGTGACACTTGCTAATGTGCCTCCTCAGTGTGCCTATCTATCCACCAATTTATGGATAAGCACAATTTTTACACGATCCAAAATACAGACTTCTAGCTACAAAGATTTCAGTTGGAGGGCATAAACTGGAGAGAGACAAGAATAAACACTTTCATGCTAAGCTTCTGACAGTCCTCAGCAACACCTCCTCCCTCCTCCCTTCCCTGCAACCCCCACCATTTTGCTGGGAGTGTCACAAGAGAATCAATCTGCAACCCCGTGAAAAATAAACAGAAATAAGCACAAAAACAGATGGACATCTCTTAATCCCTGGCAGCTGAAGACAGGATTTTACTCATGTTTTTAGAAGATACCTCCCTCTAAAGACTTCCATCAATTCAAATCTGGTTTTGTAGTAGAAGCTGTATCCTTGAGAACTACACTCTCACTTCCTCTTCCCTATTGATTACCATGTAAGCTATAGTTCAAAAAGTCTTTTGTTTTTCAATTCAAAACAAATTCTCTGAATTCCACAGAGAGCCATTTACACCAGTGATTTGCTTCTTTCTAATTAAATAATCCTCAAGACATCAGACCTTAAGAAGAATGTTTTCAAATGCAGCTGTTCTGCTAATTAGACAAAACGCCTGGATGATGGCAATTTACTTAGAGTCACTTCACAGAGGGACACACACCTTATGTTTGCTGATGTATTCTCCGGCAAACAGTGCTGGCACAGAACTAACACTACCCTGTGTGGGCAATATAAGGTTTTACTACTCTTTCAGGACATTCGTAATGATTGAATTTAACATTTCCAAAAACTGGCAGAAGGCTCCAACCCACATTTTAACAAAACCCTGTACTGCTAAGCAGTCTTTTTACATAAAAGGATATGCTCAGTACATGTCTTGGGCATACAATGAACAAGAGCCACAGGTACAAAAACTGCACTTTGCCTTATCTTGTGTAAGATAATGGCTTGTATTAGACTTGGCTCAATCCACATGTGACTGTTCTGCATCCTCCAACTATCCTTCTAAATATCCACCAAATGTCAACTGCTCATAAGACCCCCTTAGACAGCATCTCTGCATGAGACCCTCACAGGATTGATGGCAAAAGGCTTGTAGAGTAGAGCAACAGGACAACAAGAGGACAGAGAGGCCGGCTAGCAAAGGTAGGATGCTGGTGCATGCACTGACTTTCTGTCATTTCAAGAAATAGTCCTAAACAAATAGATTCATCCTCACCTACTGCCACACATGCCAATGTCAATACAGGCTAAAACCACAACTGAAATACAGGCTAAAGCCTATGCAGGGAGACTTTATATCCCTACACATGGAAATGTTACTAAAAACACCCTCTGAATGATTTTTTACAACAAAACATAAGCAAACATGAGAAGCAAACTGCAATTTAGCTCTCGAATTTGTCTGGTACACCGAAGTATTTTGTGTACTTTGGACTTCATCCAAAGCAAACATTCAACTACTTTTCTTTTAAACACATCTGGAGGTCAACAAATACTGTCCTTTCCCTAATGTTAGTCCCACACAAACTGGCTAATATGCATGCACAAAACAGGGAGTAAAGTAAGTTCTGTGGTCACATGAATTATCTGGCTTCAATTCCAAGTCCTACCATAGATTTCCTATTCAATCCTGTGTACAACGTTGAACCTCTTTGTACATCTCCATCTGCCAAAGAGGATAAATAACACCTGCCTCCTTTCTGGTAGTTTATGAGGCTCTGAGGGCATGTCTCTTCCACAGGTGCAGGCACACCCAAGCTGTCTCCATATGAGGAGCACTAATTGTATTCCTCATTTTTCTGAGATTCAAATTAGAATGCCCAGTATTCAATTTACCAAAGTGCTGAGTGCTCAGAACTGGAAATGAAGTTAAAGGGAACTCTGTTTGGAACAATAAAATGGATATATGTTAACTGTATAATAGTAAGTACACTGAAAAATAAGGCCACAGGCATCTCCACTGAGCACCCAAAATGAACGAGCATTTCTGTAATGAAACTCAGTGCCTCAGGTCCTCCCTTATTAAATAAAAGCAGCTTTATACCTTTGGGGATGTTGTAAAGACACCATTCATTCATACTGTAAGGCACTTAATAGCTAGAATGTTAAGTATAGTTTTAAAACACAAAAAAAATTCTATCTGCAAACCACACCTTAAATGATCTGCAGTAAATAAGGCATGGGTTGGAGCATGAGGACAGAGAACATTGAGTAGTATCTTTCATTCTACACACTTATTGAGGAATAGACCCATCGAGCAACACTGTGTAATAATATCATACAAATCAGAACTTAAATAAGGTTATGTAGACAAATTGCTTTATTTCCTACTGTTTCGGTGTCTGATTTTGTAACCATATCATTCCTTCATTACAGCTTTTTTCATAAAATTTCCTTTACCTCAGGATCTGTAGGCGGAAAACAGAAATCTTATTCCAAATCTAACATAAATCAAGAGCAATGTTTTTGAAATTAATGGAATTAAAGGAATGTAAATGAAAAGTCAAACCTTTTGATTCCTGAAAAATGCAAACCACGTTTAAGTATTTGGATTCAGTGTGCTAAAGCTAGGCAGCAAAATAAGGTGTTACCTATAGACTGTTCACTTTCTGTTAAAGAATTCTTAAAGTCTAATGAAACTAGTAAGTCTTAGAGTCTAGTGAAACTTTACAGCGTAACAATACTGAACATTCTTCTCTGTAAGTCATTAAGAACAGCAGAAGTTTTCTAAGTCCCTGCTATGAAACTTTCACTTTTACCACTATCCCTCCCCCATACAATCATAAGGTTTTAAATCTGGGGGCGATTCACACCTTTTATTCTTTCCCCCAGAAATCAGATAACACAAGGTATTTGTTGAGTGTTATGAAAAGATTAAGTGACATCATAAGGGTTCTGCAGAAGAAAGTAATCAGTATAACAGAGGGGATAATAAGCAAACTGATTAGAATAAAGATACCGCTGTGATATAGCCCATTTGGGATTTAATGTATGAAAAGATAAAAAGATGAAAGAAGAGGAAGAACAAAGAGCAAGGGATAACAGTTCCTTGCAAAGGAAAGAAGGAAAAAAAAGAAAAACATATGACCTTATAATATCTAATTCTCCTAGCAAGTATATACTAAATGGTAGTTGTGTTGGTGACTCGTATTTGGTCATGTTAGAACACGGTTTGAATAAAATAAGGAACTGCGCTGTATGTCTGTTTAAACAAGTGCCAAGCCAAGTGATTTACAAAAACGCTTCACTCCTCATACCTGCAATGGCATTTTGCAAGATTCTTGCCACATGCTGCACAATGATGGTTGTTTGGTTCTTTGCCCCCTCTCCATCTGAGACGTGGCAGAATTTCATGCTGTCCTTTGTCAGCACCTTCAAGAGCATCTCAGTGTGGAACTCAGTTTTTCTTTCCACCTTGTAGAGGAATAGTTCAGTCATCCTGGCACTGAGGCATTGCTCTGCACAGGGAAGTTTGGTGACATGAATGGGTAAGGAGAAGAGCAAAGGTATATTCATAAAAGAGAAGAAACAAAACAAAATAACAACAAAAACCATGCCTAAGGTGATGTCATACAAGTCATACCACATAAACACTTTAAGTAAGCACTGTATGACCCTCAGTCATTCCTGTTCCATATGCAGCTGGAGACATTTGTGAATATTTGTGCATAATTTGTTAGAATAGGACCTCTCAGGACCCCTTCTGACATAGTTCAGCTTTGCAAGGTAAATACTGTTCTCAAAGCTTCAAGCTACATGTAAACTGTTGAAAGTGAGATGGTGAAAGCAAAGCTGGGGTCCTACGGAGACTATCAAATAATGTGTTGCACAGGGGTCTGTGAACAAATACATGAATAATTTGCCCCTCTGACCCCAGCAGGAGCTGGATTTGACATTGCTCTAGTGCTTCTAACATTCCTAAAGTTAGAGACTAGTACAGGGAAAGATAGGCTGCCTGTAGTCTCAGTGGTGGACATAGCCACCCACACATGGTGTTGAGAAGAGACTACTTGAAGAACAGATGACAGAACAGCTGGTTCCTGCTCACCCAACTCGTATCCCAGCAAAAAGACAAGTAGCATTCAAATTAAAGTATGCTAGCTTTTAAAGATATGCCACGGAGTAAAGAGAAGATAACCATGGACAAATGGGATTTGAGTGTGCTCAAGTGGAGAATCATTCACCTTTCCAATCAAGAGCGTAGCACACAGTGATCTTGAGATCTGTAGGATCAACATGTTTCCCATTTCAGTGTAGGCAGCAGAAAAATTGTCTCCTGTAGCACAGTCTCCACTGTGGTATCAGACTCTTGGTATCAGAGCTTCTTCTCCCCCACTACATCACTACAGACTAGGTACTCTGGCTTTGCTGCTTGCTAACCAGCTACCTCTGAAGAAGCTGCAGCTGCCTGTCTTCAGAACTCTAAATGCTGGCATTTCTTGGTAGCAACAGCACCGCAGTCTTGAATTTCTATGACCAACGGTGTTTTCATGTCCCATTCAAAGCAAATCCTGAGCCCTTCAAATGACTTTGGGGGGAAGGGGGGAGTCAGCCACACCTTGACCTCACAAGGCAGGACTCTACCTTGCTTTCAAGGTGAGAATCACCAGTTCAGTGCAAGACAGCGCACTTGTGCAGGGAGATTCCACTTGGATCGGTTTCTGGAGAGCACGATGAGGAGTGCCAGTGCTATGCTTGTGCCTGGCAGAAGGCACCACCAGCCAGGAGGCGAAGGGATAGAGTCACAAGCGCCCTGTCCTTGTGAGGGAAGCACTGTTACACTCGCGAGCGCTCACCGCACCATACCCTCGCATCACTTTAATTTGCTCGCGGCTGCAGCACGACGATGGGCTCGGTTCCGGTCCCCGCAGCGTCCCCGCAGCATCCCCGGAGCTCGCTCCCGGCCGGGACGGGCGCTCTCGCCGGTTCGCCGACCGCTGTCTCTGCCGAGAGAGGGCGGGCGCCCCATCCCTCTTCGCTGCGGGGGCGGGGGACGAGGCGAGGGCAGCCCCCCGGGTAGAGGCAGGGACAAGGATGGGGCAGGCAGGAGCCGCCTCCACGCGGGGCGGAGGGAGCGCTGGGCACGGGTTCCTCTCCCCGCGTATCCACCCGAGAGGTGGCCCCGGCACTGCCTGGAGCCGCAGCCTCTTCCCTTCGCTCCCGCCCCCATCCCCACCTCTCCTCCAAAACCGCAGGAGCC
>VZRJ01002533.1:2201448-2254903 GCA_013397565.1 Ptilonorhynchus violaceus | reverse complement strand
CCGCCGCAGCCGCTCTCACGGGCGGGCTCTGCCCCGGCCCGGGCGGGGCTCACCTGGGCGGCCCGGAGCGGGCAGTGCTGGTGGCGGGCGCCGTGCCAGGGCGAGCGCTGGCCAGAAGTTGTTAACCCGGCACCGCTCATTCATCGGAGCCGAGGAGTAGGCGATGATTAACTTCAGTAACACAGCGCTCAGCGGCAGCAGCCGCTTGCATAGGAGATCAAGAGACAGGCGAAGCGAGATACACCTGCATAAGCGCTCGGGGGGTTGGGTGGGCGTGTGCGCGCACACCTCCGCGCCTCCACCTGTGTGCGCGCACCGATGTGTGCCCGCGCGGCTGGGCGCCCGTGGGAGGCGGTCCGCCGGGAAAGGCTTCGTGGGCTGGGAGTACTTTGTTCTTTCCATGGATTGTGTGATCAAAAGGGAAGAATAACTGAATGCCAGGCCTTGTGTTTAAAGTGCTACACCGGCCACTTGCACGGGTTTTTTTGTGAAACTTAAAAAAGAAATTCTGAATTGCCACTGAAACGAGTCTCATAGGTGAGACAACAATCAAAGGGTAAAGGGCTTTAATCTCTAGTATAGGCAATTACACACTTCAGTAAACTCAGACTTAATTCAGAATCCTTTCCCTCGCTGTACTGGTGCAAGTCTTGGCCATCAGTTATCAATCAGGTGTGAAAACAGCACGGTTATTCGCTCCCCGTAGGCAGCTTTGTCAGGCAGCATCTCGGAATAAAATGGGCTTTAACTTTCAGGGAAACCTAGCCACCGCTGTGTGAAAATACAGCAGCGGGCATATCCTGGGGATATGAAAATACAGGACAAGTGGACAGCCAGATGCTTGATTGCCTGTCATTGATAATCTTAAGTAATGGCTCTATTTTTCTTTTTTAATTAAACGAAAGAATTGAACACATTTATTGCCTGTTTTGGCCAGTGGGATAACAGAATCACACAATGACCTCTGACCATAGTGACTGTACTTTTTTTCATGTCAGCTGTTGTGCTTTAATTACTCATTTGTTTATATATTTTTCAAATAAAATATTAAAATAGAAGATTAGCTTATCAGGACTTTACCTCCACCTTACAAGGCTTTCCAAGGACGTGGAAGAAACTAGCCATTAAAATGGAAGGAAAAAAAAGGCCTTTAATTGCTGCCCTTAAAAATGCAAGAGTTGGGTGGATGAGAGTAACTCTGCACACCTCCAGAGAGGGACAGATTTCACCAGTAGGTGCCAGTGCAATTATGGGAAACATGTCTCTTGGGATGCCTGGGAGGGAAGTGTTCATAAAGTTTAAGAGGGATGACTCAGAACTACATAAATCCAGGGGCAGGTTCTTCAGCAAAAATACAGTTGTGTGAATACTTAAAAGTAGTGATACAAAGCTCTTCTGATTGACCCATGGCTGCTGGAGGCTTTTCGGACTGTACTGTCCAGGCCTCCTGGTAACTTCATTGGTTTTTTTCCCCCCTGCTCATTGCAGATGTGTATTTGGGTAGAGGTGCATACCTCAAAGGTCCTTAATAGCAAAGTAAACCCAGTTGAAAACGGGCTTTTCACAGTCCCGGCAGAAGTAGTTCACAGACCTTAGGATCTCAGTGACCACATGCTGAAAACTTTCCCGGTGACTCATGAGCAGTGTATTGCACTCAAAACCAATGAAAATTCTTTTCGTGATCACAGGAATTTAAGTTAAAACTGAAAACAACAGAAAATGCAAAGCACAGCATTGCTCAAGACGTGTTATGTCTTCATCAGTGTTGTTGTTGGCCCATGGACAGTAGAGTATGTGATTGCTGCTCTATAAGCTTTCAGATTGAGAAACTCATTAACAATGTAAGTGTAGCTTTGCCTTGCAGTGCACCTTGATCCAAGTTGCAGGGAGGGCTGTAGACCTGAGCTGTAGCACGGTCACAGCTTAATTCCTAAAATGTTTGGTCCTCGCAACATGAAATGGGGAAGCTGTGTCAGCTGAAGGTGGCTCAAGGCATCTTAGCAATGGAAACAAGGCAGATAAAAAGTCAAGCCAGACTACTCCTATAATGGTAGGGTGAGAAACAGAAGAGCAGAGGCAGTGCCCTTAAGGACTGAAGTCTCACTAGTGGGAGTGAGTAGAGCAGACCCATCAAATGCCATAGGGACCATGTGTGGATGCCATTCCAGAATCTCAATCTCTCTCGATCCCCAACAACATTTGCTGGAGACAGCTAGCAGCTGGCCTTTCTAGCACTCTGCTGTAGGCATTCTGCTGCCCCTGAAAGTCATATCCTTTTTTTGCCCTAGCCAGTGCTGGTTTTGGTGGCCAGGGTCTCTGCAACTGCAAATTGCTGTGGTGCAGGCAGGGTCAACTCTGTAGCAAAAGAGGAGCAGAGTTAAGTGATGCCACCCTCTATCAGAAATCCCCAACTTGCTAAACTTCTCTTAGTCAAACTGTACCATGGTGACAGAGAGATGCAAATTCAGGCTAACGTAAAGAAAGAAATCTATGATTGCTGTCAGTGTAGGTGGGTATCAAAGGCTGCAACATCGAGTATTTTCTCAGCTCTTTCCTGAGAGGACATATTTATAAACCTTATTTTATTTGATTTGAATCTGATTATTTTGTTTTGCAAGCTTTCAGGTGGTTTATGATGTTACAAAAATGTGAGAAGGGACATATTATACTGAAGAGAAAAACTCCAAACACTTGGTATCCTCTTGGGGTAAAAGTCTTGGCATTTTACACAGATTTTTTTTTCCCCCTTTAGACAATTTTGAATAGAAGAAAACATCTTTTAAACCAGGAATTTAATATTTTTTTAAAATCAAGTTACCTTAAGTTTTGTCAGCTGAGAGAAAGAGATCCTTCCAGAAGGAATTCCCCTTGCTCTATTACAAGGGTCTGGGATAGGTGATAGTAGTTTTCCTCTGAAACCGGCTGCTTTGCACCATTGGTTACAAAAGGACCCAAGGGTGACTAAGTTCTAGATGGGCAAAACCAGATAAGAATGCTGTCTTTTGTGCACTCCAGAATGAAGTCAGATTAATACAATTATCAGATGCTAGTTTACAACCAAGAAATGTCAGCACCCCCTCTTTAAGTGAAGAGATTAATAGTTGAGAAAAATAGTCAAGTAAGACCAGTGGGTTTTGGTGTCTTGATTTGGAGTGCCGGCTTGTGTTGATGTAAAGGAACCTTTCCAGATCGTGTTCTTCCTTCTGAAAAATGAGCGATATGATGATATTCCAGATTTGGCTCCCCAAAACTGTAGTCCATTGATAGTACAAGTTGATTTGGAAAGTTTGGTCCCACACTGTGCAGGGTACAGAAGTTTTCACAGCTGCATTGCCCAAAGCAAACAGGTGGTTTTACCTGCAAGGTTTTGTCATATGTAAAATTCATGTTGTGAATTGAGAAAGAGTGTGTTCAGGGTTTATTGTTTTGAATGCTGCTTAGTGTGGGTATTGGAGCAATAACAGCTTGAAACAAACAAACCAGAAAAGTCATTCTTATCCAAATGGTTTGAGGAATGCTTCTCCTCTTAGAGTGCAGAAGTAGTTAACTGAAAGATCAAAGCTATGGCAGCTGCTGGAAACATGAAAACCCAATGGTGTGAGGCATCATAAAAGGGTTAAAAACGATGATGTAAATCATGTGTGTTGGTTAAAATGCTGTGAAAATGCAGACAGAACCTGGAGGTATAATAAATAATGTTTGAATACCTGAGAGCCTTGTGGCCTCTCTGTCATTAATCAGAAACCACAGACTGAGGGATTGGCTGGCAAAACATTAATCATTAAGCAATTAATTCCAGCCATGAAAACAAAACTTTGTGATTTCCTGAGTAGGTGGGATTGAAGAAGGCATGGCATGGTTTTGCTTTTTTACCAGGAAGTAAAGAAGTACTGAGGAGGTCATACATTCATCATTCAAATGGAATAGAAAATCTCCTTTATTATCCAGTTATTCCCTTCTGTTTTGAGATATGAAACAGGAAGAGGGAAAATCACTATGGATTTTCCTAGGAAGCAGTAATGAGCCTCTTGAGTTTAAACCTTTCTAGATGTGTGACTAACGACAAGGGGCTTTATTTCTTGTGTCTTATATGTTCCTCCAGTTCTCTTTAAAAGCATGTTAAAAATACCTTTTTGTTTGTTTTTTGTTTGTTTGTTTTGTTTTTCTCACCAGCATCACCAGCCCTAGGAGCTTTACAAGAAAATTTAGGATATCTGTATTTCTTATTTGCATCACAGTTTCTAATAATTTACTGATTACCGTAGGATCTTAGCTTTCTTTTCTTTCAGTATTTATAGCTATGGAGAAACCTAAAAACGCAAATGTTAAAAGCTGAATAATCCATACGAAAGGCAAGCAGAGTCAAAAATGTGTACATACTGATTTTGATTTTCTGCACATTATTTGATTGAGCTTTAATTGGTTCAAGGGACCCAGATTTTTTTTTTAATATATATATATTTGAGGTTAGAAATGCTGCTAGAACTGCCACTTTTAAAAATGAAATGTACACATAAAGAAGAATATTAATAATGCTTTTCTTACCATTACTGAGTGGAAACCCATCCCCTTGAGGGCTTTGAGCACAACTTTACAACCAACTTCAAGAGGCCACCTTTCTATGAAGTACTGTAGGATGGATGGTGAGGTGTGATATAATTAGAAGCTGTCTAAATTGCGACTGGGCTTTAGATAATTTGCCAAGTGCCACGTGAGAAGCTGGTGACAGAAACCAACTGTGGTTCTTTGGCTGGTACCTAACGCCTGGCCATCTGCCTCGCCAAGCTGACGGCATAAACACTGGGGGAGCAACTGCGGGAGCTGTTACCTCAGATCAGCCTGGCCAGTGATTGCAGTAGGCAACAGATCTAGTTGCTGGCTTCTGAAGGATAATTCACAAGCTTGAGGCACCATGTATTTTAAATACAGTAATTTTGCCACCGTATTCAAATGCCACCTTCTCTTTGCATCAAATGCCTGGAAATAACTGGCCACAAGACAAGAAAGGAAAACTTGCAGCAAAATAGATGTCACAATTCCTATAGTGTATCCTTTCAACAGTAAAGGCACATCATCAAAGCCAAGGGTTTTACTGCAGTGAGTATGCTGCCTGTACTTTGTGTGACAATAAGGTACCTTAACCACAGCAGTTTCTTTTCATCTGGCAGATCTTAGAGTTCATGCAGACAATCCATGGCGTTTATCTTTTCCTCTGCTCAGAGGCAGTGTATGGCAAAGTGCAGTGCAATAAGAATATGTTAATTAGTTAAAAGACTTCTGTCCTGTTTAGAGATACAGTTCCTGCCAT
Organism: Ptilonorhynchus violaceus; assembly: GCA_013397565.1. NCBI lineage: Eukaryota > Metazoa > Chordata > Aves > Passeriformes > Ptilonorhynchidae > Ptilonorhynchus > Ptilonorhynchus violaceus. The sequence continues at coordinate 2,249,595 of VZRJ01002533.1, read as the reverse complement.
GGGTGTAACAGAAAAACCAAAAGTTAAAATAGGTATCTTCAGAGTGAGTCTTGAGAACATGTTTAGCTGGGCAGACGACAGTATATACTGAGAAACAGAATGTTTTGTCATTGTCCGTAGGGTCAGTCTTGTTAGAGAGAGACAACTGCAACAGTTCCTATCTAAGCAAAACGCTTTGTCAGAGTAGAATCTGGCTGGCACAGGTGGCCTGAATTCATGCATTGCTGCTGAGATTCTAACTGTGATTATTCTTCATTTCCTCCTTCTTCCCTCGACTTGTGATTTAGTCTCGTTTGAGGAGACAGGATGTTGGCTTGAAAAGCCATCTGGATCAGCTAGACCAACGAATAAGTGAGCTGAAATTGGACGTCAGTAAGACCTCCACTGAATACTTGGATAGTGACAGCCGGCCCAGCTCAGGTAATGTGCACTTGGCTATTTATTCCCAGGGGTATGGTGCTAGGAGAACTGAAGAGTGTCAACTGCTAAGTAAAACTCTGTTGTTTGATCAGAAACAGTGCCCCATGGCTGAGATGGATAATAGTCATCTGGCACAGAGTGGGCTCACAGAGCTGGTAGGAATTCTCCTGCAAAGTTGATTTAGTTGGAAAGTGCTCATTCACTCAAGCAGTATTCTTTCTGTATTTTTTTATTTTATTTTAAAGTGAACTTTGTAGCCACATACGGAAGGAGGAGGAGACAGATTTACTTGTTAATTACCTTGTGGAGTGTAGAATGACCATTGGCAAAATTGCTAGAGCACTTGAAAGAAGTGAAGGACATCAATATCAATGCTCTGCTTGAATCCAGGAAGGGTTCTGAACCTCACTAGGGCTTTGAAAATCACTGCTATTCCAGTGCTCTGGTCAAGTGAATTTATGTAGAAGCAAAACAGCACTGTTAAAGGACACTGAGAAAAACCACCCCAACAGTTTGCTGAGTAAAGCTCTCACAGACAGAAAGATACTGGGTGTCAGGTTTCTGGTCTGATTCACAGAGAGAGCTGTACTGCAGACTTTTATAGCTAGGATGTCTGTTAAAACCGGTTTCTGTTATCTAGTCCGGGACAATGAAAGTTCTTTTAAATAGAATTTTTGCAAAGCCTCAACTCTTTGGTGAGACATGGAAAGATTTTTTTTTTTTTTTTTTTATAATACAGCATGCAGATTTGCAGCCTGGTACTTAGACTAGATATAAAATGTGCAAGTTTCTGTTGTGTGTTTAAGTTCAGGAGTTGTGTGCTTAGGCACATGCACATAGTTCAAAAGGAAACATTCCTTCTTTTTTATAGAGAAGAATAATAAAATTTCCTATCTTGAGTTCATACAGAGCCTTTTTTAATGGTTCCATAATTAATTGGAAATGATCTCAAGACCTGGAGAGAGAAGATTCTCCATTCTCTGCCCTTAGACATTCCAGCTATCATAGACTTGGCAGCTCTGATCACGGGCTAGTTTTACTCTACTTTCCCATCCAATCTGTGTTTGTATGTACCTAGCACAAGTTACAACAGTGTCAGAGGGCCCTCTCTTACACCAGTTGCATAATTGTCCCCAAAGACATTCTCCAGTGAAGAGCTGGGCATGATGGTGCTGCGCTTCATCCCATCCCATCCTCAGAACTAAGCAGTCATGTGCATGCCAAGCTGGCTCAGGGCCTAAGTAAATATGCAGAAGCCAAATAAAAGTTGGTTGAATTAGAGTATACCTCTGCTAGTGTTACCTAAATAAATGATTGTATATTTAGGCTTGTGGCACATAGCAAATGAAGATTTATTTTATCGTCTGCATTTTTCTTCTACAGAGCATGTTTAGTTGCTGTAAATATGAAATATCCTATTTATTTTAACTCTGCAGGATTCTATGACCTGAGTGACGGTGGTTCTTGCTCGCTCTCCAATTCTTGCACCTCTGTGTACAGTGAGTCCATCTCCTCCTCCCACACCAGTCTCTTGCCCAGCTCTCAACACCCTAAAGCAAGGCTCAGTGTGTTTGACTACCGACCCAAGTCTGCAGATGAAACCACTGTGCACACCACCAGCTTCCAACAGCAGGGAACCTACGTCAGTGATGGATGTCGGATTACAGCTAGCAGAGATGTTTCTGGGACTCCTGCCAGATCTAGACCAAGGCCAGTTTCCACAGGTAATTGATGGCAGAACTGGATACTTCATTCAAAAAAGGGCAGATTCCTGGTGATTACTTTTAGGATCGCATTTAGCAATGTGTAATCAATATATAGCACTCATTTTCAATACAGAAAGTAAGAATAGATGGAAACCACGGAGCTAAACTCTTTACTGTCCAACTTTCACTTGTCTCCATACTCAGATACTTTTAAACAATAACAAATATGAGAATAAATCAATAACAAATATGTGGATGAAACAATAAGAAATATGAGGACCCATGCAGTTAGAAATGGAAAAATACTTTGTTCTATGAGATAAAATTGTAATGAATATTGAGGTACTTTTTAAAATTGACCTGCATATGAAATCAGAAAAAAATCAGTAGTTGAAATACCTTGTGTGAAAGTGCAGGGATGCATGAAAGATACAAAGTGAACTCAAAATTCCCTATTTATTCAAATTAATGTGGACTCAAACAATAACTCTTTTTCATAATTTATTATGTACAGTTAGAGACAACAGACACCAAAAGTAAATTGACTATCTAGAAAGCAGTTATGAGCCTAATAGTGGATCAGCCATGAATTTGCATCATACCTTTCAACAAAATGGACAAGTCCATTAATATTCCAAATCTCTTGTTTACCATCTGTGAAGTGACATCATATCACTTCTTATAATGGGTTCTTCCATTGCCTCAAAGCAATCTTGTGTTAGTACAAATCTTAGAGTGATCCAGCGAGATGTAACAGTTCCATTATGGAAACAGGGAAGCCATAGGGAACGTCATTTCAAGTACTGTGTTACTCTGGAATCATTCCCACAGCTACTTGACCTGAGCTAGCTCACCTCTGGCTTGCTTGGAACAGAAACAAAGACCACCTATTCTATACTAAGGTGCGTAAACACACCTGAAGAGACGGCGATAAATTATAGCATAAAAGCAAAGTCTTCTCAAGGCTAGTCAAACACTGGAGATGAAGCTGAGCTTAATGATCCATGGCTTCCATGTTCAGATTACAGATGTTTTGCTCTATCAGAAACGTTCCTGCCTTGCAATATTTTTGCTGAGGCCCCAGAGGCTTTATGGTTTTTTGGATATAGAGATAGACTAGCAAAAAAAAGGCATAGCTGATACTGAGTTAGGGGTGTGGGAGAGAGGCTGCAGACCTCCTTCAGCCCTTCTTACTTTTTCCAATGTCATCTCCCTTCTTCCTGGCTACAACCTCTTACTTCCTTCAGTGCGAAACACAAGTAGTGAGATAGTAGTGGGTATAGTCTTGAAGCAACAATTCTTACAAAGTTGACCACATTGCAGGACATGAAGCAAGATTTTACTTCAGAAAATAATCATTTGGAGAGGGAAAGAAATTTTTCTTTTCTTCTCCTTAGCTTATCCCCACAGGTAACTGCAGGTAGAGACCGATGGCCTTTTCTTTCAGTGGCAAGCAGAAAGCTTGCTGAGACACTGCAAGCACAGCATTCTTTTGACACCTTCCTGGTTTGTTTGCACAAGAGAGCACCATTACACACTGCCAACAACTTCCTAAAGAATTTTCATTATGACATTAAGTTGTTTGAGAAATTATCATCCTAACCTTTGCTGTAGCAGGTCTCTGCCTAGGTAGGACACTGCAGACAACCCCAAGCTTTTAAAAGCTTCCCGTCACAGGACATAGACAGTCACTATGTGAGTATGTGAAATTATGTGGTTGAATTTGATGGCTGGGTTTCATGTTAGCATGAAGCAGCCAGGAAATTGGTTAGCTGAGGATTTGTTGGCACTGAAGTCTGCATTGTAGTACAGAGAAATCCAAGCTAACTGGTTCCAATGTTCTTGGTCCCAGAGGTAACAGCACCACAGTGCTCTATTGAATGATGTGTCTGGGTGGAACAACCTTTCTTCACACAAGAACACAGCCTCTCCTCTCTGTGCACAAGAGATGCTTCTGGGAGGAAGGTGCTGCAGTCAAGAGTAAATTACAGCAACTGGACAGTACTGTAAAATTGAAGAGATCTGAATTGGTGTCCATAAATGTCATCCTCAGGGACTGCATTTCTCACCTGCCTGAGTAGTTACCCTTAGATTTTTTAACTCTGTCAAAATAAAGATTCTTCATTCTTTTACAGCTTCCCTGCTAAGAAATAAAAATAATCCCTTGTTTTTGTCTAGTTGGGTTCCTGCTAGCCTGTGACATTTTAGAATATTTTTATATATGCACAGATTTACTTTCATCCAAGTGGCTCTGTTTAAATTTCCTGCAAGGGTAAGGGTTTTATTATTGGCATTAAAAGGCATTCTAATCTCTGTTATGCTTAGGTGAATAAAAGCTTCAAAGTAATTCAGTGACCTTGAAAGACTGAAATAATTTCTTTATTCCTGGTACTGATTCTAGTAAAAGCTATCACATCTCTCTGAACTAGCACTTCTAGTTTGAGCCAGTTTGAATGTAATTGTCTGTGATTTAATTTGGTTATTTTCATCCACCATGTAGGTGACTTGGAAAGACTCATTCCAGCAGACGCTAGATTTCAGGAGACAGATCCCAAATCCATGTTGCCTCTGTGCCATAACGGAGACGTGCACTTGCTCAACGTGGACCCCAAATTCCAGAACGACTTGGTCTCCAAGAATGGCATTGATGTGTATCCTTACCCAAGCCCCCTTCATGCGGTGGCTTTACAAAGTCCCCTTTTCTCCCTGATGGGAACATCCCCAGAATCAGACTTCCAAGCTCCTCCTAGCAATCCTATGCCTAGTACGACAGGTCCCAGCTTGATTAAGACTAGGCCAACCACTGAGGCCAAGCCAGGGGGTTACATCAATAAACTACTGCAGCTGACGAGATGCAAAGGGAGCAGTCGGGCTGAGGCCGGTGAGTGGGTCTCACCGAAGAGCCAGCCAGCCGCAATGCACCAGAGGCTCATTATAACCCCCAGTGCTGGTGGAGTGAAAATTAACAGCAGCAGTAGCCAGCTGGAAAAACAGCCGAGTTCTCTGGAAAGTAACAAAGCTGAAGGGAAGCTGTCGAGAGAGGTGCCAGAGGGGGAATGTGCCAAGCAGCAGGAGACCATGAGCTGTATGAATGAAGAGCAGTCATCCACTCGGCCCGACACAGAGCCATCAGCTGTGAATAGTTGTTATCCTGCCAAGTCAGCAGCAAGGGGCTCTCCTCTGGCAGAAGCAACAGCGAGCAGCATGGAGCGCAGTTTGTCCTACTCACAGCTGTGTCAGGAGGACTCCAGCCCAGACACCTGGAATGCTAAATCTGTCCCACCCAAAAAGCTGCCCCTGAAAAGGTGTGGCAATGCCAAATTAGCTAACACTGGGGGTCATGAGCGAGTGGTACGAGCTGAGTTTGTTCATGCTCAGTTTGTCCCTGCAGAATCCCACCAAGTCCGGGTAAAGTTTGCCAGCTCCAAAACAAAGGCAGTGAAGGTAAAGAGGAGGAACAGTGAAAAAGTACTACGGCCTGGGAAGCAAGCTTTCTGCATAGAGAAGGTAAGGGGGTCTCATGGGGCCGCGAAGCTGCCTGCTGAGTGGAATCTGCCCCAAAGACCACAAGGAATTAAGAGCCTTGTGCGGAGACCTTCCTATTCTGGTGACATGGCTGGCAGGTCATGCTCAGAGTCGAGTCTGTTCCCTGTGCAGGTCAGGCTCCCCACTGTGCCATCCAGGCCAGAGCTCTATGGAGCCTCTGCCAATGCGCTGTATTCCCTCGAAGCAGCTTGCGTAGACACAGCCAAGAAGAAGCAGCGCAAGTGGCAGTCCACAGTGGAGATCTCTTCCAAGGCTCAGCTGGCCAGCCCGTCTCATGGTTTTGGCCCAGGAGTGCCAAGGCAGCCAGCCAGGAGAGCCAGTGTCCTGCGCACTGTCAGTATGAGGGCTCGCTCCAAGGGTCCGCGCCACGGAGAGTGTGCCAAAAGCGAGTCAGACCACTCCGAGTACTCCGCAGAGTGCTCTTCCCTCTTTCACTCCACCATCGCAGAGACCAGCGAAGGGGAGGTCAGCGATTTCACAACCAACCGATTTGGGGACAGTGAGTCCAGTGAAAGTGATTCAGATGGCAGCAGTAACAGTAGCAGCCTTGCCCTTGACTATGATGAGGGGGACGAAAGTGAGCTGATTTGGCCTGAAGGTTCAGTCAGACAATCCGGGACTGTCCAGGCCTCTTCCAAGCCTCTTCCTCCAGTGCCCAAAATCTGTCGCATCAAAGCTTCAAAGGCACTAAAGAAGAAGATAAGGAGATTCCAACCTGCCTCTCTGAAGGTCATGACCATGGTTTAAGGGAGAGCAAGCATCTATTTCTTGCAGTGAGATATCCTGCTGGCTGTCATGTGCAAAACAAGAGAACTCGTGCGGAGAAAAGGACTTGCTTAAAGGAACTGTGAATAATCCCCGAGTCTACATAAGGGATCGTGTTTGTCAATGCCTGGACGTAAATGTCACTGTATCTAATTACCTCTTTTGCCATTTATTCTGTAAATATGAATCTCTCTGTATATTATGTGATGCCTTTTTTTATTATCCAGAAGGGTCACCATGGTGAAAATGAAAACAACTTCTGCCATAAGATTTTACAGGCAGGCCCTTGGCGGTTTGTTAACCATATGCACCCACAGAATCAGTCCAGACACAGACTTGCTAAGAAGAAACTGTACTTGCTGTACTTCCCTCTTGTGAGGAATTCTTTGTAGTCTGAAGTCTGCATTAACCATCTAGCTGTTATTGTGGTCATATGGAAAAGCTCTGTGTTCTACGTAGTTTTACTTTCTTTCATATCGGCCATCCCATAGCTTCTCCCAAACATCTGGAGGATGAGTCTGTTCTTCCATAAAAACATAGTATGTTTAATCAAAAAGGCAAGTGTATTTGTGAATGAGAACAGGACTTCAGTTTGTTTCCTTTTTTTTCAAAACAGAGTATAGGGTTGTTTTTTCAACCCCTCTCTTTATGATGTTCCATGTTATTGTTCATTTGTTGAATGGATGAAAGAAAATGAGGGCTCTGTGCTACAGTGTGTAATTAGCTAGGACTGAGATTATAGCTTTGCCCCTGAAATTGCAAACTCAATAAATACTATTTAATGTACTTCTGAAAATTGTGCTTGTCTGACTTTAATGTCTAAAGAAAATTCTGGTCTCTAATGGTGAAACAGATCCATGTTTTTATGATCACTGTGCAGAAGGGTTCTTTTATATTTTCAGAGGATCACTGTAGCTCCGTCAGAACCAGGGTCCACTCACGCTCTACCTCAGGAACCCTGTTTCAGCACCTGCTGCTAAGTAAGAGAATTTGAAAATAGTATTTTTATTGAGGTAGTGTTTAAGTGACTCACTTAAATTGATGCAATTTTGTCACAAGACACTCTTAATTTAAAACGTGTATATGTAATGCATTTTGAATGCATTTGAAGGCACCAATGTAAAGCTTTGTGTAAGTGTCTAAACTGAAGAAGTCAATTTTTTGTGTTCGGACAAGCAATCCTAATTCTTTCCTCTGAGCACAGCAATCTGGAAGCTGAGCTAAAGTTCACTCTGAATTCACAAAAGAGCAGGTATTATCCTCCTACTCTGTTTCAGTGTCCAGCCTAAATACATTCCTGGCCTAGGAGATGTAGGCATTACCTCATTCAGCTGCTTGTACTGGGTCTGAAACAAAAGGCAAGCACTTTGCAGAAACTGGGTAAAAGAGTGCTTGTTTACTCCAAGGATTCAGTAGCAAACAGAAATATTGAAAGGCTAAACTTTTACCCAATGCCTTCTATTCTTTGGAAGCTATGTTATGTTTTTAAACGTCTCTACTTTCAAATAATTTTTGGAAAATGAGGAGAAAAGTTAAAAGTGTGTGAAGTCATTTAATTCAAGTATGCTAGCTATCGTGGAGCATCATCCTTACTGTAACTAGGAAAATATTACATTTTAGTCAGTGGAATATGTTTAAACATTTTTTCATAGTTCCAAGAGTATTGGACATAGTCACTTCAGTAGGATTAATGGGAGAATTTCACAGGTCTGGCAGTGGTTTCTTGTTCAGCATGTCTAGCAACAGAACAAACAAAATAGTGATTTATGCTTTGTTGACTTTCTACACCATGAAAGGATTCTTTTTTCCATTTACACAAAAGGTTTCATTTGGGGGAGCGTGTCAAAAGTTACATATGATCCTTTAATCCATGGATTTTCTGTGTTGGGGTGGGGTTTATTGGTTAGATAGGAATTTTGAGGGTGTTTTTTTCATGAAGGAGGAAATTGTTCTTAAGTAGAAAACTGCTCTGGGTAGGAGTGTTCTGAAACCTGGTAAAAACCGCCACCCAGTAGTTCTCTGCCTTTTTATCAGAGTAAGCTCAAACAATAAGTTTGTGGTCCCACAACTCAGTAAATCCCGCTTTAGGGCTGTTAATACTCCGTCAGAAATGCTGCCAGACATGATGAAAGTGCTGATCCAGAATGAACTCAGGCTGCCAATTCAAATAAAGAAAAATGATGACTTAATTTTGTACTGACAGGTTTTGTGCCAGATGAGGTATCACTGCCTCTACGACTCACACTTTCTGCCAGCTCAGATATCGTCTCGCCTCCCAGAGCCAGCATAAAGCCAACATAAAAGCACAAAGCTGGCACAAACATTATCCTGTGCTGTGGCTAATTTGACAGAAACATGATTATGTGCCCACACTTGATCCAGGGGAAACCTGTGGTGCTGGAGAACCCCAGCAAAGCAGAGAACCTGCTGTTAGGTGTTGAGGCATTGCCCTGTGCAGTGATGCTACTGAGCTGTGAATTTTGGCAAGGGCAGAACAGGTGGTGCTTTCCGTCTGTGCTCCAGGACATTGGACCTTCTCCCTAGTACTGCCCTTTGGAAACTGTTTTCCTCTGCTGGAGCAGAAACTGCACTGGGTCCAGAGCTCTGGAGGGAAGAAGTAGGACAGTGCAAAGCAGGGCAAGAAACTTGTGTGGCTGATAGTCCAGGTATACTGACACCAAAAATATGATAGTAGTTCAGTGTACTGTAGTATGTTTTGTTGGCAAGTACACAGCATTTCGATAACCACTGGGTACGAGTGTGGTGCCTCCGTTCATCGGAGACTGGGCTAGCTCTGCTGACAGCACCTCGGAGTACCTGCCGCCGAAGAAAACAGATCTGAAACATATGGATCAACAAACATCAGTGAATACTCTGATGTACTATTCTTTTATGTGTATGTACTAAACATTATAAAAATACCTTTCAGCTTCATATGAAGCCTGATCATGAAAATAAGGGATGCCCAGCCTTACTCGTGATCATGGTCATACAAAATAGAAATATTCACTGTTTGTTTTCCCCTTCAGAAGGAATCTACAAAATCTTTTTGCATCCCAGCATCTTGTACTATAAAGACCCAAGAGCATGCAAAGAGATGTCAGTTGGTGATACAATTAATAGTCTAGCACCAAACCTGATAAACTTCGGGAGTGAGAAGTTTAGCACTTTTACTGTGACTTGATTAGCAAGTGTATAGATCTGATGGCTGCTTCAGAACAGCTTTATGCACCGTCTCTGTTGCAGGAGCTAACATCTGTCATCATCACTCCAAGCTCTAGTGAATCAAAATCATCCATTGCTGAAATCTATGTGCCAGATCAGCAGTTTCCTTCTGTCTTACGCAGACATTTACACTTCAGAGTTGGAGCAAATTGGTCCTAAACCACAAAGAAAAGAAAAGAAAGTAAAAAGGAGAATAGAAAGGGAATTAAGGAAGCTTTAGGAGCAATTTGCAAAATAGATCATAATTATGATTTTAAAAACTTTGTTAATCCTTTTATTGCTCAAACAACTTTGGAACTGGATAATTACCAGCCTTCTTGGCCTTGACACAATCTTAGATTTTCAAGTCCACATCCATTACCCAAACCATGGGATAGAGTCAAAGAACTGATGTTTTGTTGGAGGCACCATCCTTCAGACCAGACCTTTGTTTGAAGTGACTTGTGGTCAGGCAGGGCACTGGTCAAAAGAAAGGCAGTTATCATGTAAGTCTCAAAACCAGTCATGGATGACTCTCATGCTGATGAACTTGAGCCCAGTAGATGTTTTAAGGCTGTGCTGGAGTCTGTTTTGTGTTTTCTTCCCCATCCTAGTCTGAATCTCTGAAGGTGAGAGTTGAAGGTGAGAGGTGCTCCAGGTGGCAGCAGCAGCTCTGGGGAGCGAGTTGCTGCCAGCAGGACGAGCCAAGCTGAGCATCGCACCAAAGGGCTCTGGTGGTTCCAGCCCCACCAGCCCTTACTAGCTTGTTTACAGTCCTCTTAGGATGGTAACCTGGCCCCACCACTGCTGACGTGGCAGTGCTGCGATTTGGATGCTGCACTTGAAATGCAGGCCACCAGCACCCAAAGCCACAGGCCAATCGCTCATGAGCTACAAGGTCAGGGAGTGTTCCAACCCAGAGCCCTTCCAGACTACCAAGTGCAAAATCCCATTACGGAAAGATTGCTTGAGAGGGCAGCAAAATAAGGCATCTGTGAGTGCTGTCACTGACAGGGAACAAACCAGCAGTATGCCTGGGAAGGACTATCTTACAGCTGCTGTTCTGAAGCAATAGCAGTGGCTTTCATTTTCCAGCCCCTTTTGAGCCCTCCTCAGCCTTCAGGCTGAAGGAATCTCTCCAGCTGTGTGTGAATCTCTTCTCAGTGGAAGAGAGTAGCTCAGCTTTTAACTACATCTCCCCTCTGCCTTCCACACCGCAGCAAAGCCTTTGGCTCCTGCAGAGCTGTAGTACCTATTGCTCCCTGACCACAAACTCAGGCCTCCTCACTGAACATGCTCCCAAGGAAGCTGCCCTGACACAAGCAGCTGGAATGACCGTGTGAAGGAAAGGACTGTGTTGATGCCTTATTTATGTTTGAAAATACAGGCTGAGGTCGAAATAAGAGGATAAAAAGTAAAAATTTATTAAAAGGATTTGGAGAAAGCAAAGGTTTCCCATGAACAGCCCCGGGACCCCCGCTGCGCAGGCTTTGGGCCCAATCCTGCCGAGCGGGGTTCCAGCAAGTGTAAGTTATACAAAGGTAAAAGGGTGCAAAAAGGTAAAAAGAGCCCAGATCCCCAAAGGTGTTCGTGCTTCTACTATTATAGGGGTTACATAGTTTTGAAAATATTCTCCAATGAAAAGCAGAATTTTGTCACACTATTCTTTGTGGCAGGTTTCTATTGGAAGATCTCTGCTTACTTCAGTAGCTTATCGAATCCAACTCTGGAATGCCTAAAGGGCGATAACTTGGCTCTATTCTGTCTATAGGAAAGGGATACAAGGTTGTAGGATAGAGGTTGTAGGATTATAGGGGTACTAATATAAAAGTATAAAACTAAAATGCTACTAGTCTAAAAAGCATAAAAGCAAAAAAATCTCTCTGGCATCAGTGTGTGTATTAATTCCATACATTAATCTGGAAAACAAGAAGTCCTGTGTCTGAAACTTGCCTGTGAGGAATGCAAACATACAATGACAACAATACAGAATTTAGGCAGTTTTCCTGTCTCTCATATGGATGTTAAGGAGACCTGGAATTCCACCATTAGCTGCTACTCTGTACAGACAGCTACTGTGATACTTCAGCTACAGAAGAGTGATCAACAGGAAAATGCTCAGCTAAGTCTTGTTTTTTGGTATTTATACTTCTCATGCTTGAAGCCATCTCAGTATGCCTGATTATATTGCAATGCAGAACATCAGCAGAGTAACAGCTGAAATGAGCAGAAGTCCAGCCTCCATTGATTCTATTAATTCCATGTGTTGTCATGATAATAAAGCCTGGAGACTATTGTTAGCTAATACTGATTTTTTTTCCAAGCATTCTAGTGCTTTTCCTGTCTCAGCGCTTGTAACTAGAGGTGGAGAGCATCAAAGTCATCCATTACATAATTCCTGGGAAGTCACTAGGGCTACCCCAGAGATTTATTTATTCCACTCATGCTCTTCTCAAGATGTCAGCAAGTGGGATGACTGGCATGACAGATGGAAAATAAGGAGGATTTCAGACCTTGCTTTCATTCTTGATGGAGCTGCAGGCTGTGGAAGTAACTGTGTTTATGGCTGTCTTGGCTGGGGAGAATGCTGCTGCCATGTCACAGCTGTGGAAGTGACAGATCAGGGGAAATGGTTAGGGCTTTGCACAGTGATGGCACTTCATGTTTATTCTGGTTTTCAAAACACAAACTGAAAGAATATCAGCAGTCTGCTGACCCTGTAAAGCTACAAATTGAGAGGAGAAAGGCCACGGATCAAACTGACCAGGCAGGGTTGATCAGGCAATGTTGAGCACAAACGGTAGTCTTAAAAGCCTCAAATGAAGAACCTTAGTTTCAGCAGACTTGAGCAACAGGATGTGCTCAAAGGCTCTGTCAAATCACTTCAGATGCCTCTTCTTCAGCCCAAGATGGAGACATCAGGCTAGCAAGTAGCTCTGAGGAAATGTGCATTACTGCGAACCTTCACTGCTATGTTTACATGCAATATTTTCTCTCCAATCCTAGTGTCCCAAAGGTGACTCTAAAAAGCTAAAGGTTCTAACTTACTCAATGTGTTATTACATTTAAGACTCAACCAAACTCTTCTACAATTTGCAAGATGTAGTGATATGGATACACTGCCTCTCTAGGCACCAAGAAGTTGCTTCAACAGGAATCTAGAAATGAAACTTGCACCCTGTAAGACAAATTGTAGCATCAAGAAAAGCTTTGCTATTTAACAATGAACCTTTGCTTCAAGACTTTGTCTGGACCACTGCAATGCCAAAACACAAATAAAATCTTACATCTTCTAAGATTATTAGCTCATTCACTAATGAAAGCCAAAAAGTTCACTTACAAAAAGAGTTTAACTACTGTCTGGGCATACAGAATTTGGCAGAAAATGCCAGTAGTATGGCTTTTTATGCATTTCCCCCTCTTTTCTCCTTAACTTTCCCTATAGAATACAATGAAAAGAAGAGAAGCAGAAGTTCATTCTCATGCTCTTCATTAGAAGGGTCATCTGACTTGAAACACAGAAGGGCAAGAGCAGAGACTGTTGCAGTCAGGATGAAAATTGGTTGTATCTTAAAAATGCAATGCAGAAAGCCAATTTTTAACATATTCAATGGCAAGAAAATGGAAGAAGTTAATGTCTAGGGCATACTCAAAGTTTCTATGCTGAGATCATTGGAGTTAAACAAATTCCTTATCTCAGATGCAATTTATGGCAAAGGGGACTTGAAGATAAATTATTCCCAAAGTGAAGGAGATTTTGCTGATTCTATACAAAGTGTGGTCACTAACTGTGTTGCTCACCATCCTTCTGTGCATAACCAAATCAATATCTCTCGTCTCCCCAATATTTCTATTCCACTGTGGCATTAGTGGAAGGACAAGGTGCTTATCAGCTACACTGTGACCTCTGACTGCTGAGAATTGCACCTTGCAATAGAACTCTCTATGCTTCATAAGGACTGAGGTTTGTGAATTTGTTGCTTGAAATGGAAATTTGCCATACATCTTCTTAGATGTATATACAGATATTTGGGAAGAGGCAGTTCAGTGGATGGGTGGATGTGATTATGTCCACAACTGGAATCAAAGCAGAAAGGGTTTTGGGCTACTTTGTGTCTTGTCACTGACTCTGACTGTATTTTCCAAATAAACAAGGTCACAAAACTGGAGAGGTACTAAGAATGAGATGCTGCTGATTAAAATTAGTACCGTGAACATTCCCTTTTTTTGTTTAATCATAAGCTAATGAGTTTGGGGATGGTTCTATCAAATATGACTTTGGGCTGAATTTCTTGAAAATAATTTGGTGATTTTTTTGTTAAACCAAGATGTTCAGGAAAGCTTCATCTGTGCTTACCTTATTCATATCTGAATTCTGAATTATCTGAAATGTACATTTAAGTATATATTAGAAATTTCTGACCCCTCTATCAAAAAAGTGGGCTTATATTGCACATGTATGAATTACCTCTAATAAAATGAGTACGATTGTATAATGGCCTTTCTAGCTCTTCATGCTAGATTTGGATTCTATGATTTTGATTGTGTTTCATCCTGGGTCTCCTTTGTTGTCACTGGCACACTGAAATTGATATAATACTGGTATGCCTACAACCACAGCTTTATAACCAGTATTTATAGTGCACAGCCTGCTTCTAGAAGGTCAAAGAAAGGTAACTATGAATAGTAAGCCTAATGCCAGCAGGCCTAACTACACTGTACCACAGTATGAACTTTCATTACAAATTTTTAGGAGCTCACAAATCAAAAAAGGCTGAAAACCCACATGTTGTCTCCTAGGTGCCCAAGATGAAGAGGACTTCAGAACAAATCTACAAAACCAGAAAGAGAAAGAATTTCAGGAGAGCTGAGATGAGAGGAAAACAATTTCACAGTCTGATGATAAGTTACTACAAATCAAGGGGAAAAGCACTCTACAGATGGTGTTAAATAAGTACAGAGCACCGACACAGGCTGCAAGATAGGCAGGGAGTGTGATAAAAAGGGACACTTTAAAGCTCTGTTATTATAGGAGGGTTAATAATTTTCTAGCACTGTGGTTAGTATATAATCACAGCAGCCTCCCACATTAAGTAACAGCGTGTGGTTGTCAGGGAGGTGTGTGCGCCACGGAAACGCGCCAGGGTTAGAAGCCAAGTATCCCAAATGTGTTTGCATCATCTGCAGCCAAAGGCACTCTCCCAAGCCCAGCCTGTGGTGTCAGCTGCCTGGGGGTCACCTTCCCTCTGGGCTGCTCCTGCACCCTATCCCCTCCACCCAGCCTCTGTCACTTCCCTGGCTGCTGTGTCCTGTGCCTGCAGCCAAGAACCTTCCTCCAAAGGAATTCCTCTTTTTTTTTTTTTTGTCCCCCCGAGAAGAATCATCAAGTTATAAAAATTACCCTCAGAGCATGCAGAGAACTTTTAATGAGAAAAGCCACCTCACGGCAACCAGCCTGCAGAAATGTACTCTCGTGGCTCATGACCATTTGTATGGATGTCTCTGGGGTATGTAATTTGGGGACACTGGACGTTAACTCCCTAGAAAGCCAGGGAAGCTACTGCAGAGAAGGATGCAGCCTGGACTAGAAATCAAAACCTAAAAGGCAACAAACAGACCCTCCACTGTCCCTTTTTTCAGGTGCAACCAGATACTTCATGCAAGACAGACACCATACCTCTTGGGTCGCACGTTTGGGACCGTATTATGCAGGGGACAATGACCCCACTTGACACGCCATGCCTCAGCGTCCTCATTTACCACATCAGTTCAGCTCCTTGACACAGGTATATGTGATCTTCATCTTTACTAACTGGAGAAATATCAAGCCCTTTGTGGTTGGTATGTGCTGAAAGCTCCACAGCCAGCCACGAGAAAATATATCTATTTTGTACAAACTGTTCTCAATACCATTACCTATAATTAAATGCTATAATTCAAGAGCTAATTTCACCCACTTTCCCCTTTACACGATGTTTCTCCTGACTTTTCTGAGATGGCCACCCCAGCCTCAGAGGTAAGAGTGTGTCCTGTGGAACCAGGCTCCATGCCTTCTGGTGTCTGTCTGTCCCAACATGTGCTGAGAAGCAGTCATATGGCCTGCAGTTTCCTTTATTACAGCAGACTTTGCTTCCTGAGTGGCCTCTCTCTAAATTTGAAGTTGGCACTGCCTGATTCTGTGATGCAGAGCCCTATTTTTTGCATATTCCAAGACCAATTTGAGCCCAAATTGCCCTGAATAAAATCTCTTTTTATAATAAAATCCAGTGTGATATTGTGGTTTTCAACAAAGGGCCACTGTTTGTATTTCCCTACGGATTCAGATCACATCAGCTTTCCAGGTATAAGAAGGCTGAGTCTGTATGCAAACTATAAAGGCAATACTATATATATATATAAGTATTTACTGTGTACACTATAAGTATACAGACTTAGACAAAACTAAAAGGAAGGCAGCTAGGATAATTACTGTCTTCACCAGACATATATTGCTAAGAGAAATCCACAGCAGGAATACAACAAATAAAGTGTCTATTGTAATATATAATACAGTCATTGTATGTTTGGCCTGAGTAGCTGCACAATGACACGTCAGTTTTAATTGCTCTCACTTACTCAAACGCCTGTAGGAAACGCATCTTGTTCCTGTAAAGCTAAAGGTCTGTCTTTGAGATACAAAGTCTCCTATCTATGGTTTACTTGGCTTCCTTCAATAAAATGCTCTGGATAATGATTGCGGTTTCCCTTGAATATTCAGCTGAGAAGTTATAAAACTATGCTTAAAGAGGCAAACAGATCATTAAATCTTCCCCGAAACAAACCTGATTTTTAAAGAGACTCAGAGCCAAAATTATCTCTGCTTTTTACATTCGCCTCTAGCATTTAAGTGAGCATTTGTGAATTCAAGCCAGATCAAACCAAATCTCTAGAAGAATGTACTGCTTTTTCTAGGGAGAAGACTATAAAGTGAAGTTGTATGTTGCCAGGAATTTGCCTTCAATGGAAATGATTCTATTATTTCGTTAAAAGACCTTTTTTCTCTAAAAGTAACACTTTCCATGTCATTCAGAAAAAAAAAAATCTTTATTGTCTCATCTGTAGTCTGCAGCTTGTAATGTGCAGGAGGTCAGACTAAATCCTTCTGTAATCCTTTTAAGCTTTAGTCCATGAACTTTTATTCTGTTTCCTATAAAGTATTTCTGTTTTAAGGGAAGAGAAATGCTTAGATCACAAAGCAGTTCTAAAATTTCCCGGCAAGCTAGGGGAAAAAGTCTCTTCTAATGCCTTAAAGGCAAATATCAATGGATTTAGGAAGGAATTTGTTACATCTGTCTCAAGGCATTTAAAATTTAGGAATCTGGGCTAAACCAATCTCCTAGGCACCTCGTGTTACCAGCAGAGAGTGAATAGCGCCGACGCCAGCAAGGAAATGACCTCATTCCAAACAAGGTCTCACAGATAGGTGGGCTGAATCGTTTTCGGGAAGGACTGACTGTGAGAACCCAACATGACTCAGTTCAGCAATACCTGACTTTTGAATAAGTAACATCAGATTAGACAAATGAGATTTTTGAGGGTGTGGGTGGCTTCTTTTGATTGTATACGGCTGTCACTGAGCTATCTAAGGAATTGTTAGAAGGAACGGAAGAGGATTAATATGCTTGGGGGGGATTTTTATAAAAAGTTACTTTAGAGAGTGCTGGCAATGCTGGTAGTAAGTTTTGGGATAGGCATGGCACATAAATGTACAGACGATACAAGTAAGGACAAGCCATAGCACATGCACAGCACAGAGCTGTGACGTTGTTGTAAATTATGTCCAAACCCTAGATTAGTATAAGAATAAAGAAATAAAACAGGAATCTATCAATCAAAAATTCTTATATTAAAAAATCCCTTGGACCCGTACTTTTCTTTCTTCTTCTCCTTTTGCAGAAATGCTGAATTATTTTTTACTCCAGAGGATACTAAAGCTTGAACGGACTTGCACAAACCCAGTAATACCTAATAATGTCTGAGAAGTTGCAGCATCTACCTTTTTAGACTTTAGCACGTAGCACTGTGTCCCTCTTTCCTTGGGCCTTTAGTTACTGTTCTGCTCAATAATCTATTTAAGAATCAAATAGGCCAGATTACCATTCCTGTGCACCTTATGTAGTCACTTAAATCAAATCAAAGGGAATTTGCACATAATAGGTTTTCAAAGGCTTTGAAAAGCTCAGCTGATTTTTAAAATGGATATTTCTCATATGACTTTACACTGTTCCAAAAGAAAAGGAATGAAAATTTACATTCTTTCCATAGGGGAAAGAGAAAAAAAAAAGGTAAAAATAGACTTTCTCTCTGAATGACAGTTGAATACCAAACATCCTTTAATTCAGGGTAAAAGAAGCAAAAAATAAAAATAAAAAATTCTCAGAATGTGGTGTTGTCCAAAATCCAAGGCATGACCAAAGCTCCATTCTCCACATATCTGAAATTGCTCAGTGGAAAGAGAGGGTATATCTTTGGTAGCCTGGATGTCTACTAGTCCCATCTATCTACAGGAAAAGTACCTGTTTTACAGGGACCTCCCCACAATTATGACTAATCTAATTCCTTCACATAGCTGATCTGTTCTCATACTCTTTGCAGTAGTCTGAATTACCATCAAGCCTCTGTAGATTTACCCAAACACATAGTTTCATGCAATGAACTCAGATCTCCTATCACAAACTTCCACATGAAAAGTGGACTCTTAAGCACAAAGTACTGTGTCTCATTTCATTTGCTGATACTAAATGTGTAAGCAATTAAATTTACAAAAAAGTCTACTCTGGCATGCACACATACTCAGTTTTTGAAGCCCTGTGAGGTAATTTAGAGTAAAAACAAAAAAAGCAAACTTTGAAGAAAAGAAGTCTAAAGAGAAAAAGCTTATGGGCCCAAAGACAGGGATTTTACCAGCAGGATACTCTGTTGGGTGGGCTGAATTAAGGTAACAGGCATTCTTTTTCCTTTAGTAAGAGGTGCACTTTCGTAACTTGTCAGGGAAATTGCTGAATAGTTTTGAGCGTTGCACTGCTGCGTTTGTTTCAGCTCTGGAATGTAATTCGGATATTGTTTGAGAGTTTAAAAAAAAAAAATAACAACAAACTTCAGTGCAAGTTCCTGCAAGCTTCATGAGCTCCTAGTGTACATATGAATGGGAAGGGACAATTTTCCCGCATGCCAGAGGAGAAGGGCAGCTTTTGATGGCAGGTCATTGAGCTATAGGGTGCCACAGGAATTAACTGTATCTTATGCAAGAGATAGCTTCCTCTGGTTTTAACTGAAAGCTCCCACCCAGGGGGTCTGGCAGGAATCTCAGTAGCATTTCTATTTTGTTCAGCAGTATTTGGTTGACCAGTTCAAATGCACCTGTTTTCATAGAAAGTGCTCTCTTTGTTCAGTGTACATTCCAGCACAGTGTTAAAAACCAGCAAACATGGTCAAAAGGTCACTGCTTGTGTCTCAACACTGCTTGTGTTCCACTCTGAGGACTGATTCAAAAGTGCCATTTCTCCCAAGCATTCTGCAGAGCACCTAGATCACAGTAAGGAAGCTGCACATGCTTGCATGGGAATGCTGAGGAGGAGCAGTTTTCCAATCAGCTTTGCCATTGCACCAGATGCAGAGTGCCTGGGATAACCAAACCTCAGGCCAGCCAGTAATTTATTGTCACATTATTATTCCTCAGATGGCTTTTTTGGCTATCTGTTGATAAAGCTCCTGCTCTTCTCCAGAAATTTCTCAGCTGGTGTGATTTCGTGCTGAGGGTCTGACAGATTTGTTTGCCCACACATTCCCTTTCCCATGACCGGACAAACCTACCTTTGGTTTAATTACAACTTGTTGGATATGCCCACCCTCTATCCTAGTGCTCCATGAAGCACTGGTAGACTCTGTGTGGCTTTAATTGCCCAGTCAGCAGGTGTGGGAGCAAGTCTTTCCTGTAACCAATCAGGGTTTAGATGTGTTTTATTCCTCACTTCCCATGTTCTGCAGCTACAAATAATTCCACAAGGCAGAAGTCTTCACACCCAACTCAGTGCTTACTGAGACAACAGAGTTTGGAAAGGCTGGAGTGAAGTTAAAAGCAAAAGCCCTAATAAAACAAATGACAGTAGTCAAACTGCTGTGCGCAGAGACCCTGTATTTTCAGGGCTGCTTTGATACCTCTGCCCTACCCAGAATTTCTCATGCACTATGAATGAGCCAGCTACCGCCCTAAAAAGTCTGTAGATCTCAGCCTGCCTCAGACGTTTCCTGGTTTTTGGCATCCTTAACTTTTTTTCATACATTTCCCTGGCATCTATCCAAGCCCTCCTGTCACGTGTGGTAGGTACTCTGGGGCAGAGACCCCCTCTGCCTCTTTGCCTGCATCTACCTGTCTGCATGGTTTTGCTCGTGGCTTGGCATGTTCCTGCCACCACAGTGAGCATCCATGTAATAAAAATAATAACAATAACAGGGATTTGATGGAGGGTGAAAAGGGGCTGTTAACGAAGTAAGCAAAAATAACAAACTTAGATTCGCCTTACTGCTTCAGGAAAACTTGCCCTTTGCTGGCAACACAATTCTGTATTTCATACTCACACTCCTGCACTGAATTTGGTGTGAGTTTTATATTCAAAGTGAAAATGATCCAGTCACAGCCTGCTTGTAATAAGCTACGGAGAAGCTTCAGAAACTCCATTAATCGTGGGACCTTTGTTCCCGTGTTCCCAGTGTCCTGATGACTCATGCCTCACCTATGGTAGCTTTCCTTGCCGTCACCCTCCCGCTACAGTGAGGTATGAGGGACTGAAATATCCAATAGCCCCATTTTGACAAACTGTGGGGTAGAAAATCCCTTAAAATAAGTCTGAATCTCCACTGAGCACAGTCTACCTCTACACTGTTGCTGAGACCTGCTGAGTAAACACTAGACAGCCCCACCCGAGCTGGGAAAGAAAGGTTCGGGGCTTTTAATGACTGTCATGGCCATTCCTTCACGGGCAAACCCAACGCTTTCCCTACTTTGTAGCGAGCGCATTGTATGTCTGCGTGGCAAGGAGTCTTTTCCAGTGCATAATGGTATCCCTAAGTGGATGCCTGGTTGTTGTTCGTAAATTAAGCGTCTTTTGTTTTTCCACCGGGAATCTTGGAGTGTCTCACTGATTGTCTGTTATCTGTCAAGGCATCAGTCAGCAACCCAGCAACTCTCTGCTGGAGACTGCCCTGCTTTTACAATTAGCAATAAAAAGCTTTTGTCGCTGCACAATGATGCTGCTGAGTTCTGGTGCAGGATTTTATGAGGGTTTTCTAAATCAACAATAAGATAAAAAGCATACATATTCTGTTTGCTTTAACAGTGGTCTGGAAAAGAAAATATTTAGCTCAAAGAGAAAGAAACACTTCTACATGCTAGAGTAATTATGCTGATGCATATGAATAAGGTTTCAGAACCTCATTTCCTACTTTTTCATGTATTGCCTCGTCATCTCTATGAGTTTTAATGTGAAATGTTCCAACGTACAGTTCTACAAGATACATGAATAACCGAAATTGTAATTTACATCATGATTAAAAGAAACTTAACCAGAACAAGATCAGCTTCCCTTCATTGTGTTATTTATATAAACAACTCTTTCAGAAAAAAAATCAAGCACTGAAATAGACAAGCTGGATACAATTAGGGTCACTTGATCCTTCTCCTAAGCAATATTAAAGCCCACACATACTAATCATGAATCAGTCGGGGGATAGCAATGTTAATCCTAATTATGTATAGCTTATTTGAGTACGTTAAAAATGCAATTTAAGGCTACATCTGTCTGGACAGTTCTAGGTACTTTACTAGTTCATGTGCCACGTTAAGGCTTCTCTCTCTTTCTATCAGCTGTGGTCACAGGATCTTGTGTATGTCAAAATATAGATTATACAGACTGTAATTCTGTCTTCAAAGACCCTCTTATTTTGTGAAGACTTAAATTTGTATTAGATGTCTGGGGCTGAGGAGGGATTTGACAAATAGTATTCATTTTCTTGTCCTCTCAATGAATTATACTTGTGCCAACAAAAAAGTGTGAATAGAGTGTGTGTGCTGGGGGTGTAAATAGTGGGAAAAGTTAGAAACAACAAGACTGAGGAGAAGCAACAGGAAAATTTCATTAAGATATCAACTACTATATTAGACTTGGTAAAAAGGATATATCATAGTAAGGTGGGAAAGAAAAGAGTAGAAAAGTAATAGCTTAATTTAGCTATTAAGCTAAATTTAGAAATAGCTTAATAGCTATTTCTTAATAGCTAATTTAGAAATGTTATATAGTAGAACTTGTCAAAATAAAAACAGTCACACTTTTTTTTCTTTCATAATGACCTACAAAAGGAATAGCTACAAAAAATATGTAATTTACATAAAACAACTCTTGCAATCTGGTTCAAGTTTACACATCATCTAGGAGACTTGGTGTACTCATCTAAACTCTACTGACTGAAGCCATTAAAAAAATCTAGTTTTCATGGGAGTATTGCACAGAAATATATTTTATTGAGGAATTCAAATAGTGTTCTACATATAACCTGCAAAGTTCTTTGAGACATCTGTCCCTTTTAATGCGTTCCAATTTCTATCAAAAATCTGTTGTATTCTGTGTAATAGTAATAGAAACTCAAGTGAGCAAAAAAAGTGTTAGTATGCGCCGCAGTTATTCAAATATAAAACACACTGTTGGGATTATAATGAGTTTCCAACAAATGCAGCAGCTGCAGTTTTGAAATCAGCTTGACAGGAAAAAAGCTTTTATTAAACACAGAAACTCTCCTCTAGATAATATACTGCCCATTCTGGGCCAGAGCCATCACTTGTTTTTAGCCTAGAACAGTTATATGTACATATATATACACATATATACGAGTTTTGCATTTTAATGCTTACTATTCAATGATTCCCCCAAAATTTGTATAAGACTATTCATAGTTTTCAAAGTATTTGCATATGTAAAGCAGGTTTCTAGACAAACAAAATTTTCTTTATATACACAAAATTTGTTCTCCCCATGTAGTGGACACAGGGCAGGAAGCACGTGATGTAATTATGAAGAAAAAGAGAATGTTTAGAGCATTCAAACAGTACATAAAAAAATCCTTGTCTCAGTAAAGCTGCATGTGAATTTGGTTTAATTTATTATGTTTTGGCTCCACTATTGGAATATGTAAGTAATGTAAATAAGATTTTTCCTACAGTCTCTAGTAACTGGCCTTTCAGTCATGCACTGTATGTGAAGTTTAATAGTCAGGTTTCCTATAAAATGTACTCCCTGAAGAATATCCTTTGTAATTATGTTTCAGTAAAACTTACCCAAGCCAAGAATTCTATCATTAATTTAATTTCCAGCTTGAAAAGATACTTGATCTGCCTCAGAAAAAGCCACACAAAAAACCCTAGCTAACTCAGTATCAGTATGCCAGTTGGGGAGCAGAGGACTTGGACTCTGAGAGTTAATGCTTAAATGGCAGCAGCAAATCCTCAGGTCTCACATGAAAATAGGCCTGACATACTCAATCTGTACTTATGACCACCTTCACCTGTTTCCTTATCAGTACTTACCTATCCTTACCTATTTCTTTTCAGCTGTCCAAGATTCACATTCCCCCTCCTTGGCCCATCACTGGCATGTATTTCTATAGGGGAAACCATTCTTGTGTGTTCCAAGTGCGACTTAAGCACCTTGGGGTACACCGGTACTGCCAGCTAAGTGTGGCTGGGAACCTGCTTTGCAAATTGTCCTCGTTTACTCCCCACGCTGAAATCCCCCAAGACCTCACTCAGCAGGATGGCTCACCTGGGCTTCAGCCCTCCTTTTCTTGGGTGTATGATACAACAGTGCAGTCTCATTTTTCACTCACGTGGCCTGACAAGGGCACATCTACTTGTATTTCCATGTGCTTTGGCAATAAATACACTAAGGTCTACTTTTCCTACAGAAAGTGTGGATCCTCTGAGCAGAAGCTGCAAAAGCAGAGAGGTTGTCAGCAATTTTAAACCTGCTTTCCATGTCCTGGTGCAAAAGTTACATGTTTAAGGCCCTTTAGGATGCCTGCAAATAGAGGCAGATTACAGTGATAACAAGTGCTGATGAAGCAGAGATGCGGTGGCCAAGCTCTTTACCTGGTATTGAGCAGCTTTAAGGTGATTTAATGACGATGTGGAGGTGTAAGTGTGCCAGGGCTGGCTATGCAGCTGCGATTGCCCATGCATTTTTTACAAAGAAGAACTACCTGAGGCTTCTAGTAAATTATTAACTCATAAACGAAAAACAGTTTTTGAAGTAGAAAGGGATGATGTCACACCTTTCGAGGGGAAGCCATTAGGCAGTTGAAAGGAAATAGGTAAGGACCAGAAAAGCAGATTTTGGGTTTTGACTTAGCCTATTAAGAGGTATAATATATGCATAATATAAGCATAATTATGCTTATTATGCTACATAGAACTCCCGAATTTAGAATCAACTACTTCAGACGACTAATACGATATTAAATTTACAGTCCTCTCTTTTTTTTTTCTTTCTTCTTTCTTTTTTTTTTTTTTTAATCTAGCATAGCAAGGCATCTATGCTAGGCTGTTCTGAGGGTCAATAGAGACTAGTGCCTAAGTTTCATGTTTCAGAAATTCCTCTCCCAGATAAATCAGATGCTTTTCTTCTGTAAACAAATAACCTCACTTCTTTTGCATTTCCTGGCTGTAGTCCTCCTTCTGAAATTCTACTGTCTAAGGTTACCCCTGAAGCAAAAGTTTTGGAGAAAGCTACACAAGGCTGCTCTCATTTGCTTGTGAAATACTCACTGTGAAAAAGTGGTGTATGAGAAATGTGTAGAGCAGGTGTGCTGCTGTTGGGTCTCAGCCCTTTCCTGCAACCTGGAACCTACCCATGGCATGGGCTGCCCTTTTTTCAATCCAGTCATGAAATAAATTCAGCTATAAGGTTTGCTTGATCAAACATGCGCTGTGGTGTTTCTGTGTTGCCTCTCTCTCCGGCTCCTCTGGTCCAGCCACATTCTGCTCCAGAGGGTACACAACTCCAGGCCAAAGACCAATAATTATCTGTTTCAGTTAATTTAATTCAATTCACTGAACCCCTCTGCCCTTGGCCAAGGTGAGCACTGTTACTCCCATGTGCTCTGCTCTTCTGGAGTGTTTCTCCTCCCTTCTCTGTTTGAGCTGAAAGTACTTCTCTGTCATTGATGTTCTGAAGAAATTGAGCCAAAGTGAGTGCATTGCAATAGAAATTCTGTTTTAATGAGCTGGCATTTTCCAGTGGGAAGAAAGTTCCATTGTCACTTACAGTGAGAAGAGAAACAATGGCCAAACTACTGTGGTGGTGCACAAGATAGCTTCATTTTTCTGTTCTTTCTTAGCATTTGTTCCATCCCTTGATCCTGACTGCAGAATTGAGACTCTGCTGGGATCCATATAAACTCTTTTCTCTGGTTTGAACATAGTTTTCTTGCATAAGGCCGTAATTGTCTTTGGACAGATGATTCTTTTGATTGTACTTAAACTGAGTAGACTCAGTTGCTTTTCAGATGGGTTGGCCACTCAGAGGGAGCGTGCGGTATATTTCCCAATAGTACTGCACTTCTGTTGTGTCCTGTCTCATTAATGGAGTTGTCCACAGGTTTTTGAAAGGCTTTTACCCTCAGGAACACCTACAATTAAAATGTCTGATTTTGTGCTAATTTTTAATAACGCTTTCTAAGATGACCCACATACATTCAAATACTTCAGCCATCACTGACCATGGATGGCTCTCATCTTCCTCCTTGGTAGTATTTAGGTGCTCAGAGCACAAGAAAACAATGAAGCAATTCTTGCAATTTACAGCAGAAGATAATGTCCCTGGCATACCCTATGAGACTGTAGCATGTTATTAAGATATTATAAAGATGACAAATGTTCTTGATATATTCAGGTTAACTTCAGTAATGGTCTCAGACCTTGAAAAGTCTGTGAACTGCACCCAGAGAGCTTGTTGGGAGGGAGCACAGCAGCCATGGTCTATGGAGACACTTCTTTTATTCTGGGGAATTTATGTGTTTAATATTTACTTATTTTCCTGGACTTTTTTTCTTTCTGTTACAAATGTTTAGTGAGCGGAAACTGAAGTTGCCTCCTTCTACTCTTCATTTAAACAACCTTGATATTAGTCCTCTATATCTTGAATTAACCTACCAGACCAGTGTGAGACTGAATATATAAATTGGATAACTTATCTTTCCTGTAATAACATTACAGCTTTTAAAGAAAGAATGTTCTTTCTTATTTTTTTCCCTCTCTGTATGGAGAAGAAGCAGACAAGAAAAGGCAGGCTAGTCTAAGGCCTCATAACAGTAAAAATTTGTGTGTGGAATCTGATGTTATTTACAGAGTGATCTCACAGGAGCACGGAAGTGGGGCAATATTCCCTGGATTCAAAGTCCAGTCCCTGGCTATTGCAACCATATCACCATATCATCCCCTAGTGCAGTGCAGTGTTTTGCCCTGCTACTTCCACACAAGGCGGTTCCCCCTGGGTACCTCCTTATCACTACTTACCTGGTTTGTACATACATGTCTTTGTGTCAATATTGCCCTTTTGTTTAAAGGCTTACAGGGATTATTTCTAAGATTTGGTCAGTCTCTCAGCTTTCTTTGAAAAAAAAAAAGACGACTGTGCAAGTCTTATTAAAAATAGCCTGGATCAATTGCACGATTATCTTTTAAAGCACACACGGAAGGAGACTTTCCTGCATCAATGATAAACTCTTAAATGGCCACTAAAGTGTTTTTAAGATCCCATTTGTGGTCAGGTCAGACTATACCCTATATACTAAGTTAATATTTTGTATGAACCTGTACAAGGTCAGTATTTCGGCTGTTACATGATGCATGCCTTTTCTTCTCTTCCTCCCCTTTTTTCTCTTCCTGCCTTTCAAAGCAAGTCAATAACAAGGAAAGGCGGAAGGGCTTTAAGACATTTCCCTTATGTGCCCCATGCTGCTCTATAGCAGACAATTTACAGGACAGGCTCAGGTTTCCTGACACCACACAATGGATGCCTCATACTGCTGGGGCCATGTGATGCAGCCACGATTTGCTGTTGCATCATCCCTTGTCACTGGTGTCTGCATTTACACCAGTGAGCCAAACAGGGCCAGGGCACTGACTGAGGCAGTGGTATGTGCATATCGGGCTTCCTGGCTAGGCTTGGTCTCAGGGTGGTCAGCCTCTCTCAGAAAAGGGATGGACACATTTTGGGGAGACAGAATGGGACACAGTCTGTTCCAAACAGCAAATTTAAACCTGAAAAACCTTTTAAGGATGGAAGAGTTTAGCCATATGGCCCCAAGCCATGTGCCCCTTTCCTGGTCTGTTTAATTCACCTTTGAACTATAGCTACTACTTTCAACTAAGTCAACATTTGTTCCGTCAGCTAAGAAAGTCATTCTTCTCCCATTTATGACCAAAGTTTTGAAAACAGCTGTCTGATTCCACAGCTGCAACTGCCTGCGAATGCCAGAAATGTATTTATTGCTTGGACACATCACTTTTGCAACCATCTGAGTTTTGCAAAGCATGAAACTGCCCTGAAAGGTTAATTTGTGGTTACCAGTGTCTAATTGCAGACACAGATGTTGAACATGAATTTACAAAGCTGTTTTCAGGGATCAGTCTGGAGTGTGCTGCCTTCTTTTGCTATGTAAACCTGCAGAAAAACAAAGGCCATGTTACAGTGCTGAAGGTGCACCAGTGAGTAGATAGGTCAGAGGCAAATTTAAAACAACAGTGAGTTGTTAACATCCTAAGCCAAAATTATTCTTCACATCACTGCAGACAGCATAAAGTCACTCTTCATTCTTCTCTGTCTACATAATAACACTCATGCCCTTTTAAAATAAATATATACTAACAGAAACTCATCTGAAATATGACTGCAATTTTTTGGCTCTGCTCTTCTGTTCCACTTTATTTAGAATCACTAAAAGCTTATCAAATTATGGCTGAAATCCTCAGTTGGATGTTCATTACATCGCATAATTCATGTACGTGAATTTGCAGTACACAGCCTTAGTAGTATAGATTTTAGCTACTTTATATTCTCATCTTCTCCCATTGATCCCTTCACACTGCTGAATTTTGCTAGTAGTTGCACACAGCAATAACTTGGGCTTGTTCTAGTGAAATCAGTCATTCTAACATTTCAACTGTTTTCCCTTAGCTGCAACAGGATAGATCTTTATTTGAGAGATTAATCTTTTTGAAAACTTTCAGCAGCAAAGTTCTTAAGTACTTCACATTTAGAGAGTAGTCAAGCTAAGCTAGAAGCTCACAAACTCACCTTGTAATCTACCTATCTGAAATTTTATTGCTGATCTGCTTCAAATCAGAACTGCATCAGAAAGCCTTGCAAATGTTTCTGTGCAACATCTCAATTTTGGGGGAGGTATTTTGCTTCCTGTTTCGGAAAGAAAATACCCTGGGGCATGTTCATGGTGTTCGGACAGCAGAAGTTTCACTGTGTCCACACTACAAAACAGATCGATGCTGCACAGTTGCATTAATATAACTGCAGGCCCAGGTTTAGTAATCTGTAATTCAACAGGGATGTGAATGATCTGGGGTCTTTCAGCAGCATCCTTTCTAGAGCTCTGCAACCTCAGGGTTAGGAAGACTTCTATCTCCCAGAAAACATCCCTTACAAATACACCTTTTGTGTACCTTTAAGACCAGGGCTGTTGTTATGGACTGAGTGTAACAAGACATGCAGAGGGATGCGAGGGTCAGCTCAGGCTGGGGCAGGAGGCAGCTACCCCATTTGTGCATAACTAGGGATGAGGTTGCAGATGGCCAGAATATCAAAGCAGAGCTTGGTATATTCAGTCATTCACAAAGTGATCACCTATTTGTCATCAAAGTGAAAAGCATGT
The DNA here is from genome assembly GCA_013397565.1 of Ptilonorhynchus violaceus. Taxonomy (NCBI): domain Eukaryota; kingdom Metazoa; phylum Chordata; class Aves; order Passeriformes; family Ptilonorhynchidae; genus Ptilonorhynchus; species Ptilonorhynchus violaceus. The sequence goes on along the minus strand of VZRJ01002533.1, from coordinate 2,220,982 downwards.
GAGTATCGTCGGAGCAGACCTTTGAGTTAAAACGACAACAGAGCAGTGTTGGCTGAAAAATAAAAGCACCCAGGAATGAAGTTGTGCCGTTGCTCAGCTCAGAAACCCATGGCAACTGCTGAGCTTGCTGGGAACACAGAACAGCTCAGAGGCTGGGAAACACTTGAAGGTCCTGCTCTTCACTGTCCCTTCACCTCAGCTCCCTGTCCTTCCTGCAGTGAAACCCATCCTGGCCTGAGTGAAGGCTTGAGCCAGTGCTCTGCAGAGCACAGAGCAAAGCAGAGCTGCACAGAGGGCTGGTGTAGAAAAGCCAGGCTCGCTTGCGCTGCTTTCTTCATCAGCAAGATGCCAAGGACCCAGAGCACTTAATGGACATCGAAAAGTCAGTCGGTAAAATAAGTATTGTACATTTAACTGTGATTTTCAGGCAGACATATATTAATATAAATTTTATACTCAAGACTGTTTACAGTTGAATTTCCATACCGAGAAATTCTCACTGTGAATTGCCTGCAGCATTACTCATTTATTTTCTACCAGCTCAGCGACGCTGCACGATTCAGTCAAAAGCACAGCTATAGGATAAACTCATAATTTCTGGTGAGGAGAATGTGCTTTACAGCAGTTTAAAAGAAGAGGTTTAGTTAGTGCTGCTGCTGGAGAAGGCAGCAAGATCATTGACTCTGCATTGCTTAGCATGGCGTGGGCTTGGGACCCTATGCATGCTCGACTCATCTCAATTAAAAAAAAAATGTGAGAAGTGATGAGTATTCCTGCTAATCCCATTCTGCAAAGAGGTTTAAGGGCTGCAGTCAATGGTGCAGATAACAGCAGGGACTGGAATTTCAAAGGGCAATGAAAGGTGAGAAGGCACTTCCTAGACATCTCTTTCTCAGCCCAGGAATCAGCCCTTGAGCTATGACTGATACACAATTTGGAAAAGAAGTAGCAGTCTTCTTCATATTGATTCACTGATTATCAGAATAGCCAAAATGTTTCCCTTCTAAGGGAGATGAAACAGATGAGACAAAGGAAAACTATAACAGAATCAATTTTAAAAGTAAACAAGAAGTTTTATTTCACTAAAAGGAAAGTCTCAAGTTATAAACAAAACTGCTATTTGTCTTCTACATGAGGTATGGTTCCCCTAGCAAGAGAATCTGAACCAGTCTGTTCAAAATCTCATCCATGAAAAAATAGAGGGTTGCTGGGTGGCACTGCTACTGTGTGGTACTAATAGTAACTGTAAACAGGGTCTTAGGAAAAAGACAGCAAACATTTGAAAGATCTCCATTTCAGAAAGGACTCAAATATTTCAATAGGAGGTATGTCTCCCTCCTATTTTCACTCAAGTGGTGTTTACTTCAGCTAATGGAAATAGTCTAGCTATGCAGCCTTTTCCTATGCAGGGTGGTGGGTGTGCAGAGCAACTGGGTCAGGGTGTGCCTCATGCCTTTTCCATGAAGTGTGTCTTTTGTTTATATTGTATTGCCAAATTAGTCAGAGAAATTGTGTGTATGTGTCTGACATTGATCGGGACAGCCTCCTCCCAGCCTGGTCCTCTGCGATTAAAAGAATTCTCTTAAAGGTCAGGAATATGACCACAGGGAAGCCTGAAGGCTCAGGGACAGCCGCAGAGATGGATGCTCTTCTCACACACCACCACCTGAACCACATTGATTTGAGAATACAAATGTGTATAAGTATGTTAATGTCACTTCCAGACAGTGGAGTGCAGGGAGTTGGCTCACCTCTCAGGAGACTGGGAGAGTTGTTTTCACTGAGGGTTCATGATGAGGTTTTGGGTGGGAGTAGCAAAGAAGAAGGAATTTCTTATCTGCACCTAGAGAGATAAATTAGATGAAGAAACTGTTTTGCACTTCTTGAGTGAGTTATTTCCAAGTTACTTTGCTATTTCTTTTTACAACTTCTTCATCTGACAGATACAGTGGCAGCCTCAATATTTGAAAGCATAGTGAAACCTCCATTCAGATTGAAACTGTAGTATTTTCTATTAAAAACTTAGAATAATAACTTTCTCTTGTACTTCCCTGTAGAGCTTCGGGATGCTCTTCCTGCTGTGTAGCTCCTCATGAGCTCCTCCTGCCTGAACCTCTGCAGGACTATGACAGGATGCTCCACCCTCACCCAGGCTTCTGACTTGCAGCCTGACTTGGAGGTCTTGGGCATACACAATTTTCCCAAATGTCTGAGCAGGAAACCCAGGCATGCAGTCTGCAAGGAGTTAGAACACACTCCAGTCATACCAAGCTATAGATAAAAGACTAAGACAGACCCACAGACTAGATATAGTCAGTGACAAGTTTGTGCCTATCTCCATATCACCTGCACTGAAAATGAGAACCCTGGAGCCTCATTATCAGCAAGTAGGAGAGATCTTTACCCACCTAGTTCCAGGACTTATGTTAATGTGAGATAAAATGCTTGATCCTTTAAGGAAAACAAAAAATTAAAGGGATAACTTCATCAGCAAAGACAGTTAGTAAACATAGGCGTGTGTGCATTCAGCTCTGTGAAGAAATGTTCCCTATCAAATGGCTGTGCAGCTCTCTGGCACATGATGTTGAATACTTTTTGAATACATTTGCTAGTTTGTATAGCTGTATGCACCAGATATGAGACCTTGCCTGTGAAAGAAACTGACAAATAAGCTTATAAATATATTCAGTCAAGTCCCAGCAAGCCCTCGCATTGGGTCATGCTTGTACATTGACTCTTGTGTTTCAGATCAGCTTAGGTCCTGCTTGCTATCAGGTTGACTATGTCACTTCTAGGCCTCTGCTACTGTTGTACCTAGGGCACAGCTGAGAGACAATCCCTTATTTTACAGATGGAGAAGAAATGACGCACCAGAGCAAATCCTGAAGGAGTCTGATAAATATGAGTTCAAATTTTAGCTCTAAATCCTATGATAATACATTATTCACAGAATTATCTCCTAATTATTCCTTGATTAAGCAGATGGGCATCCAAATATTGTTTTTCCCAAAGACTGAATCCATTTCAAGTAACACATGCATTTACACTCTCCCAGTGTCAGCAAACTCTCCCAGTTTACACTCTTGTATGAGACTATCCCTTCACGTACAAATGTGGTTTTTTACGTTGTCTTTTGTTAATCCAGGACTGACAAACAGGAATACTTGAGAATGAGAGAAAACAGAAATGAGCATATGTTTCTAACAGAAAAGCACACCTGGTCACAGGTATGAAAGAGTAGGTCCACAAAAAATGTCACTCTGATGCCTTAAATCAATACTTTGTTGGATCTGGCTTTAGACTTTTGCTTAGATCCTGTGTGCTCAATCGACTCCTGAAGGTCCCTAAACTCCCAATACTTTCTCCATAGACAAGTTGCATTCTGACACTGCCAAGCTGTGCAGAGACCACACAAATGCCTAAGGTCTGTAGGGATGCTCAGACTCTGCTTTCACCCATTAGCCTCTTGAAGGACACTCTCTACTTCATCTTCTCAGATCATCTTCCTGATAACAAGCAACTGTTGTCACTGTTTTTCCTCCTAACTTAAGGCACTCCTGCAGCCTAGGAGACCCCAGTTTATCTTGCTCAGAAAGGAGCCAGAATGCAGATCTGGTGGAAGAAGTAGCATTTAGGCTATGGGAATCTGAGGTGGGCTCTTCCTTTGAAGTAGGTCCACCCTTCAAGAATAATAAACATTAATCAGATCAGAAGACTTTATAGCACAGTGGTTAAAGCACTTGGCAGAGATGCAACATGACAAGCCAAGTATCTTCCCTGAATCTTGTCTTACACAAACTGGAAACAGGTTCAACCAAGAGGACAGAGTACCCATCATGCAGAAGTGAGGGTATTCCCTGTCAACGTGTGAAATCTGGAATCAAGGTCCTAATTCAAACTGGATGGAATAGGGAATTTCTGCACAGCTCAGGTCTTTGTGAAGTAGAGCCTTCCCCTGTAGGAGAGATATCTCTTTTCCCCTTGAATCCTTTCCTGGAGCTGTGGGTTGAGCAATTGCTAGTGAAAGTGAGTGCCTCACACATACAGTGTGTGCCCAGCACCGACTACCTTCTTGGCAAATCTTCCTGCCTAGCTTTGAAGGTTCTTGCCCTGCTTGCTGGGGTCTCAGAGTAGGACTTCCTGCTCTGGTACAGAAATCTCTGAAAGACCATGGGGAGCAATAGCAGTCAAGCTGCAGCACTCACCAGGGAATGAAACCCAGCAAAATGTTCTCTATTTAGACAAGACACCTATTAAATCTGCGTAAATCGGTAAAGCAGACCTGCTCAGCAGATAGGTTGAAACCAGCTCAGGTAAGTGTATGTGTTGCAATGCCAGGTGCCCTGTAGACAGTCCATCTCCCTATGTACAGCACACGGGGAGATACAGGGCTAGGAATTTCCCAGAGCGTCAGGCATGAAGCATCACAGTGTCACACACAGCTGCATGATCTGGCTGCAAATGCAGATCTCTCCATGTTCAGCAGATTTGGCCGCTTTCTTCTCCATGTGGCTACTTGTGCATGGCAGCACCGTGTTTCGTTGCCTTCATGGCTCTCACTCATCTCCTCAGAGGGACGTGGGGATGCTCCTGCTGCCTCTGCATGGCACCGGACAGTGGGTGCTGCCTGTCACATGCTGCAGCCCCACCAGCATGTTTCTGTTGATGCACTGGGGATGGGAGGAGCACGCTGGCATCTAACTTGAGAGACAGAGGTGTTAGGCAGAAGAGCTTTTGGAAATGAAGTTCTTTACAAGAACTAATCTTCCTAGCTTCTTGGCAAACAAGAATGTAAAGAAAGGCTGGAACAAGTGTTACCTAGACTCGGACAACAGCTCCTCCTGCTCCCACTAGCAAGCACTGGGCCCTCTGAGCCAGGGTGTGCGATGTCTGGCCTCTGGTCTGGCACAAGCTCTGACACTGCCTAACTAACAATTGTACGAGGGCTTCTGAGTGCCTTCAAGCCTGGAACACAAGTTATAAATAAAGCGACTTCAGAGAGACTTCGATCAACTTTCATGTACTGATACCCTGCAGACAAACTGGGAGGGTTTGCCTGCCTTAGCCAGCAATTACAGCCTAGAGTCAATCACTTTTGTCAGCCTTTTTTTTGTCAGGGGAGACAACAGCCACAGGCCATATTTTTAAAATGTCTTGTCTCAGTGATGACTTTGCCTCAGGCCATCTTCCCCCTCCCTCCATGATCCCCCTCTGCCCATCGGACACAAAAGCTGGCTTTCAGTTCAAAGATTAGCTCGAAAACTTGGCTTTGGTGAATCAGTGCTTGGTGATTATTTTTTGGAGTTCATTTTTTTTCATACAAAGTGCTGTGATGATGTGTGTGAACCTTTCCTTCCAGCCTCAGCCTCAGCCAGCCATGTGGGGGCTCAGGTGGGCATCTGACATGTTTCTGTCCTTCTGACCCAGGTTAGCTTTCTTCAAGCCAGTTCTTAAGTTAGTCCTTGGAGACAAATGTGGAAAATAAAAGAAGAAAAGAAAAAAAGCCTCTCAAGATTTAATCATCCCCAAGGGTAAAGCAGTGTTCAATTGGTAAGAAAGGTCACTGAGGGTCAAGAGGATTCGGGGAGGAAAGTGCCTTTCATGAGGAATTGCAAATGTTTACTTTAAACAAGTATTTAAAAAGTCAAGATCCTGAAAGAAGCCATATGTTTCGATTTTGAGACCAATTAGTCTGCCTCATCTGCAGTTTATTCTGTGGACTTTTGGCCTTTCACTTCTTCTGAAGGCAAGGAGACTAATATGCCAGCACAACTCCTGTTAGGCAAGGAATAGCTGGGGCAGCTGCCTGAAATGATTTTGAGAGATGCACTTGAAAATGCTTTTCAGAAATGATACAAAGATTGACTGGGCAAAGAAAAGAGGACTTTTACCATGCCTCTTTGGTGAAGGAGAGCTCTGGTGGCTGCACACCACCGCACTGATCTGTTTGTGTTTTGTAATGCACTTTGATAATGAAAGTCCTTAAGAATTTGTTAGGGCTTTGTTTGCATATATAATCATTCTGCTTTCTCTATTGCCTTTCCACAAGGATTATTTGACTTTTTTAAACTTCAGGAAGGTGTTTTTCAGCAAGCAGAATGTCAAGAGAAATTGAAAACATGTCATTAATAACAGATGTCACTCCATGAAATCCACTAGCAGCATTGTATTTGATATGTGGCCCCTGTCAGAACATGTAGCCTCTAAAAACAACTAAAGACAAGATAAAGCCAATCTGAAACAATTGCCTTTTTCATATATAGATGTTTCTATTACATTCTTTACCTGGGTCACTGTTCATGTGTACCACAGTCAACACTGAATGCCCTGGGAGCAGGGACCAGGGCTAACTGCTGCTCTTCCTCTGCTCTTCACCAGTCCAAAAATATAGATGTACTGTATGCATCAGATGATTTGTACAGCTGGAGTGGAAAATTCCACAGCACCATGCAGTTAAGCACCCTGCACCATCATCATTTCTTGAGCAAAAATATTCTAGGATTGAGTGGCAATCTTGGCTATAAGTCTCCTCAGGTACCTGAATTCAGCCTCAGCCATATTAATTCATCAGAAACCTATCCACAAATTCGGATATAACTTAGGGTTGAGAACAGAAGTAAAGTCTTGGTCCCACTTAAATCAACAACAAAACAAGGTAGAGCATGACCTAGGTTTCACTCAACATCCCACTTCCCTGACTGCCGGTCCCGTATCATATATCAGGTAGCACTTTACCACTTTGAACAATCACCAGAACAGGGACAAAATTCATAACAGAAATGCTGAAACCTCAGCATTTCATAGGCTTGCTGATGTTAGAGGAAATAAATACGAATCACTAATTTAGAGGAGAAAACATGTGAAATATCTGGCTTTCCTATTGTTCGGAATGGAATATCTGAAACCTTATCAAAATTCAAACTAAAAATTGCAATGTGTTTTATAGGCAAATAAAGGATGGTGATTGGTCTGAAATATTAAAATTCCCATGAAGCAGGAATCCACATAAACTGCAAGAAAAACCTACTTTTTCTCAGCATACTAAAAATGAAAAAAATCCTTGATTTTTCAGTGCCCAGCAAATATATAAGACCTATCAACTTCTCCATTGAGAATTATTCCAATCTTTTTTCAACTGAGGAATCCTGAACTCACCAAAGCTTAAAATCCCATATGTCTATAAATTACTACATGAAAGAACTCTTCCTGTAAAACTGATATTTATTACCTGTATAGAGACAGCAAAGTGAAACTGAATTAAAGAAACAGCTCAGACTGACATTAAAGAATGTAGGATTTCTAGCTGCAGTTCAACTTAACATTTTACAGAGTCTGGCAGTATTGAGGATTGAAATGAAAGGGAACAAAGTATGCATTTATTAAAATTCCAGAGAAGTGGATGGAATAGTATAGCATCACCTAGACATAAGGATTCTTTTAAAATAGGGACAGATAGTCTGGAGAGGCAAAGAATCCTCCAAAATCTTCTGGCAATGACATACACTTTTAATTGCAGTGTCTGTTTCATCCTAGATTCTCTGTCTTATACCTCTGAGAGCAATGGCATGCCTGAAAGAGGAAATAAGCCCCCATCTCTTTTAGCAAAATTAACTTGCTCTGAAATATTTTTTTAAAAAATGGATGCTGACTTGAGGTGTTCATTCACTAAGGTAAAATTGGGTGAATGATTTCCAGCTTAATTGAAAAATTAAAACAACTTATTGCAGAAAGATAATAGGTTCATTTGTAATTCACTCATTTAATAAATCAAGCATGAGAGATTATTTTTCTCACCAAGTCACTTTAAAATATGTTCTGAAGCTTGCCCAGTTCATGAAGTTGTACCATAAATCCAGCAACTGTGACTTCCACTTCAAGGAAATGCTGTTGTATAAGCACTAAAGATGACGACACTGAATGGTACATGACAGCTTCCAAAAGCAAAGTTCGTTAAGGGCTCATCCATTTGCCATGGACTCTGAGGAGACCCGAGGAAGTTCCTGAATGGGACATTGTATTTTGGACCCCTTTTGTTAAACCAGATGCTTCCTAACTTGGTTTGAAGCATTTGGAAGATGTTTCCAGATGCCTGGACTTAGTTTCACAATATTTCTGGGCACCATGGGTTCAACGCTGTGAATTTTACAGATAAGATCTCAGTAGTCCTTCCACAGTCAGAAGTGGTTTTCCTCTGCTAAGGTCCTGCTCTGTGATGCTTCCAAAGGGACCAACAACACCCACACAAGGGTGCTAAATAGGCAATTAGAACTGTGAGATCTTATAATACAAAAAAAACTACAGGAGAAAAAAATAGGAAGCATTGGTTAAGTTAAAAAAGTAAATGTATATTAATTAATATAAAATAATATGAATTGCAATGGGTACAAATACCTTGGGGCTTAGACTGTGATCACAGTTCATGGCTATATTCCTGTTAGAGACTGATGTTGCAAACTGAAATAGTTTCTTCCCTTATCCTGAGCCTTTCTGTTCATGGCAAGAGGATACACCAGAAGAGATCAGCCAAGCAGCCATTTCTCTGTCTCCCTTTCAGAGGCATCAGCACCAGCAAGTCCAGGAGTGATGTATCTGCATCCCATGGCAGCTGAATGATACACACCCAACTGGCACAGCCCGGACCATGCACACAGAGCAACACCACATCACACAGACTGTGTTCATCAGTCCAGGCTGTTGGATGTCCATCAGCCATGATAGCCAGATGTCAGGGAATCTGGCAAATCATCCCACTGGAAGAGCAGCGGGTTTTCACTGAGCACAAATAGTAGCTGGAAGGCTGGGCAGATGGTACAGTTAGGAGCGACACCAAGCTCCCTCAGTGGCCAAAACCAGTTGCCTCAGGTGAACAGCAATGTTCCCAAGTGTCAGGTACTTGCTGTCTCCCATCCAGTCTGTCTTTGCTGCAGCCATCTGCAGGCAGAAAGGAGTCCAGATCAGCAAGATCTTTCTGGTCACTGTGACGGCACATGCTGGAGCATCCCGGGTGCCATAGCCCAGTGAGTACTTTTGCTGCTCATCTGCCCTGAAGTACTTGTGCAGACTGATTCACACTGAAGTTAATAATGCTGTCAATTCATAATCTCCTGACCCATAGCTCAAACTGCTTTACAGATAGAGCAATGTTATCCCATTTTACTGAATGAGGCATGTAAGGTATGAGGAAGTGAAACAACCTACTCCCATCACTGGCACGAAGGAAATCAGCCCTTCTCCCGAGCTGTAAGCCCTCTGCTTTCTCTGGGAGACCTCACTACCCAAGCTATACTTCCCACATCACCACAGTGCTCAGGTTCTCTCTATGAAGCAGTAAAGCCCATAAAATGAATGAACATTAATATGACTACTTCACTAATGGCTGTTGAAACCACTGATGAATTACAGACACTCTGTAAGGTCTAGAAGAAGCGACAAGCTTTTGGCATATGCTCCTGTTGTCTTGGCATATGTGTGACCTGCAGTGAACTGGATTCATTGCCTGCTGCTTTTCTTTGAATTCTAGTAGCATGCTTGTCCACAAACCTTAAAGAAGTTATAGACACATAATTTCTGGAGAACATAAATGTCTTGATGTTGACAAGAATCTGATCCAATACTTAGATATATTATTATGATGATTCCCCTCTTTCATATTTCCCTCACTTTCCCACTTGCCACTACGACCTTCATCTGCCTCTTCTATTGCATAGCTCTGAGAAAATCCAGCAGTGGTTTACACCAGCTTCTTTTCCTCTAGTGAGTATGAGAAGGTGCAGGGGCCACTCTTGTTTCTCCACCCCTTGGTGGATGGACTTGCCCATCATGGTCATATGTCTACTGACAGCCTCTATTTTCTTCCCCGGTCACTTCTGGATGGCAAATCTGTTTCCCTTTTTTTCCCCAGCTGAAGAAAGGTCAACTGCTTGTTCTGGTGAATCTGTTTCAGTGCTTCTGCTTGCGACCCTCCCCCAGACACTGAGACATGCCAGGCACTTCATTTTTTCCCCACTCTTCCGTTAGCCACATCTTCCCCACCCCAGTGTTATTTATACAATAAACTTGCAGCCAAGGGTTTCCTTGGCAACACACATGCCTTCCTGCTATCTATTTTACAACAGGCTTGAATTGTCCCGCAATAGCTTAGAGGCAGCAATTTAACACAGCTGGTGGCACAATACTTCTATTCTGAGTAAATGTTTCCTCACCAGAGGTAACTCCTGTGCTGGTAACTGAGCTTTCATTCATCTGTAAGGGCAAGTAAAAGAACATATTACACTGAAAATAGAAGTAAACTGAAAGCCAGAACAAAGCATCCCAGGAGCTGCACTCATTTTATATTGCAAACTAATCAGTTACTGAACAGCAATAACTGAGGTACCTAAGTTTATTTCTTTTCATGAGTGAAAGAAGACTTTGTGCTAACTCAGCTTGCACAAGGCCATGATAGGCCTCTCCTGGATACTCACGCCACAACATCTTCAACAGTTATACTTGTTATAATTCCTACAATATTTTTCCTCTCTGTACCTTTTTTCATAAGGAAGGCAAGGTTGACAAGGGCAAATTATATTTTTCTTAAGCTGTTTAACACACTAGACACAATACAGAACTCTTGAATGCACACTTGTTCACATCAGAGCAAGCAGATGAGAGAAATATATTGCCACAGATTTTCTTTGGTCTCTGGTCAGTCAGTCCCTAGAATAGACATCACTGAAGTTGGAATATGAGTGTTCATTTTATCCACCTTCTTGTCATTGAATCAGAGAAGAAATGGAGGTTTGAGGGTCCATGGGTGCATGTACAAGCTAGGTACTGTATATTCCTGTATGTCAGAGTAATCCTTCCCTAAAAAGGAGGGAGATTTTGACTATAAGAAAGTCATATATCTTCACCATACCCCTGATTGAGCTAATTTTCCATTTTTGCATCCATTTCTCTTGACATTCTATTGACCAGTTCTGAAAGAACTAAGGAAGCTTTATTGTACTGATAATGCTGCATTTGCAATAACTGCTTTAACAAATGTAGCTTCTTCCTCTAACAAGTTGTCTGAAAACAGCCTCTATTGCTTGTTTTTGGAAATCCATAAAACATTATTTGAGTACCTTTTCACGCAGAACAAGTTCAGACAATAATTTTGCAAGCTCTTCAGTGACTTTTGCTGTTGTCCACCATCCAGTGCTGCCCTGTAGCTGAAGCTGAGTAAATTTTGCAGTCAAAAATTTTTGATGCTATCATCTGCAGTGTTTCCTGCAGACAGGAACAAGTGAGGGCTGCCAGTGCTCCCAGCTGAGCAGAAGCCTTCAAACTCGGGTAGCACAATGAGGCAGGACTGCCAAGCCTTGCTGTGAGACAGAGCACCTCCAGCCAGACTCAGCTAACATGCCAAGGTGAAGCCTGCATGGAGCAAGCTGACATTTGGGCTCAAAATACCAAGCACTTTTATAAACAAAAGATTCCAGCTAGTCAAATTCTGTCAAGTGTGCCTACACAAGTGCTTGCAACACTTCTTACAGTCTTGGGAGGTCCGGGAGGATGTGGTTGCGTTTTTCGTGGCCGATTTGTCCTTGTCTATCTGTTATCAAGACTTCCAGTACTGTGAAATGGGCTTCTGCTTGCTTTCTTGAACAAAGTCTTGGCACCAGTCACCTAACGAAGTACTGTATTTTCCTTGTTGGCTGTTGTAGCAAATGTAAGTGGAAAGAGAACAGAAGTTGTTGCAAGCACCATCAATACTGATTCACTTACTTTTAAATATATTCTGCAATGGGCAGATTTTTACTTCTGAACACTAAGTATTCTCACCCAAACCAATTCTACAACAAAGAATTTACATAATGCAACATAGGCAGAAGAACATGCCTAAATACTTTACACAGAAATATCACCTCTGCATTCTTAAATATGAAATGAACTCTAAACCAGACTGTAACATGCTTGAATCAAATGAATGAAATAACAGATCCAAATAATGACTGAGAAGATGAAAGAAAAAGTGTTTTGTTTCCAGTATACCCTTTTCTGAAGTATTGAAATTATATTATCTGCCCACCTTGACAACAGTGCATGGAGATTTATTGGTAGCAATTAAAGCCCATGATTTTTATTTTGTTTGTCTCCAGACTGATAGGAAATTCAAACAGAGGTCTATTTACTTAAGGGACAGGTACGCTTTCCAGCAGCATATTCAGCTGGGCAGGTTTAAGGTTCTCCCCCTTAAAATGATAAATCTGACGGATGATGGAATCATCTCTCACTGGTCTCAAACCCCACTTACAAGCAACAGATGTTCCAACCTGAGCTCTAAAGGTGGAGCTAATAGTTTGCAGATGAGCTTTTGTGCTGGAGAGGAGATTGATAAAAGCAAGAGCAGAATATTAATGAAAAAGTAGTGCAGTACTTTCAGAACTTGGATCTGCATGAAAGCTGGGAAAAACGTTCTCTTCAGCCGAGCTGGTTCAAAAAGTCATACCTTACAGAGTTTTACTTTTAAATCAGAAAAAGTATTGCTTGTTAGGAAATGGAGAACATGCAACTATTTGAGGATGTTCTTGCCTCAGGGCAGTTGGGATTAAGAATGTACAGTAAATCTACAGCAGTAGAAGTTCGTTCACATCAGTGGGAATTTTGCCATTATCAGGACCTAGAAAAAAGGATTCTCAGACACATTTCTCTCCTGTCATCCCTTTGAGTCTATAAGCTTCAAGAAAGGCTTTCATTTGCAAGGGATGAAAATGAAAGAAGAAGAGTTGGCATCTTGTGTGTGTGTGTCAAAAGCTTTAGCCATCCCTTTTCTGGAGTTAAAGCAACCAGTGAACACTTAAAATGCCCAGGAAATCCACCCAGGAGTAGTAAAGGCACCCCGGCTCCACCCACATGTACCGCAACACTCCCTTCTGCTCAGACTTTACCACTTACAGCTAGGTGATTTTTCAAGGTCTGTTTTCTTAGGGAGACTTGGGCTATGCCTGCATGAGTAAATTAAACAGAGCCATGGAACATTCCTGAGCAATGTAATTCCACAGTTCATAGAGTTAAATTGTTAGAGAAATCCTCAGGGCTCTGTGTGAAATGAAAAGAGCAGTAGGACTCTATTTTCAGTGTTTCTTAGAACAAATCAGGGAGGCTACCCAGTGTTAAATGTGCACAGCAGCTAGGCAAAAATCACCTGGCCAATTGGGTTGTTCATTCAGTGCTACAAGTGTTTTGTTTTCTCCAGGCAAGGACTGCTAATGCACATGAAGAGGACAGCTTTCTCTGTCAGCAGTGACACTGTGCAGGATTGGCATCATTTTGAAGTTTCAAAGGGTTAGTGATGAATGCTAAAGCACTTCACGTGCACTCGCAACAGGCCAGGTGCTTAGATAGTGTAAAGATAAATGACTGACTTGTCTTCTAAGTACATTGAAGCTCTTGGGAGTAAAAAGTGTGAAATGTAAGTACTGATTTTAGCACTTTGTTCAAAAATGACCTTGTGAAGAATCCTTATTAGAGGCATGAGATGAAACTGGGTCACTGTGAGCCATGTGTAGCCTTAATTCTCCCTCATTACAGTTTCTGCCTCAGAAGGTACTCTAGAATGAGCAACAGAAGCAGTGCTTCATGCCAGCCCTTTATCATAGTACCTTCCTTTCTGAAAATGAAACTCCAGTGACAAAGGGCTGCTTCCCTCTTTCTTCTCTAAGTGTTGCTGCTTGAATTGTTCAGTTGCAGACACAAAAGGCCACAGAGGTTACCTTCTTCTGTAACACCAAGTACAGAACAGATCTATGTCTGTGCACTCAGGAAGTCGAGTCCCTTCACATGCACTTATGGTAGTTCTTTGTGTGATTTTAGTGCATATCTGTAGCAAAAGCAAGGAAAATGTCTGGATGGTCTGTGTGGACCAGGATCAAGAGGTGCAGGTTTAATCCCTGCCTATATTGTAAACTGTTCTTTGCTGACAGCATGGAATGCGACTCCAGGTATTGACCTACTCCAGTACAAGAACTTGACCATATTCTTGTTGCCATCTCTATTCAGAGGCACATGGCCTGAAGTTCCAGTCTCAGTTCAGAGCTTAACCATTCCTTCATGTAAGAATAAAACCTCTTATATAAATAAGGGGAGAGAACCATGTGTTTGCACAGGTAATGACTGAGTAATAGCAATTCAGTCTTGAAAAAGACCAACTATCAAACTGACGTGGTTCACCCCTTTTGTTGCCTTATTCTGACTAGGTTTTAATGAGTTTTCTTCCATCAACATCTGACTCACCTTGTTTTTCATAATGAAAATCTTGCTTTCACACTAGTTGTGAATCATGGGCACCTTTATGTGGTAGACACTAAAAATAAATGCCAGTCCAGCAGTCAGCAGTTGATTTTTCATACACCATCCACATCAAGCTCTGGAAAAAAACTGACAGCTATCAAAGAAGTTGTTTAGAAATCAATACACCTTTGAATCAAAAGGAACAGGCATACTATTTCCTAGCATCTTGTCGGCAAATCTTTGAGGGTAAATAGATAAAAACATAAAAAATATGTGATAATCATCCAGAAAATAATCATTCTGGTAGCAAAAGTAATGATTAAGCACTATCAACTGATGCCCAGTGCACATGGAAAAGAGTGTTCAAGGCATGTATCAATAACCTTCTTCCATGAGGCCAGCTGCGGGTTTAAAGTCTGCGTTGCTGGGGTTTCGGGGTGTTTTTCCTTCCAGAACATTTTTCTTGCGGTCTGAGTTCTGAGGACATTTCCTGGTCTATGATCAAAGTCACTCAGGCTTTCCCAGAGTTGTATATTAGAGCAATACAGTAAACTATCCCTCATGTTTTTGCCTGTGGAAAATATGAAAGAGAATTCTCACAGGGAACAATGAATGAAATGTAGCCAAATACACCTGGCTGAAATTTAGAGAGCATGGTGCTGTATTTTCAAAGTCAAATCTCGTATATTAGATTTTTCAGTGACAGGCTGCATCCCTCAGGATTAAACAAGCATATTAAACAAAAGGCAAAGGTTCATAGCAAGTAACATGCTTCCTTACAAGCCTCCTTGCTAACTGTACAAGTCCTGCCCAGTACTGCTGACAGTGAGTAAAAGCTGGCCTATGGGACAGGTTTATCCAGCCCAGACCTGACCTGGTAGAGACACAAGCCTGAAGTCAGCAAGCAGGTGACTAGTCCCTGCCCATGTCACCTCATCCAGATGGCATGACTCTACTGTTCCAGGCCACAGCTTCCTTTCTAGTTGTCACTGGCTAGATGTGCTTCTTCAATAAGATAAGAGAAGAACAGAACTATTGTAAAATCCGGTAGTGTAAGGCAGTTTTATCATCTGAAATTGTGATTCTACTGATTGCCTCCTTCTGACACAAATCCAAACATCAGAGGATGAGCCTGCTTCTGTCATTCTAGTCAGCAGCTATACCTTTGGAAAAATGAGGGTTTGTCAGTTTTAGACACTACTCCACAGTTCTTCTTGATGATGAGTACTGAAATACTAACCCATCTTCAGTGAGTTACAGGTACAGAGGATTTCTAAGTTGCATAGCATTCTCAGTTTTGATTAATTTTTAAGTGATTCAGTAAAAAAAAGGCTCGGTCTCAAGATTTGGTGGGGGTGGACTGGGTAGAGAGTTTTTCTTATGAGACATTCTAGACTGACAGCCCTAAAAAGTTTTTTCTCTCTTTTACAAGTGTGGGACTTGTGAGGACTCAAATGAGCTGCGGTCTTGCAAGACGGTTACTGGTACAATGCAGCCTTGTTCTGGGAGAGCTGATCCTGGAAACAGAGGGTAGACTGAGGCAGACCAGCTGTAGAGGATTACAGTCACCCTCAGGCCATTTCATACCCGTTTGGTATTGCAGCAGTTACGGGATGGGCAGTAACCATAGACCTGCACAGCCATCTCCTACACATCCTGCAAGAGAGGTGGCTGCAGAGGATGTAGCTAGTTGGCCAGGCATCCCTTCAGGAATGAGGCAGAGAAGAGAGCTGGTCTGATGTCTTCTTAGTGAAGTGGTTTAGCCTGGATCCTTCCTTATCTCAGCGCCCATGGCTGGAGGCTCTTAAAATGCTTTACAAATACTAACCCTCTCTGGCTCACCCCTGTGCCTGGGGCTTTGAGTTTGCTGCTGGGTCTGAGACAAGTTTCCAAGACCCAGGCAGTTTATTCTGATGTGGTTCTCCCTTGTCCTGCATGTATGCAATAGGGATAATATTGGCTCACAGGTTGCACTGTGAGGCAAAAATACCTGAATTTAGTGATGTGCTTGGAGAAAGCACCTCTGCAAGACAGAAAGTAGACACTCGGATCAGCTCAGGAATAAAGGGAGGAAGTGTAAACTAAGCAAGATAATGGTGGAATTGAAAATACTCCAAACTGGCAAACTTCCTTCACTCTGAAGTACTCTTTGAATGTGTAAAGTACATAGCTACATAAAAAGGCAAATTATCAGGTGTAAAAGAGTGATAATGCTATTAATCGAGTTGCATACCTACAGGCCAGTTAAGCCCTTGGTTTAAGGCATGTGTGCTGGAAACCCTCACTTCAAGTTTATAACTCCAGTTTGTCGCCTCAGTTTTAATTCCTTATTGTCTGAACAGTATTTACTTCCCATAACATTCCAGGTGAGAAATTAGTTTTCCAAGGCTACAAAGGCACTGAACCTTCCTACTATTTAATTTTAACTATTTGCAATACTTTAAGCACTAGTTCTTTGAAATGAACCTTACTCTAAATTGTCTTTTGCTGTTCTTTGGGCATTGGAGGCTGAATCAACTTTCAGAAAAGTCTACATAAACCTTAGCAATAATATAGCCTTTGGCTTGCTGATTTGTTTACATAATTCACCAGAAATTACTTGGGTTTGCTTCTCTGTTGTTGCCTACTGGCTTTAAGTTAGGCTGACTACTCTTCCCACAAGATGTTGACTGTTTCCAGGACACAGTAGTGACCACAGGGGTGTTCTAGTCCCCCTCAGGAACTTCGAGTCACCCTTGGAACAAAAATGAGTTTTCGGCTTAGAAAAGGCTATTATGGACCATGAAAGTGTATTAAAAGCTCTACAGATGTGAAGCATGCATTTACATCCGGCTGTCATCATACAAAAAAGCAGAGAGAATGAAAAATGGTGTGTTGAGACTGTCTGAGGCACAGCCACAGCTCCTAAGGAGAAAAACCTCTTTCCAAACATCTGTTCTGCTCCTGCCTGTGTTACAATCACAGTTTTATTCTGATTAAGTGGCAGTTAGAGTAGATTATAAAAAACTGTGAGACAAGAGAGGATGCATTGCATCCTGTAAGTGCGGTAGCAGCTGAGAAGTTCGTGACAGCAGTGGTGAGCCCATCACTCTTCTCACCAAAGAAAGATGAAGTGGAGAAAATCGGATATTACTGGTGGCACACATTCCTGGCACTTGCTGTGTTCTTATGGGCAACAGCATTACCTTATCTGGACCCTCCTTCTGCTGCTTTCTTGCTGCTGAGAGGCTACTCTCAGGTTTTCATCTGAATTGGACTAGGGGCTCCTCTTGGGGTATAGCTACAGCTGTCCCCTGTCCTCAGCTGGCAAGCACAGAGCAGCCCGGGTCTCTGTCACTGAACCCTCTCAACACAGAGGCTGCAGCAGCACTGCATGTCTGGCACCAGCCACAGCCCCATGCCAGGGCCTGAACGGAGCCTGGGAATAAGTGTTGATTGACAGAGCTCAAACCCACCCCTGGACCCTTTTAATGATGTATAGTCCTGGGGACTCCTTACTGGAAGAGACACCGGCCTGGGGTGGGACAAGGAAGGGAGGTGGGGGATGGTGTCACTGAGGCTGTAATTACTACTGCTGTCTGTCCCAAGCTACAAATCTGTCAGAGGTCAATCAGTCTATTACACCTATAAACATCTCAGAGCTTCATTTTGCTCTTTGGCCAACTTGTGGGCTGCCAGGAGTGGCTGCAGGACTGGCCATGGCTGTTGTGTCACTGTCATGTGTGATGAAGCCCCTTAAGCACAGCCAAAACCTCGTTACAACTTCAGCACACAACTGGTACTGCTACCAAAATACTTGCTGAAAGAACATTTTAAAAAACTTTATTACTTTGAAAACGTGGCTACAGATTCCAGAAAGAATGTAATTTCACAGAATTTTGACAAACCAAAAATTGATTCCAGCATCAGACACATATCCAATAAAAATATAGATATCTGCAGAGGTTTAGATGAAGCAGTTTCAGATGTTTCAAAGTACTGAATAATCTTTTAATAATATTTTCACTGAGAATTTAATTCCTTTCAGCAATAAAAGTATTTAGTTTCTGATTCTCTCTTTTTTAGATCTCTTTTAGACCTCAAAGATGTTCACAGGTTGGAAACATTTGAGCATTCACAGATCATGTGTGCTGTGTCTGGGAAGGACTAAACACATCATGTTTCTACTGTAGTATCTATACTGCAGAAGGTGTGAGAATAGTGATCTTTTATTGGTAAGTCTGGAAGAAAATAATGTAATAAGATGTGCTCAAATAAAGTCCTCAACCTGTACTATGACTTTTCCTGTTTGACACTTAAAATTTTAATAAGGGTTAGTAGGGGCTTCATCTTGACTTAATTTGTCATTTGTCCAGGTTTGACATGTCCATAATGGGAACATGCAGACCATTTCATGTACAGAAATACAATGTTCACCCAACTCCATGCTTAGTCCATGAAGAGTGTAAGCCTTGCCTGGAAACTGACTTATTTACTCATTTTGAGAAATTTGAACTTCTCAGGAAATGTCAGTTCATTGCATTTCTGTAGCTGACTGAGAAGACTTAATTTTATTGTCATCCTTGTCCTGATCCAATGTGGGCTAAGAATCCAGTTGGGTGTATTTGTGTATAGAAAGCAAGAATAGACCCCCTGTCTGGAAAACGTTAACTTGTTACTGCACTCTAGAAGGGTACTGCAGGGTACTGCAACTCAAAAGCTGATGAGTATAACTTAGAAAATGGCAACCTGTGAGGAAGTAAAATTGCTAATTAGCAGCTACTGTCACAAACAGGCAACACTGAATGCCCTGTTTTTCACAGCAGCCGAATAATTCATTGACAATGATAGTATCAGCAGAAGACCTTTAAGACCTCTTTTCAGATTTCTTTTGAAAATTGATGGTCAAATGAATGCCTCAAATACCTGTCAAACTTAATTTGGAATGAGTTTTTGTCTCAGATCCCCTAATTTAGTCCATTATTGAATTTATTTTTATCATATGTTTCACTGGCAGGTTCAAAACAGTAATCTTGACTGTTCAGATTCAGTCTCCCAGCTGAAAAAAATATATTTATCCTTTTTTTTTAATCTTGTCACCCTATTTCATCAGAGAACAAGTAACCCACTTACAGATCAGAAAACTGAGAAATGATCTGATACTTATGACACAAAATCTGTAGTTTAGTTAATTACAGGTTACTTAATTTTATTTCAGAAGCAGGGTATGCTTTTGCAACAGAACTGAAAACTCCAATAGCCTGACCTGTAAACTCAAAACTAAAAAAAAAAAATAACTTAG
>VZRJ01002533.1:2087395-2201283 GCA_013397565.1 Ptilonorhynchus violaceus | reverse complement strand
CCCCCAGCACATATGCCATATTTTTCTTTTTTTGCCCTTCTGCTTTTCATTTCTAGTAAGGATGCCCTCTAACTTTGGACACAGTGAAAAGCCAGTCCTATTTTACTGCCTCGCCGTACTTTCGGAGGCAGAATTTCCCCGAAACACCTCAAAACCAAGCAATTTCTCTAAAATTATACTTCCTTCTTTTCAACTTGTTCATTCACAGCAGGGATGCTGTGAGCAGCATGCGGCATAACTGTGCGGGCTGCTTCTCAGCCCACTCTAAACAAGAAATAACTGCGAGCCATGTGCTTTAAAGCATGATCTACTCACTCCGAAGAGCTTCACAGGACTCAAAGTACTGCATGACTATATTGATTTCATTGAACCAGAGGACCCGGTGCTCCTTCCCACGTCATCTATGTGATAAACAGTGACACCGCAGCCGTGACTGGCTGAAGATGCGAAGCTTCAAGTCTGAAGCTTGGGGCAGAAACTTTAGCATAGATGCTTCCTCGCCCTGCAAATTTACTTCGCTTAAGATTATCTACTACTCTCTTCAAGACACCTGCGACCTTTTGTCACCGCTTCCCGGCAGAAGCTGTGACAATCATGGCTTCCCGCCACCATCAGCGCTGCCGTCCTGGGATGTGTACTGCGGTGTTAGCCCAAAACACAGCCCAGAGTTTGCTGAGTGTTTGAAGCTTTGCTTTTTTTGTGGATTTAAAAACTACTCTCAAATCCTCTGGCTAATTGTCCATTAGTACGCTCTTTTAAACATTAAACAAACCCCTTTATTTACCTTCCCTGCTGCCTGATAGTCGTCCTCCAGAGGCAAAGCTGCTTCTGCCTTGGCGACTTGAACCTATGTGACCCGAACAGTCATTTGAGATGTTAATTCACTGAAGAATGAAGCCGAACAATGATGGATCGAAGAATTTCCCCCACCCGAGAGAAAACATGGTTGCATAAGCTTTGTGTATGGATCAGCTAAATTCGGTTTAATTCTCTCCAGATCCTCAGTGCAAGCCAGTTTCTAACACAAAAGGAAATTGTAGTCTCTGGTATTTTAGGAAAGAACTGTAATTCTCTGTAATGCTAGTCCAGTCAAGAGTCTTTTCCCTGGAAGTGCTGCAGAAGAGCAAGACCCTTTGTGCCTGGTGCCTTTAACTCAGAAAATCGATGTATTCATTTGGTTTGCAGAATGCTACTGATATTTGCCACTGTGACTTTCCTGTCACCACAAAGAGGTCAAAATACACCAAACTCCAAACTTCAATTTTTCCTGCTATCTGTGGGTTTCTACAAACACTTCGAATATAACATCAAAGGAAAAAAGTGAAAAAAAGGAAGAAGAGAATAGCACATTGAAATAAATTGTATGTTGTTTTGCTGCTTTAAAGTAATGAC
This sequence comes from Ptilonorhynchus violaceus, assembly GCA_013397565.1. Classification (NCBI taxonomy): domain Eukaryota; kingdom Metazoa; phylum Chordata; class Aves; order Passeriformes; family Ptilonorhynchidae; genus Ptilonorhynchus; species Ptilonorhynchus violaceus. Next base: position 2,199,891 of record VZRJ01002533.1, on the reverse strand, counting down.
GGTGGGATCCCATTGACCTCAACAGCAAAAATTCATGCTGTTATTATTGAATTACAGCCCTGCCTTACACCTTCAGCTAGTACAAAACCAGGGAGCTGGTATAAATTGTCCTAACTGTTTGGAAATATGCATAACTATCCTAATTTATCACAGCTCAGAATATGAACCTACTTACTGTAATGGTCATTAAAACCTTAAAACCTTACTGAAGTCTGGGACATGAATCCTGCTCCTCCTCACACCACATTCCCTAGTGATGGCTCTGTTGGTGACATCTGAACCTGGCCGGCTCTCTTGCGTCTCAACAACTGTAATGAGGAATGAGCAGATTTGAAAAATACAATGAGTGTGGAGGTGAGTATTACTGGATGATGATATTATCCTGTGCCTTTTGGTAACTTCAAAGGGCCTTTACAGACTTTTAAAAGTAGTAGTAGCCACTTAAAGAAAAAGCTTTTGTTTTTAAATCCTGCTTATGAATAAGCATAAAGCTGGAGCCTGATGGCTGCTTGGCAGATAAATCAAAACTGCATGTGGAAAGCACTCAGAGCTGTATTCTTGCCTTGCTCCCTGAGAGCAGAGCTCACTTCTCTCTGGAGTGTCCAAGGCAGACCAGGAGTGTGAGGGCTTGTGAAGGGAAACATCTCACATGCCCTCCCTTCCCCAGTTGTGGCCTTGAGGACACAGCCTCTGACACAGCCTCCCCGGGTCCTGGTACACCTCTGGGCAGTTTGTGCTGGTTAAGCGGCTTCAGAACAATCTTTGTGCAAAGCGAAGCATTCAGTGAGGTATACAGTGGAAAACTCAGAGACAGCGAGAGAAAAAGGACAAGTGTGCACCCAGCACAACCTCTCAAATCTGGTTCACTTAGGACTTCTGTAGTCTGCTCTCCACGTAGCCTTCAAAAAGCTGAGGAATAGCCCTAATAAATGGAAAACAAGTGCATTGTGCCCCATTTGGGGTTCTCTTGAATTGCAGTCAGTGTCTGTGTCCCCTTGCACTCCAGGCACATGCAGGATCCTCAACATGGGGAAGATGTGCTGAGGAGAAGGGAAAGGAGAGGTGAGATGTGCCCTGACCTACCCTGGGATGGGAGGGAACTTGGCCATGTGTGACTGCCTGCACCTTGGCACTAGGAACATTTCCTTGTTTGCCAGGTTATTTAGTCAGAGCTGTGTGTCTTAGTGTAAAAATCTATATCTTCTCTCCCTGCCTTCATTATTGTACTTTCAGAGCAGAGTGCTTACTGTGCACCTCAGTTTGTAAATCCCCCCAATTCAGTTAATAAATGCTCACTCCAGTTTATAAATATCTTAAAATGGTACTGCATTGCATGAATTAAAAATCGTGATAAAAAGCATAAAGCAATAATCTTCACACAGTCCTAGCTGGAAATCCCTCCATTTCAGTGAGCTCAGCAAGCTCTAGCCATGCTGTGACTGGCATACAGGAGCTTCTTCTTCCTCTGCTCCAAATGTCGAGGGATGGGAAGGACAACACAACTCTGACTCAGTAGCGCAAGCCCAGGGCTAATCCTTTACCCCTCTCTCCCACTTGGATCCAGGTAGCTCCCAGACATGCAACAGCTGCTCCTGAGCTAAGGCGTTCAGCATCTGGTTTGAAGCCTTGGCTTCCGCAGCCTGTACCACCTTGGGAAAGTAACCTCTCTGCCAGGTCTCTGTCTGCAAAATGGAAATTACAGCGTCCATCTCTACGTGGAGCCTCCACGTCCATAAATGAGAGTGGATGGTGCTAGGGTGAAACAAAGAGCATCTGATTCTTCTGCAGAGGCATTACATGACCTTCAAAAGCAGCAAGTGCTGATACATTTCGTGCAAGGTGGGGCTTGCTTGGACCAGTTGGGAAGTAAAATCACAGAGAAGTAGGCGGCTGTTTTTAAATAATTTGGGGTGAGAAGAAGGAAGGCAGCAAGAACAACTTACTGGATTGTCAATGGGAATTGTGATAATACATTAATACACAGCATTTCTTAATTTCCAAGTGTCTCATCTTCATCCTGTTGACCTTTATATTAATTTTGTGTCTTCAGAACCCTTACACTTCTCTATTACTCTTTGGAGCTTCTCTATATTTCTTTTCCTTCTCATTTAGTTTTAAGTTATGAACGCTAATAAGACAGTAGAAATAATGTTCCTATGTTAAGTACCATTCAGTCTTTCCAAAATTACCTTTGCCAAGGAAGCAGATGACAGCTCAAGTGCCATTCAGATGGCATATTTAATGCAAAGCTTTTGAACATTGAAGACGGTCAATTGCTGCCTGGAACTGTTTCTGAAATAATTTAAAAAAAATATTTAGATCTCCAAGGGTGGAGGGTGTACCACTGGCCTGAGTATTTCAATGGAGGAGAATAAAAGCACAATAAACATCTATGACAAAATGTATCCCCCACTGCAGACACAACTGTTATTGTACAAGGATATGAAAAAGCTTTACAGTGGAAATAATTTTCCTAACCCTATACAGAGGTTAGTTCATAACTCAGAATCAGCGCTGTTGTAAAAATGCAGTTCTTTCCAAATTTTTATCCATTGAGTATTATACTGAATTTTGATGGCACACTTATTTTTCAGTTTGACTGTCTTCATGAACTATTGGCTTTAATATTTCCTGCAGAAGATTCTGCAAGCTCATTACATACATCATGAATAGCTATTTTTCTGTTTCAAAACTGTTAGTCTTCACCAGTTTCTTCTCTTTCTTGTATTAAAGCTGTTTTAAAAAGTGATGAGCATTCCTTTATTTCTCATGAGCCTCTCAGCTTCTGTTCACTCTTATTAATGTCTTCATTGATTTTTCCTAGTCTCTGGAAATATTTCCTTGTTGGAGATCATATCTGCTGCTCTTTAGGTGGAACTGATTTCCTTCACTGGCTGCTGTTTGATGAGGACTGGCAGACTACAACTGCAAACATTATTAAAAGTGAGGGGGTGATAAGGACTGAGATAGGACAGCCGTATAGAATTCAGCCCTGTTCCCGTTGCCCCTTTCTTAATCAGAATCCTTTTCCTCTCACTGGTATTATGTAGAGGTTTCTTCTGGACCATCTGTAATAACTTGTAACTCTTGCACTGAAACTGTGATCACTTCATTTAGAATACAGTCCGGTGCTGCAAGAAACTAAGGAACTTCTAGTGTTTATGACTTTGCTTTGGATGCTTTGGATCAAACTCACACCACATTTCCTCATGGCTTCATTTTGTAATGTCTGCATATGTTAATCCGTGAGTGATCTAAGTCACTTAGCATCATCTGCAAATTTTGCTACTATGCCCTGCTGTCAGATTATTAATAAAGACCCTCAGTTACAGCAGATGCATTGCAAACATCTCACCATTAATCTTATTCCTAGATGAAAGCTGGCTCTTTATCCCTTGAATTTTGCTGTCTCCCAGCCCACTTCCAAAACACAGCAGAACATTACCTTTCACCCTCTAGCTGCCTGGTTTTCTTTAACAGTCTCACAGAGGGACTTTAAGAAGAATCTGAAAAATTATATATGCCAGTGCTTCTTTACCCACTAATTTGTTGACACTTTAATGAATCCTTATAGTTGGAAGCAAGGTTTTCCTTTGGCATAAATCAGCGCCATTTCTGTAATCATCTAATTTTCATCTAGGTGGTTTTATAAGAGCTATTTAAAATAGCATGCCACCCACTGAAGACTCATCAGTCTATTACTGCTCCAACTACCCCACAAATTTCAATTTCAAATTCATTGCTCTTCAGGCCTACAGTTTAGCAATTGATGTTAATGTTTGCTTTTTTTAAGAAGCTTAACAACTTCTTTTACAATATCATCTGCATCCATAGATGGTTATATTTCTAGTCACATTAATTTCAGTTTGTCAGTATAAGAATTTAACTCTCATAATTAAAGAATTATGCCCTTTAGTCATGTATGCATTGATGCATGGAACCTCCCCCACAATTCTATGCATTCAGTGCAATGCTCATGCACAGCAGAAGAATTAGTCTGAATAACCTGTTGAACATCTTCTGCTTTAACTGCAGGCTTTGTCTGTAACTGTCTGGCAGTTACACCTGGAGTCTTTTTCTCTAGTCGAGCTTAACTCCCCCCACCTTTTCCCTACCTTCTATCTTGGAACAACCAGTCAGACAGCAAAGCCGACTGGCTAGACAGATGTTCCCCAGAGTTTTTCACCTCGAAGTGCTTCTGCAGGGACACGTAGCAGCCCACAATTGCTTTTCAGCACACATCCCTGCTGCACAGCCCTGAGCAGAGAGTCTGCCTGAAGACCATCTCTTTTCCTGGTATTGTTTTCCTGTCAGAGCAGATTCCTCTGTCCTTGGTCACCTTCACCGCTGACTGCACACACACACCCACCATGGGCTTTGCAGCGGCAGCACCTGATGTAACTTTCAGGACAATTTAGTTCTCACTTCTCTCATGGGTGCTTGTATATCCCAACTGGATTCCCTTTACACGTTCCGTAGTCTGAGCAAGTTACAACCTCAAAGCCATTATCATGTTCTGCTTTATTCTTATATGTCCTTTGGCCTTCATCTGGACATTTTCCAAAACCAAAGACTTTGAGATGCTGGGGTAAGGCAGTATCCAAGACAGCATACTTATCCTTTAATGAAGGCTGAGGGGCTTCATGCATTATAAATGAGCCATTCTTTCTTTAGTTCTAGTAATTCTTCCTCAGCTGATCTCTGCAACTCTACTTTTTTACTGTGAGGTTGGCATTGATTCTCCCAGGGCTGAAAATGGCCCCATTTCCTGCTTACCCAACACCTTTCGGATGAGAATTTAATCAGTGACCAGAGATGCCATAAAATTTTAACTTGCTGCATCTTTTTACATTCTGTGTGTAGAAAAATGTTATCTTCTTGCTCAGAAAGATTTAATATATCTTTTAATATATCTTCTAATTGTTTTCATTTGCCTAAGCACACCTTCTGGAAAGCGGCACTGCATGTAGTTCATAGGTATTTTACACTGTAACAGAGTTTTTCTGATTCATCTGTATACAAGAACCCATGGATAATATTCTGGGTTTGTCTCCTGGTGACATTTTCTGGCCATTTCATATGCAAACCCATTATGATCACTTTCTGCCAGTTCACTTTGCGGAAATTTAGCTCATTGAAATCAGACTTCTTCCAAACACCATCAAGTACACTTAGAGACAAGGTATTCCTAAGAGAAGAGACTTTGAACACAAATGCTTCGTTACTTTGTAAACTTGTTGAATCCACTCAGGAAGCAGATGCTTTGAACTGAAGTACCCATCTTCTGAAAGATGTGCTATGTTCCTTTCCCTTATGCCTGTAAATCTCAGCCACAAAGCTGATTTTTCATTCACTGATGGGAATATGGAAAGAAAGGGTTTTTAAATGTTTCACATCTTCCTGCCTTACAGAAAAGGGCAAATCAATGCAAGAAAAAAGATATGCTGAGAGTCTTACAAAACTTCGATTTCTTAATAGTGGTAAAGAAACCTGGAAAATCAATGGATTCGTCCTCCTAAAGAAATTAAAATCCTCACTTATACAGGACTGTGGTAGTGGATGTTATTGAATTCAACATGATTACTTGCATTCTGTAACAATAGCAATCATCTCTAAAGTAAATGTATTCAATATTGCATTACACAGATAGTAACAATTTTAGTTGGCATCCTCTGAATCTCCCCAGCTGTATACTCTCAGAGAAGCATGTAAGCACATTAGATTTCTAATTCTGACAACTTTGGCTCTGTTTAGTTAGTCTTTACTTGAATATTATTTGGATTTGTTCTGCTTTTTTTTTTTTTTTAAACTCAGTAATAGGCTGTTCAAGGAACTTTATTTAATGGTATTTTAAAATTACTTCGTACATATCTTTATATCTATAAGTGTATATGCATATCAATATCTGTATCTAGATTGTTGGTGTAGACATTATGTACATACACAAACCCCAGAGCAAAATATAACATTAACAATTTTACTTAACTTTACATTTCACTGTGATAATAACTGGAGACAGGAAAAGGATTGCTAAGGAAGAATTAAGGAGAATAGGCCTCTATAGAGGACTGGGTGCCCTGGTTTAGGGGACCCTGTGGATGAACAACTTGGAAGGGTGCGAGGAATCAAACTTGGTAAGTCCTTGAGATGAGAACTGTTGGAGGCTGAGGGATATCTAACAGAAGCTTGTCATCTGCTTGCCTGTGTTCATGGCTCCTGTTGGTCACACAGGAGATACAGACATCTGATGTGGCCCAATACTGATTTTTACAGGATTTTATGATACCTTCCCTATAGCATGACTCAGACTACTCATTCGCTTTCAGTGTCTGCTGGACTGCTCTGCCCATTTCTTTGAAGATTGTCCACTCCTTGTCCACCGTCACTTTTGACTGCTCTTCATAAAGTCGTGTATGGGAGCTTAGGACTAAGCTGGTCTTATATTCTGTAGCTCTCCAATGGTTGCTATGATGCATCCTTAATTTCAGCATTTTTATTTCCAGATTTCCTACTGAAAACAACTTTGGAAGCTCAGGCACTTAATCATATGACTAGTAATGTGATAGCTCCCCACTTTGTCACCAGTCATGCCACATGTTCTTTTCAACAAGAAATTAGGCACAAAATTCAATTTTTGTGATCCTGGCTCTTGCCTATGTTTTTGTATTTTGACATTTCTGCCCACTTCAGTCCTACGAGCCGTCCTCTAAGAGTTACTGTGTAATATTGATATTTGGTGAGAGGTGACAGTTATAAATTAACAGTTGATTTATTCATCTAGGGGAAAAAAGCAAGAGCGACGTGTCACTTAGCATGTAGCTCTTTGCTATTCAAAAGTGCAGTAGCAATGTTTTCTTCAGCAGCATGGAGGAAAATAAAGTACATCCTTGAGTACCTCCTGTCAACCTGTAACCATACACCTTTTAAAATTGTCAGCCCAAATGCACATTAATTTGGCTCATCCTGTTGAACTAATGAGCAAATTCGGCTTGGAGGTAAGAAGAAAAGGCCTGACACACATAGATGTCCTTCTAGAAATGTTTTCAGCATTTAAATGTCCTTGTTTCAGGGTCCTATACGACATTATACCATGGCCAAATGAAACTCTGCTGTTTCCCAGGTACAGTGCTAACAACTATGGCAACACAGTTGCATCTCCTTTACAGCAAAAACAGACATTACAAGGAAAAATTTCCAAGAGGCACACTAGAAAATCTAAATTAGACCAATTTATCTCATTGGGTAAAATAGGGTTGTTGATCATCTTTTCTTGGTCCTCTCAAATATTTTCAGAGTGGTTGGAGAATATGTATAGGCAGAGTATAAAGTTTCTACCAGGTCGTCTGGGAGATACTCAGGTGAGCAACAGACTCACTGTGATGGCTGCAGAGGCTAAAATCATGGTTAGGCTGGCCAGGGGTCTGCACAATAAATACAAGAAGCATCAGAACAAGCAAAGAGATGTTTTGGCAATAAAACTCATTAGAGGAGAAAGATGTTCATACCTCTGTCAGGGTGCTTTCCAAGAGGGTCCACCAGCTTGATGAGAGAGTGAGCCCTCAACACACAAGCAGCACACTTGAGCAGCCCTGAGCAAAGTGGACAAGAGGAAATTGCCTCAATTTGCTTTATGGTGGGGGGGAGTTAGGTTGGATGTTAGGAAACAATTCTTCACTGAAAGGGTTGTCAAGCATTGGAACAGGCTGTACAGGGAAGTGGTTGAGTCACCTTCCCTGGAGGTGTTTAAAAGGGGTGTAGATGTGGCACTTACGGACCTGGTGAATGCTGGGTTAATGGTTGAACTCAATGATCCTAGAGGTCTCTTCCAGCCTTAATGATTCTATGATTTTATGAAGTGCTGTGCCATCTGCCTGTGTTTCTGCTGACTCCTGCTGACTCCGGAGAGGCAAGCCTCCGGAGGGGCAAGCCTCTGAAAGGGCTCCCTGGTGTCATTCCAGGAGCTGTCTGGGCACAGAGAAGATGTCCTAGCATAAGAGGCACACTTCCAGAGGCACTCTCCACTGTTTGTCTTCCACAAAAGGCAGCCACTGCCTAATCTTAATCTTCAAAGGCGGGTCTTAAATACATTGTCAGCCCTTAGATCTTAGTTGTTTATGGTGCCTATGGGGAGCTCGACTACCACAGCAACCCACAAAAGCATGGGTTTTCTTAGTCATATTGAGTGGATGCTCTCCCTCTCAGTGACAAGACTTTAGGAAATAATGGACCTAGCAGCTGTTTCATCTATATCTGTGCCTGTTTGCTCTTCCTCCATGCTGATGGGGTTATCCATGTATGTGGAATAAATTCAGTTCTCCAGCATACAACCAGGAATGCTATGCAAGTGAGCCATACGTTTTTAGGCAATTCCAACTGCCCTCCATAGTTAACAACAGATCTTAAATGCTGCTGATCTGGCATCTTCTTGCCCTCTTCCAGGACCAAATCCTGGCTTAACCCAGAAAAAGACAATGGAGACATGCTATTATTACTGTGAAACCTTATGTCTGATCTCAAATGTAAGGTGCTTGTTATGACCTATAATGCTCATCATAGCTGCCTGAAGGAGGCATTGACATATGTTTGTATACATTTGCTAACCACTGTTCAGACAAGCCTCACAAACACAGGCAAGTTCAGTCTTTGAAAGGTGTGGACATTGACTTCAAAAAGTGATTGGAATCCCTTGGTGTAAAAGTTAGGGTTAGGGTTAGGGTATAATAGGCTGCATTTTTTTATATATATGGATAAAATATTCATTTCAATACTAACTTCATGGTGGAATCACAACTAGCTCTGATGAAATCTAGTTAATGTGGGAGGATGGAGAGATTGAAAACCTGTTCCAGTGCTCAAAGGAACAGTGTCTCTGATCAGTCCTCAACTGCAATCTGGTAATTAAATACAATACTGTGTTGCCATAATACAATGCTGAAAACATGCTGCTACTGGGAGAACATGAGCAGTCATTGTGAACATCCTGTTCTGTTCAGCATCTCAAAAAAAAAAGGGAGGTTTTTGGGGGGGAATAAATTAAAAGAGCTTGGCCAAGATTTGAGTTTGAAAAGTATAAAAGTCTTTACTTTTAAGAGATGTATAGTGGACATTATAAAGGTAACAAAAAATTAATGGTTCAGAACCATTGCTACATGTGCTTGTCCTTCATGAGTGAATCAAGGCTGAAAGAGCTTTAAAAAACCATACACAAATAGACTGGACTGTCTAGAAAACACTTACTACGTGTTTTCTTACACTTACTACTATCTTACAACACTAGATGCTTGTTACCTCAAGATCTCATTGTGTGTCCAAAGATTTAATAGAGTTCAGAAAAGAATATTAATATCTGAGCAAGTAGAAGAAGAAGCTGTGAGAGCAAGGGTGAAAAGCTATCCCAAAACAGGGAAGGTCTGGGGGAGTCTTTGTCATAAAAATTCATTGACTCCTAATCTGGGACAAAACATCTCAGAAATCCTTGAAAACCAGGACTCACCACTTTTAAGTTTGCTCTGAGTTTCAGATCTTTCATGCAGGCAGCAGTGTAACACCCCTAAGGCAACTTCACATCTTTGTGTCACTCTCCACAGGACTAGTGTGACACACCTTACCTGGTAAAGAGGACAATTTTTTTGGTACCCGTGTTCCAAACTGAGGTGATGCTATCGCCTTATTAATGCTTGGGAACTTTAAAGAAGAATTAATTATGAAATTATAACGTTACTGATTTTCTGTTTTGAAATCAACTTCATTTTCGCACTTAGGAGAGATTTTAAGAAGTATCTATGTATTTAGAAGGCTATTGTACTCAATCTAATTGCATGAAAATTTGACAGTAAATTGATACCACTTTTTAAACATCCATTTTATTAAAATTTAAATGGTGGCTTCATGACAGCAATGCATGTTTCAAGCACAGGATCTTCTTTTATTGGATTCAGATTTCACAACCTAATCACACTTTAATATTTTGAGACAAACGTCATGATTTCAAAAAGACTATGGCTAAGTAGTGGAAAAAAATGCCAGGAAACAGATGCCAATTTTTTCTTTGGCTGCTTTATTAAAGCTAACATAATATGGAAAGCAATTATTCTTTTGAATTTCTTTTTTGGGATGCTAGAGCTATAGCAAGCGGAATTGCTGGCTGAGCATATATAAATAGATTCTGTCTAACCACATTGATTTTACAGTCTTAAGTGATAGATTTTGAAATGTTTGAAACTTCAGTTAGAACCCTCAGAATGGTGTAAGACAGAGAAACAAAAGCAGAAGATACTGAAACAAAACCAAACAATTTTAAACTATTCTAGACTTAATTTTTGAAAAATTCTGAATAAGTAAAACTTCAACAAGATTGTATTCTCTGCTAAGGTAGCACTGTCATACTGTATTAGCACTGTCATAGCTGTATTTAGAAAGGGGTTTACCCGAGGTTTTCAAAGTGCTTCAGAAATTCAAGAGTCATCTTTTCCTCCACTGCCTTCAGCTCATGTTCCCTGGAACATCCTACACATCAGTTGTTCTTTCTGGTCAAGGCAAACCCAAAACCCTGGTTCATAATGATGCTCACTGAGGCCTGGGATACTTAAAAACAGTATCCTTGCAGTTATATTAAATATAACCTTTATGCCCCGTCTCCATGGGTGGATGCAGGCAGACATGAGCTCACTCTGCCTGTGCTCCAGGCTGGTTGGCCATGAGCCAGCTTTGCTTTGAAAGCCACACAACTCTCTTAGCTTCTCAACAAGGCAAATCAACTTGAGCACAGCAATAGCACAGCTCCAGAATTTCTGAACCAGGTTTAGTTTAGTCAGAGCAAAGGAACTTGGACCTGTTTGCACCCATCCATGCGGACCAGCTCTGAAAATCCCATTGAGTCACCTCTTGTAAATAGTTTCAACTTCTCCTCCCTCTGAAAGTACAAAAGATTTTCTCAGTTTTTGGGCTACTGTGATGAGCCTTTTGACTTTTCTTTGTGCAGGGACCATCATTTAAAAGCTCTTGCAGAGGCACCTTGGCACCAAATGGGAACCTGAAATGCAGGCTGGCAAGGAGCTGGTAAGCTAAGCCTGGGGTTGCATAGGCATTTGAAGGCATAAGCACCGTCCAAATCTCAAAGTGTACTTGTATATTTTTTGTATTTTGACCCTCTTCTTTCAACTCATACTAAAATTAACATGAGACATACGTATGCAGGTGTGTAGAGAAGTTCAGCCAGATGGGAGGGAGGCATCAGTCCCTTTGTGTCTCGCATGTGTTCAAGGAGTGACTGTCTCTCCTAATCATCATCTCATCTCCTTCAGTAAGGAGCTGCTGCATTTGCCCCCGCTTACTGGCATTGCTACGTAGGAAAGAGTAAAACTGCCTTTATTAAAACAGTGCCTAAAGGCTGTCTCAGGATAAGGAACCCATCACAGAAGGGAACGTGTCCTGACTCTGCAGAGCTAAGCTACCAGGGGGGAATAAATGCCAGTCTGAGAGCTTGACATATACAAAGAGGCAAGAGAGGGAAGAACAACTACAGTACTTCCCACCTCTGAGCAAGGTGCAGGGTGGGTAATCATGGTCCAGCAGCACCTTCAAGCACTACTTTGCCCTGCTGTCTAGGATTCATTCTTGTCACCCATTGAAACCAGGTTGCAATCAGTATATCCCTTGCTCTTGGCAGCTATCTTCTGGGTTTATTATGGGAGAAATCAGCATCAGGTGCCTGAGGTGCCAATACGTTGTTGCAGCAACATGGGGAGACAGAAGGGGTAAAAGAAGTTCTCCTGCAAACAACTCAATGGCAAAGACATTATTTAAAGCTATTTCCCTTTACACTTACCCAAGCGCCTCATGCCATCAGCAAGAAAGATCTTGGCTTTTCAGCAACTTCATCTAGATTTCATGCCTGAAAAAGTCACAATCTTCAAATACAAGCTCTGTGCCAAAAATCCAGCTGATAAGACACCCAGAGATTGCAAGCATTGGTTATATATAGCCAAGGGCAGGGCAGCATCACAGAGTGGCCTGGTTTGCAGTTACCTGGATTATCTGAGCATGTGCTCAGTACAGCTCGATGAAGAATATCCATCTCAGTGCAAAGCATTACATGCAACACTTCTCTTCCAAAGATTTCTACTGTGAGATTGGTAAGAAACCACCTAGAGTAATATTTCACTTGAAACCACATTCACAGAATTAGCTAATTAATTTTACAGTCAAAAACACAACAAGTGAACCTGACTCTGGTGTTGATATAGACAGCTTGCATTGCTCTGTGGGTGCATAGATACAGGGAGCTTGATGTATCAGGTTTTTTTGTCTGAAGTAGAAGAGTATGTCTAAGAGAAATCATAATGAGTGAGTTTTTGAGATAGTTTCTTTTAAAAGTGCTGGTAAATGGAGAAATCCCTAAATGAGCAAACGTTCTGGAGAATTCAGTTGACAACTGGTCAGTAAATACTGTTGTAAGGAATATGGATGTTGTCTTAAAAGGAACGTGATTTCTACAAAAAAGTTGTTTTGATACCCTGCCTCTTGCTGCTGCATTCATCTGTTGCCTCATGGATGGGGTTTATATTAGAAGCAATTTTAGCAGAAAAAGACTTTGCCCTGCTTTTTTTTTGCTTTGTTTTGGTTTTCTTTCAGGGCTAAACAAAAACAGGGCTCTAGTTTCTCACTGCTACTGTAATACCAAGAAACATCAAGAAATATCAAAGGGTGTTTAGGAGCTGTTTTCTGCAATTGTGAGCAACTGAGCAAACACGGCAATATTTGTACTGTTTTATTTTTTTAATGAGAGTTTAAGATTGTCTTACTAGATGAAAACCAACTATAGTGGAAATTTTCCTCTTACTACCTTTATTTTTACTTTGTTCCATAGATCTTGGTTAGGTGACAAGGTGAAAGAAAGGCAAAGTATTAGAAAAGAGTCTTTGTTATCATCTTTGAGTAGGAGTGTCAGTAAAGAACAGACTATTCTATAGTTTTCTTTGTTTTACCAGATCAAACACCCAGGGCTGAACTGTGTGAACAATTCACATCAATTCAATGCCAAATACTAATAACAGCAAAAAATGGTGTCTGAAGGGTTTCAGTAATGCAGCTGGGATTCTTTTAACTGATATATTCGGTCATAGCAAAGTAGGTTATTATACTTTAAGCTGTATCTTTGTTAGACAGTCTTTTTGAAAGAAAAAGGGTCTGCCTAACAGTACTTAGGATGTTTCCCATTGTTTTTTACTTCATCTGCATCCAGTTACCACATCCCTAATTACTAGTTAAGTACTGTCCCTGCTTCTGGTTTATTCCCTTGTCATTTTTGCTGTTGATTTTGTACCAACAAAGGATAAGTAAGTGAACCCAAAAATAGCAATGGTTAGGCTATAAAGGTCCTGAATTGACATCTCTGTTTTTACCACTGACCTGAGCTTATTTCTTCCTCAAGAGTAGGAAAGATGGACAGGTAGGCACTGAGACAGCCTTTGCCAGCATGCACATTGATTCATCCTTGAAAGTGTCACTCCTAGAGCTGTGTCTCTCCTTTCTGAAACAGTCTGTTGCTGCTCAATCTGAAGTGACATTTGCTTTGTGCAGACTCTCTCTTACACAAGCAAGTATGCCTCGGGTGATATAAATTACCCAGCCGATCATTACGCCTCCCTGATTCAGGATTTCCTATTGCAAAGCTGGGGAAGAAAGCAGGAGAGAACCGATTGTGTGTTGTGTTCCTCCAGCTTTCACCAGCATCTCCTCCAGACAAGGGTCTCCTAAATCCCCCATCCCATGTGTGTACCCTCACTAACCTGTAAATGCACAGAGCACAATTCTGAGAGGCATAATTAAGATGTCTCCTCTGACCTCCCACATAGTAAAGGCCATTCATTTTTACCTAGTCACCACATGTAAAACAAAATAAACATAACCTGTCCAATCTAGCTGTGGACAAATGAGTGTAATTATGAGTGCTATTTCATCTACACAACCTGTTTAGCGCTGGAGCCTATCCCAGAGCCTGTGAAAGTTAACAGGAATCTTTGTAATGCCAGACTGCATGCTTAACAATGGCTTTCAACAGTAGATTTGTGAGATTAAAATAAACAGAAATATGACTAATTATTTATATTCAGCATGCTGCTTGTTTCAAAGGATTTCAAGTGATATATTCTAATTTAAATGACAGGCTTTCTTTTGATGTCTAATTGCAAAACAGGAGGAAAGTCTATGACTCTGCCCAATACTAAGAAATTTCCTACTGAAAATTAATTTTTTGGCAGTAAATGCGTTTTCCTTTGCAGAGGCTTTCAGAGAGCAATTCCTGGCCAAGTGTACTTTCTGCACCACTTAAATTCCATGTGTTAAATAGAGCATAAGTGGTTGTCAGCACAGGGAATAGCTATGTCCTTCCTGAACTGTAAACTGTTACTGCTCTGTGCAGTTTGTTTATGAAATAAAAGGCAGAAATTTAACAGCTCTGTGCAATCATTAATTTTTTGATTAATACTTTGTTCTCGATTTTTCTGTAAGACTAGAAAGATTCACCTTCTTTTTCCTGCTGGATGTTGTGCACTATTGACATTTTGTACACATTTGAAATAAATGGACATTGCAACTTGTCTTACTGCAGAGAACTCTGAGCAGGATTTTTTCCTACTTATTAAAAAGTGCAGCTCAAACAATGCTGCTATTACAGTCATTAGGATACTTCTAATGCTACAATCAGCACTATGCTGGAGTGACATTTCTCACAATAAAGCAGCTATTTCCCAAAATCTGGTTGCTCTTTTCACTCATGTTTGAAGAAAAGAGGGAGCAATTTTCAACCCGAGTCTGAGGCACAAGTGGAGACATTCCTGCCACAATGGCATCTGTCAGCGCTGCGCTTATCCCTCACCAGAGGCTTTACATCGGAGTCTTTGGCCATGGCTGCAGCAATTGTGCCAGGCACGGGGGTGAGCTGTTTGTTTGCCTGGGAGAGGTGCACTGTGCAGAGTTGCCACTTTTGTGTCCTCCTCTGACTGGTGTCTCCAGTTTGCAGGGATTTTATATTCCATGTCTGTGTGTTCAGCAGATAGCTACAGGTTGAAGCCACCTGCATTTCCTAAAATGCTTTACTGAAGATGTGGCTTTCTGAGCCGCTTGGGTGCTAGTGCACTTCTGCTGCCTTTTTGCCACAGTAGTAAAGATGTTGGGAAAAAAAAAGGCAGTATTTCAAAGGCTGTATGCTAAGGCTGAAGGTGGAAGTCACTCAAAAGCAATGTTGGTTAGGTCTCTCCTAAGAGCAGGTGACTCATTAAAACTTCACAGCAGAAAAACAGAGCAGAACAGAGATTTCGGTGAATCCCAGTGATGCTTGGGATCATGAGCAAAGGGCTAAACGATGCAAAAGTGCACAGGACTGAGTCTGTCAGCAAATTTAATGCAGCCTCTGGGGAAAAGAGTGACCAACATTACTTAAACTACCTATTTTCTTCCCTGGTGCAAGTTACTTAGATGACTAAATAAGTGTTTGCAGTCAGATAACCTCACTGTTTGAGATATTGAAGGTATTTCCTACAGTAAATACAGGGAAGTGCTGAACAAGGGCATACTGAAGGTAATGAGGAAACTCTGTCTTTTTATCCTAGGTTCAAATGCATGAACAGCACCACTGTGTTTCAGCCGCTTCCTCTAAACGCTTCCCTCTAAAGATAGGGTACAATTGCTACTCCAGCAGAATTGCTTTACACTCACATCACTTTTACAATCAAACAGCTTTTCCTGCTCTCACAGGTGTTTTGTCCCCTCTCTCCCCTAAATCCGTTTACCCTTTCCCTTATCACTCACAGCCTGGAGGATGAGTTGTTCCCTACCGGTGCGGTGAGGAGAGGATTGGCCTTGGCGTAAGCACTGGGGACCCCAGCCTTGTCCCTCACTGTTGTCCCATCCCTTCTCTCCCCTCCCTGTCCAGCCATCAGCAAGGTATTTCCCTCCCCAGCCAGAGGGGACCTGCACTCTCCCTGCCAAGTGTTTTGAGATGAGTGGAGGTCTATCGTAGTGCCCAGCTATTCCAAGCATTGTCAGTGAAGACCGTGGCTAATTCAGACAAGCTGTTCCTTCCAGAGGACACCAGCTGGCAAGGACACAAACACAATGCATGACATGCCTCCCTGTGTCTCCCAGTGCATCATGTTTTATAGCACTGAACGGTGACCCCTGATGCCACTGCCTTTGTCCCAGAGACTCCCTGCAGCCTGTCCTGTTTTGACAGATGCCCTCTGACCCTCTCTCCCAGAGGAGACCCTCAGCAGCAGCAGAGGTCACAGGAGGCTGCTCTTTCTTGCCTCCCATTTCACTTACCACTCAGTCTGCCCGTGTGACACTGCCACGAAGGGAAGAGCGAAAATCGGGTTTCAGTGCAAATTGTGAAGGGCAAGGCTGAATGTCCAGTCAAGGCAGGGACCCTCACACCCTCCCGGCTCCCCAGCCACCCTAACTCTGGCTCTGTCATGGGGAGGGTCAGTCTAAAAGCTGCAACAAGAGACTGGTGACAAGATGCCTGCTGCCTCCCCTGCTCCTTGCCCCAAGTGATATACAGCTGTTTGATCAGCTGGTAATTGCATTGCCACACGTCAGGGGCTCTGGGGACACCCATGAGGGTCTGTCTTTTCCCTGTTATTGTATTGACCCGCTGAACTGTTTCAGCCTTCCAGGATGTCTTTGTAGGAGGCTTGAAAAAAAAGTAGGATCAGGGCATTAGAAGGATGGATAATACAGCAGCCTGGAGGAAAGCAGCAGAAGGACTGTGCCTGTGCAGAGTCATTCCTGCTATGAAGCCCTGGTGAAAGGGATGGGTCCCAGCTACAAGAGCACTCACAGACACAAAGCCTAAACAGCAGTGAGTCTCTGGGAAGTGGTAAAAATGGGGTAACACGGTACAGTTACCAACTGTTCAAGCTTCCTCTTTCCTCTCTCTCCACTGCACCTCCAGAGACCATAGCCAAGGCTTAGATTCTGGGCTCATTTGAATGTTGGCCTCTTATATTAAAAATTTATTATCATTAAGTAATGCTGCCTTCCTTCCTCCTTTACACACATGATCATGTTACACCAAAACACCACCATTTTTATCTCGCCCTAAAACCGGCTTCATTGATCCTGGCAGGTGCCTTCCATCCTTCTCCTGGCCTACAGGGACGTAGGATATCCTGCTGCACCTCTGGCTGCCAGATCTGACTCCATCTTGAAGGCATCCAGACTGCAGAACCCTGCAGTGCCTTCAGAGCCAGGGTTTTGATCACTGTCTAAATTATCTCTTTTTTTGCTCATGAAAAATGCCAAGAGCCTCTTAAGTGCCGCCATAAACATGAGGATAAATGAGAGCTGCACTGAAGACCTATGAAACTTCATCCTCAAACTGCCACTTTTCAGTGTCTACACTAATCAGGCTTAGATGGCATCTGCCAGCCCTCTAGAGGCCATCCATCTCCAGCTGTAAGTTTCTTACTCTGAACTCCCTGCACCATCCCAGCACAACTATTGGTGCAGCTTTGTACCATACTCAGCAGGGCATGGGAACAGCCTTTGGCCAGAATGTTGTCCTTCAACATCTCTGCTCAGCTGCAGTCTAAATCTGAAAGCCTCTGAGATCTCCGGGTGCCAAGCTAATTTGTCAGTGGATTTATCCTGGATGTTTTTAGGAAGCACAGACATTTTGGCTTGGAATCAGCATTTCTGTTTCTCCAAGTATGGCCCCCTTTGATGGACTATAGGCTTATTGAAGATGCAAACAAGTATTTTTTGTCCTGACAATTGATGAATGCAATTACAAGCATAAAGTAGAGCAGCTCTCTTAGTACCTGAAGGGTTTGTTAACCTTTGGGATTATTTCCCAAACCCAGAGCACTGTAGGGTCCATGGTGGGCAGCTACCCACAGAACAGCACTTTGGGAGAGTGGAAATTAGGACAGCTTAGGCCACCTTCAGAGACTGGATTCTCGGTGAGGTGAACCTTCAGGCCTGGGCAACTCAACCCTTCCCATTAGAAGCGTGTCAGCCGTTTTCAGGTGCAGCTCTGCTTACAATTGTACAGAAGAAAAGCTGCCTTGCACCAGTGTATGTGAGGAAAGGCAGATTATTAAGACATTTAAACTCATATGTCAAGGGAAAGGAAAAGAATGTGCTCCTTTGTGGCTCCAGTGCATAATGCAAAAAGAAAGAGATAAATAAAAATATCTTTCTAATGTGTGAGATGCTAATAACAGCCTATGCTAGAAATAGCAATTCAGGATCCTGTCTAAGCACCTGTACAGTGGGCTCCATGTATCATAGTGCCTTTCTTTATCACCACACAGAAACAGGCAGTAGAGTGAGGACAACTATTTGAGCAGTGGCCATGGGCTCTGCCACAGCTCATATACTCTGTTATAGATGTTAGCAGCACTTACGGTAAGAGGAAGTTTAGAAACAGCAAATGACCTTAAAAACAGCATTCAGGAGGAAATTCAGTGAAGTGAAATGAAAGCATATAACAGGATTGAAGACAATTCATAGAAAGTTATGATAGTGGTTGAATATTTTTAACATGGATAAATGAGAAAGAAAGAGGATAATAAAACTCTATTTCTTTTCAGAGCACAAAACAACCAAGAGACTACTCACTGTGCAGCATAGCTAGCAGCACCAAGCTGAAGTAGCAAAAAGAAGACATTAGCTCAGCTGGGAAAAAATGGAAGGATCAAATCTATTAGATTGTGGAATAGCCTCCTGAGGGAAATATGGAAAGTCTTTTGCCTACCCATTTTATTCATTTTGAATAATTTGGACAACGTGATGAAAAGTGCACACTAGGGAAAAAAATCTTTTCTCAGCAGAAAGTGCACACAGAAAAAAGCAAAAAAACCCCCAACCTCCAAACCCTCATTAACATATTTTCATTTGTAGTGATTTTCTCTAACCTAGTCCACTTCTAAGTGGTACAGAGTGGCTTGCTGAACTTTTCCAAATTATTTTTGATTAATTGCCTGGAGCAAAGCTGGAAGTTAGCTGTAGGGTGTTCAGTAGTTCCTCAGCCACTGAGCAGGCAGTGAGTGCATGACAGCAAGCAGTCTGAAAGTTATGGCAACATATACTGCTCTTCATCACTTCTCCAGAGTCTCCAGAGTTCAGCAGATAATTTAAGCATGTCTCCAAACACTGCTGAAACCAAGTTCAACTTTGGGGTCTAACTTACATGTGCAAGTTCTTCACCGAGCTCTGAAGCTCCTTCAAAAAGGAAAAGAAAAAATTAGACAAAACCTAGCCTCTTTGACATTGAGTAAGTATAAACCTCATGAATATATGAAGTAATCTGTCATCCGGGAATCATGTTAGCCACTTGTATGGCTAACAAAAAAAAAAAAAAAAAAAAAAAACAACAACAAAAAAAAATGCGAATAAGGCATTTGGGTCTTTTACCCTTAGGTTTGAAAGTGCCAGTCATCCAGACTCACGAACATTTATTTTTATTTTTTTAGAAGTATATATCTGCCTTTGAAGACCAGTTAAGGTAGTTCTGATGCTTATCCACCACTACATATAAATTCTCTTTGGTATTATATTTGTGAAGGGGAAGGGAGGGTAGTGGCTTGAATATATTCATATATGTCCAGGTTATTGGTAAGCACAGTATGTTGAGTATATTTATGAATTGTATAAACTTTGAGCCACTGGAAGAGGGAATTTAAGCCTCATGTTATAAAACTGGGATAAAATCTTCTTTCACATCACACTTATTCACCATTCAAAAGCTAGGAGCTATCGTCTTTGAGTGGACCAATCTATTGCAATTGCAGGAAAAGTATAATCTGAGCCTTTGAACTTCCACCCTTTCCCAGGGCTTTAATCTGTGAGAGGGTCATAAGGATTTAGTCCACTTCACAAGACCGGAAGAGAAGCTAAATCAGTAGCTAGAAGCAACTCTTCTTATTTGGTGTATTCCATACTTGCTTAAGATGTTCGGTAACTTCTAATGGTTACATCCCAGCCTGCAGTTTCTCTCCCACTTTGGTAACTTCATGTGTGCAATGTGGACATCACCCAACCATCATCTGAGGCAGAAGACCCCATTTCCTATCACAGGGAATGACCTGAATGAAGCCGTTTCTGTTACTTGTTATCAAACCATAGGACCCAATGTATTACTCTCCAGGGCCCCAGCAGGGAATTAATTACCTGTGAAGCTCATAGGAAATATCTAATCCCACTGTGTGCACAGGCACAGCTATGACCAGCGCTGCAGATGAGCAGCACTGAGCAGGAATTCACTGTTGACTTCATTCCCCCCAAAAATTATGTAGAGCTCCTGGGTTTTGTTTGCTTCTTTTTTACTTATGGAAGTGCCTTTATCCTCAAGCTCTTCTGCATGTTACACAAATGTCACTGTTTTCTCATCCTTCCACTTTTTGTGAGTGTAAGGTGGCCCTGCACTGGTCTTGTCAGTTGTCATATAGAGGAAGGACAAAACCCAGGAGCCTATGATACTCAAGAGACTTTGCTTGTGTTTCTTCTATGCATAGATCCTGACACACTTTAGTTGCCTACCACAATGTCTGTAATATTGATAAGTAACTGTAGCCTCCAGCTCTATCATTTTTCCACTGTCAGCTTGTTATCTTTTCAGATTTATCAAAGTACGTAAGGTCGGGGAGAGTAGAAAGCCTAGGCAACATCGGAGGCAAACTATCTTGGATAAATAAAGTCTTTGGTCTTCTAATTGAAAGCTGAAATAAAGAATAAATTTGTGAGAGGAATGTCTTGCAGTAATGCAATGTAAAACTTTGAGAAGATTTCTAAAAGAAGAAAAAATTGTTTGGACAAGTTCAAGACATTCTGTTTCACTAAACTTAGTTCATTTTCAGACTATTGAACCACCTGGTAATATTTAATTTCTTTTACTCTATTTCTTAATAACATTTGCTTAAGTTTAGTTGAAAATTACCATTTTGAAATGAAAATCTGAACTTTCAGTATTAAAATACTGATGCAACCTGTTTAAGTGTCTCTAAATTCAAACACTGTTAATAATATGTTGACATGTTAAAGAAAATTCTTTGCTTTTCAAATTCTTTGCAGCACTTAAAACCAATTCTGCAAGAACCAGTCTCATAAAAGCCCAGGATAAGGGATAAGCAGGGAGAAGACTAAACCTTGATTTAAACATGTCTACAGTGCATATGAAGCTGTGACTACAGCTTTCCTAGAAACATCCAAGGTGGATCCAATAAAGACAGCAGCGAACAGGAGCTGCAGAAACCAGCTATAACAATATCATGCAGCTACAGCTCATAGCCTATGAGCTGTACAGCTTTCTGTACAGAGAAAGTAGGTAGTGCCCATCTGCCTATCCGTTTCTAGCATGGATCATAATTTCACCCCACAGCCTATTAATCTACAGGTCGTGGCTAATTAGTTTGTCTTCCTTGATTTCACCTGTAAAATATGCTACTTTTTCATTGTAGTAGAGAAGATGCTAAATACACTCCAGATCAAGGGAATCCATGCAACGTCTGACACTTTCACAGTAATTAATGACTCTGACCTAAAACTTAGCAGACTACATAATGAACTCAGCAACCAAAACATGTACCTGATTGGTGGTATCACTGCACTGACAGCTTTACTTGTCTAGAAGCTTTCAATCCTATGGGAGAGAAGTTATTAAAGCCAGATAATGACACTATCACTATTCCTCGCCTTTTACCCACCTCCTCAGTGCCTGTTAGAGAAAAGCAATGTTTAACACTTTCTGCTTTCTAAATCTGAGCTGTAAAGTTTGATGCATAAATACACATCACTTTCATTATGCTCAGCGAAGGAAGATGGGATGAGATGTCAAAAGCAATTATTACAAAGTATCCAGTATGCATTTCATGCAAAGAGTAATCATATAGATTTAAGGTAAAGATCCATGCTATGTAATTAGGTCAGCCATTATTTTAAGAATTGGCTTAAGAAGCAGCAGCAGCCCACTCAGGTGGCAGATTAGTCAGTCTGTGCGTGCAGACAGCAAGCCAGCTGGACTGGGAGAGCAGCAAAGCCTGGTTCACATGGCTGGGCTGAGTGTGCTTGGTGGATCCCCTTTTCTCTGGATTATTTTACTCATCCATTCCTGTTTTAAATTGACAGTTGAGGTTGCGTTTGTAAATGTCAGTGGAGCTCAAACCAAGGATTCTAATTCAGTCTTATTTTTCAGTATCTCATTTCTAGAGAACTTCCCCTACTCTCATGTTTGTCATCCATCCTGTCTCTGTTTCCCTATCTAATTGACTGTGAGTATTTTAATATCAGGCTGAGTTCCTCACTTCTGAGTGACCAGCCTATATCAGTTGCAGTCCCCCTTGCTGTATTTGAATGACATTTTAGTTCAAATATCTTTTAAACAAACATTTTAAAGTATTTTGATCAAACATTATTCTGACCTTTGCTCAAATTGATTTTGCCATCTTAGGTTACCTTTTGGATAAAGATTGTTTCTCTAAATTTTATGACTACTAACAGTCACTGACTGCAAAGTGCAAAATCCATTATTTAAATATATGCAACAGCAGATTTAAGATTCGGTATTGTTTTAAATACTAAATACTGGATTAAATATTGAATGATGATTTCCAAATCTCAAAATATTTTGAACAGTGTATTTGGAGCTCTAATTTATTTTTGTTTCTAAGCCTTTACACATATTTTTTAAAATCTGCTGAATGACTTGGGGAACTGCAGGTTTTTACTAAAAGGTAAAGATCTTGCAATCATCTGATTTCTTCAGCTGAAGAGTTATGCAAATCACTTAATCACAAGGTCCACAATAACATCTTGGCATTGGTGCCACTGGAGCACAAATATTGATTATAGAAAACTAATCCATGAAAATGTATTGAGCAAATAATAAATGCATTCAAGGGAGCCATCAACATACACTCCAAGATATGTCATTAAAATAATGGCGCAAATTGCCAAAGTTTCACTACAAAAATTTTTTGCCCAAGTCAGATGTTTTTCCACCACAGCTAAAAATTTGTAAAAGATATAAAATGTATTAGATGAAAGAAGCGATTGAAAATTAATTGTCAGTGATTTTCCTCCAGCAATGATTAAAGAAAAAGACCAATCAGTACTTTATCAGTTTTTCTCGTCTCATTACTATTTACCATTTTGAGAGCTCTTCCAATGACTCCATTTCCCTCCTGCTCCCCAGATACGCCTTTTATCCTCTTTGATCCCTGCGTGCACTTCACCCTCATCCCTCACCTCCTAAGGCCAGTCCTTCATTGTCTCCAGCCAGGCCTCTTGTGAGTAGCCCTCAGATTGCCTTTATCACCCATCTGGGTCTCTGTGTAACCTCATCAATAAGTGCCCTTGGTGTCTTCTGTTTCTTCCAGATACACCTTTTACCTTCTGTACCCTCTTCCCTGAGGTCCCACTGTGTTTTGGTATCATGTCTCCACTTGTTCTCCCAGCTGTCTCTGCTTTAATCTTTGGACCATTCTGAGATGTCCCCACTCCTTCCTACTATCCTTTCTACTCTTTTGCCCTCCCATTTTTGTTCATGATCACTTCAGGTAAGACTGAGGAGAGGGGTGGTTTCAGTCACCACTCCGAGACTAAAAACAGTACTCCTTGAAACAGCAGAACTGGCTGGCTGGCACAAAACCTGTGCACTAATTGAGTGTAGAGATACTTTTTTTTCACGATTAACCAGAATTGTTTAATAATGTTTTCCCATTTATGTTAGTAAATTAAATGTGTCCAGGAAGCAAAAGGCAGACATAAAAGCGCTCCACACCCTCACACACCTCTCCAGGATCAACCCGTCCAGAGGACTTCTTGCATTACCTTTCAGTTCCACTTGGTCACAAGCCCAATCTCAGAAGTTTCCCTGTGTTTTTAACATCCTCAGGACCTGTGACAGCCAGTCCTTGGGTCAATATATGCATATGGGTTAACATGTAACTCACTGTAGCTCCTCCAGTTATGCCTCTTTCTAAAGTCTTGCTTTAAACAGAAATGGTTCTTTTGTTGTTTCCTTATCTTCTCAACCCTCATTTTCAGTCCTATAATGCCAGCCCTCTGTCCAGTCCTTTGTAATATCAGTTCTCAGAAACTCAGACTTCCGGACACTCTGGGCAAGGACTGATTCTCCTTTCTTGAACAGCCCCTCATAAAGCGGATGCCAATTCACAGCTGGGGGGTTCAAAGTCCTACTACACTAGGAGCAAAGAATATTAGCCAGAAATACAATCACACAAATTATTAATTTAGCTTCTTGCTCCTTTTTTTGAATACTAGGAACAAACAGTAATTAGATGTATTCACTTTTACAAATTGGTTTAATGTTTTAAAAGAATTGAATGGTTCATTTGCTCACCAATTATTTTCTGCATATATTCCTTTCAGCCCTGGATAGTCACAATTCACTCCCTTATGTGTCCAGTGGTTCACTTAATGCTACATATGAAATATAATGTTTGAAATTGCAGAGCAATTCATTAAGGTTTATTTTCTACCAATTTTTAGTTTCAAGAGAAGAAAATTTAAGATCTGGTTTGCATACACAATTATAATGCCTTGTTCTTAATTCTTTTTTTTTTGAAAGACAAGATTTGTAGAAGTTAAACAAACTTGTTTTGACAAGTAATTAAACAAACTACAATGTACTTTCAGTAAACATTTGTATGAACAATATAACAAATGGCAAAATTCTTTTTTGAATACCAGTAATAGCAATGAAAACTTTTTATATCACTATCTAGTGTGCATTTTAGTGTCTCAAGAAAAAAGGTGAAAAGAAGCATTGTTGCAGCAAAGCAGATAAACTTTACCAGTTTTGTTAAAGCAAAAACATGCTGAGCATATTTGTTTTGAAACTTTCTCTGAACATAATGTAGTGAACCAGACCTCTGCAGTCTTCAGCTGTTACCTGTCAAAAAGCTGACCCTGGTCTCATTTACTCATTTGTTGAACCTGTTCTTATTTTGAATACCAGAATGTGTAAAAAATGGGGGTTGTTACTGTTTATTTAGCATTTTGAATAAACTCAAAAGGTAAATTCTCAGTTTTTTTTTTTCTCAGAAGCATCTTTTGTTTTTAAAAGGACAGAGTTTGCCATCGGGTTTAAGTACAGATATTGCATCCATGCAATCACTGAACTGTATGTTCACAGCACCCCTGCAAGGATGCAAGTCACCATTCTGTAAAGCTCTTTGGCATTAGCAGTGACCAAGGTCACGGTTTTGGCCAGGGTATGGCATTATGGTTGACCAAAGCATACATTTCTCAGCATTCATTTGGAAAGAAAAGAAAAACAAGCATGATCTTCTCTTAATGTTGGGACACCTTTTGCCCATCCTGTACCCCCAGAGGAACTGCATGGTACTAATGTCTATCCTTCTTTGCCCCACTGTTTTCCTGCAGCAGCGTGCCTGAGCATCAGGCTTACTTGATAAATTGGCCAACTTCCCTGTCTGAGCAACAATGCAGGGTTTTTACATGCTCTTGTCATAAAAATCTAGCAGTCCTGCTGAATGTCCTGGCTTCTGACAGCAGATGCAGCCCCAAGGCTGTGACTGCAGCTCTGAACTCACCGGCCAGCTCAGCTCTCTTGGCTTTCTCCTGAGCTGGACCATCCTATACAGCCCCTCAGCTGGTGTGCTGGTGGGACTGGAAGGGTATGGTGACAGCATGGGTGTAATTAATCAGTGTCAAAAACTAAGTTCATGTTTAGAAGTCTAACTAAGTGCTATAGCTCTTTTACTGTGCTTGACACTGATTGAAGGGATAACATGGGGGCTGCAGTTCTTTGGGGGCTCTCCAATAAGGTCAAAGGCATCTGAGCAACCCTTATGAAGCCTGGAGGAAGAGAAGGAAGCAGAACCTGGTCAAGACAGGGAATTCCTACATAAACTCAGAGTTAAATATTGACTTTTATGCTGCCATTTCCAGGACCTGAAAGACTAAAGGAAATATTATGTCAATATTGGAGTGTACAGACAATGGGCACTTTCATTGCTGGGTACGTTAAACAGGTCTTCCGGCCCATCTGGATCTTCAGTACAAATGTGCTGATTCATTTCAGGTTCATCTTTCATTACTCACTAGTGATGGATCTTTTTTCTTTGTAGAAAAACATAGATGAAAAAGAAAACTGTGATTGTTTTTTTTACATGTACCAGCCAACACTTTCTTATCTCAGAATAGCTCCAGGTCTTTATAAAAAAAGATTTTGTAACTTAAAAGAAAACAACAAACCAACGGAAGGTTAAAGAACAGATTCTTTGTTTAAAAAACTACACTTTCAAGCTCTGAGAACTTGTTTCATTAAATCTAGTGCACTGCTCTCTGCAGTTATATCCAGAAGATCTGAAATCTATTAATGGAGCAGATATACAGGAAGCTGAGGGACAGGAACAGTCACACTGTGTAAGTTTAATGACCCATTGTCGTGGTTTAACCCCAGCCAGCAGCCAAGCCCCGTGCAGCCACTCACTCACTCACCCACCAGCAAGGCTGGGGAGAGAATCAGAAGGTTAAAAGCTGGAAAATTCATGGATTGAGATAAAGACAGTTTAATAGGGAAAGCAAAAGTGTGCACAAAAGCAGAGAAACACAAAGAATTAATACACTGCTTCCCATGGGCCGTCAGGTGCTCAGCCATCTCCAGGAGAGCAGAGTCCCATCACATGAAATGGCTACTTGAAGAGACAAAAACCCCATCACTCCAAACATCCTCCCTTTCCTCCTTCTCCCCACTTTATATACTGAGCATGATGTCATATGGTCTGGAACATCCCTTTGATCAGTTTGGGCCACCTGTCCTGGCTGTGTCTCCTCTGAGTCTCTCATGCACCCCCAACTTCCTTGCCAGCATGGCAGAAAAGCGGGAAAGGCCTGTGTAATCCCTACTCAGCAATAACAAAAGCATCTGTATATTATCAAACCCATGTTCAGCCCAAATCCAAAACACAGCCCCATACTCGCCACTGTGAAGAAAGTTAACTCTACCCCAGCCAAAACCAGCACACCCATCTAGTGCTGTATTCTGGTTTCAGAGTAAACATATCAGGTGCTGCAGAGAGATGGAATCTCCTAATAGGAAACTGCACCCACTGGTTTGAGTGATTTTTCATGGCACAAAGCAGCCTGGTTCTGGCTGATCCCATGGGGATGGAGACCAGACACCTGTTCCCTATTCCCCTATCCCACACAAGTCAATTGTATCTTACAAGCTGCATGTTTTGCTGTTCATGATATGTCATTACTTTTTTTTTTAACAGATATCTTTGGATGGACAATATACAGCGACATCCACTAGAACTGTTTGTGCCAAAAATAAGCAGCTGGTTGGGTTGTCAATGACCCACATTCAGCAGCCATCCGCTCTACCTGCAAGCACCAGAGCAGACAAAGCCCTTCATCCAGATGCCCCTGGCTGCCCCTGGGAAGCTCAGGGCTCCCACCACAGCAGCAGCATTGTGGGACCAGGCACAGGCAGTGGCTGGGTGAGGAGCAGCACCCTGACCCCACTGCAGCTGTGGCCAGCTGGGGCCCCCTGACAAAGCCTCTTCTACAAAGATGTGGTGGAGAATGTGAGACTGATAGTGTTGACAAAGCCCTGTGCAGACACACTGAGTCTTTGCTGGGGCATGGTTTCAAAAAGCCTCTGTTTTTAATAATACCTGTAGGAATGAGGCATCTTGGAGATTTTCTTTAGAACTGGACAGTAAACTCAAATGTTGCCATGGCACAGAGGTCTGACAGACCTTTGGACAGATGGGCCAAGTGGGCAAGCAGACAAGCCTCATGAAAACCAAACAAGTCCAACAATGTAAATAATTTAGTTCCTTTTTGAAACCATTGCACTTTCAGCTACTTAACAGCACTGGGTTAAGAATGATTGTATTTGGGGTTTTGCTGGAAAAAACTGTCTGAACAGTTAAAGGAAATTAGTTTCTATAAAGAAAAGCTCTGGACCATCTCCATCATGCATGTTACCCTACTGATTTTTAATTTTTGGTTTGCATCTTACAAAGCAGTGCATTGAGGTAGAGCTGAATAGACAGACTAATCAGGGTCGAGCTTTCTGCAGACGTGTTAATTTTTGTTTCAACAGCACTCCTATTTTTCAGATACACAAGTAAATCTGGGAGCCTGAGTTCCTGATGGATTAATATTTTCTCCCTCTGCAATTATAGTCTTCTATTTTTAAGGGACAATTCTTTCCCTGGAGTTGCAAAACATTTTTCTCACAGCTGCAAGCTTCTTCAGGACAAGTGGTAGAGCATTTGCCCTAGTGCCCAAGTACAAATGCTTTTACAGCATTGTTTGAGAGGTTTGCCTGTCTAATAAACGGTTTGCTTGACTTGTGGTGTTGTGATTTATGAGCCTTTCAGAGTTCATAAAATGACAGCAAACTCGTCCCTGCTCAGTTCACTCTTCGTCATTATAAGTGTGCCTTCATGAAGATCAGGACACTCTCTCACCACTAAATCACTCCTGTTGCCTAAAAAGGAATGTGACCCAAAGGTGACCATTGATCACACCAAAGAGGGTTGAAGTACATTGGTCTGATGAACAGTCAGGTGACATTTGAACTGTGTCCTGGTCTGTTCTTCCACATTTGATGTTATTGTGCCTGAAGACAGTTGGCTTTCAGACTGCCAGTCCAAAGAGGAGATATATATCTATATATCTACATCTATATCTGTATGTGTGTGTGTGTTTGTGTGTGTGTGTCTGCTGCCAGAGCTAACAGTGCAGCCTTGCCATCAATTCTCTACCTTGCTGTGGAGCAACTCATTTTTAAAGCATACAAGGGAATAGCTCAATCTCTATCCTAGGCATTGAAAGCCTGTCAAAATGTTACTGGATTTGGAGATGTTATATAAGAGACAGGCTAAGCAGAAGAAGATGGAGCACTGGCTGCTCCTCAAGTCTTCACAAACTTGGATAAGAAACTAGAGGCTTGAAAAGCACACACTAGCACCACCCTGTGCAAAGCCCAGGGTGGGACTTCCAAAACATGCTGTGTTTCATAATCCCACCCCTCCTGCTGAGCTTCTCCCTGGGTGAAGAATTGGAAACATCACGGAAGCTGCTCGCCCCAAGAAACGCTGCCAAGCAGCTTTCTTTTACAATTACTCCATACTAAACCACATTGTAAGATAATTATTTCATTAGTTGGAATGCATGTTGGGACAGAGCAATTTTTGCCCTCTCCTTTTCATCTCCAGTTAGGAACAACATGGGAAGAGCCGCAGAGGGAAGAGAAAGCCTTTGAACACCCGTGTGTTTACTTCTCTTTAATAGCTCTGAATCCAGAGAAAGTTAGGGAGTTCACTGGCAAGAGTTAAATCATCAGCAGACCTGGCCAAGAAACTCGCAAGCCTTACATGATTTATCTTACTCTGTGTGATAAAAGTGCAAGGAGAGTTAAATGTACTGGCCTTCTTGACCAGCTGTTATCAGGCGTAGCTGTTTCATTAATTCCAGGAGTCATCCATTATATCCCCACTCTGAAAGGCAGGTAGGTGATCACTCTGTATTGCCATCACTCAAAGCAGAGGGAGTTAATCAAACATACCAAAACTTTTAATATAAGCAAGCCCAAGGCAATAGACAGGACAAGATTCAAATCTTTCAGCGAAATGGATTGCTGCTTTCTGATGAGTAGGCTGAAAGAGGTAGGATACTTCTTAGCTAAACAAATGGGACTGAAGAATACAGGCTTTGACTATAAAGACAGAAATTCTGGCAATGTGTTATCTATCATCTGGAAAATAAGACCCTGAAATAAATGTGTGGGTTTTGAAAATGAAAGAATTTGTTCAGCATACATAAGCTTCAAGAGAAACACATTTCAGGCATGAAAGCCTTGCTGAATTTTGTCCATAGAAGAGGTGCAGTGACTGTTGCAGCAGGATTGCAGAAAGAATTGAAGGGTGCAACGTCTTGTTGTGACAGGATGGTGCCAGCCCCTTCAGTGGGCTCCCACATGCCCTTCTGGGACATGCAGTGGTCTGGTTCGGCGCCAGAACCCTTCAGAGTGAGCTCACACGTTTGATCAGTACATGCACTGATAGCTAATTTTCAGTCTTGTGCCTCTTCCACTTGCATATGAATGTTTAAAATGAACCCCTACAGCTGCTTCTTCCTCCTCTGCTAATTTTATTCTTATCACTCTAAAGAACAATCGGCTCAGTGGGTATTGATCCGCAACACTCATGCATATGGAGAGTTTTGATTGTTAATGGAAGAAGGGTAAATCCAGTGAGCTGTGTCAGATTTGCAGTACAACGGGAAAACTTATTAAGGGAAAAGTATCAACTTGATAAATAGTACTTTTAGAGTTCCTTTCCCCTCAGCTTATTAAAGCAACCATGACTGCTACGTGATCAGCAGACGTGGCTGATACAAAGCTGAAAACTGAATCCAAACAGGAAAAGATAAATAAAGGAAATGTATCCTAGAATGGTTTCACTTTTATTATTCAGGCAAGTCATCTGAACAAATCATCTGGATTATCTTCAAATCAATAATTCCACAGTTAAATACACAGTCACACAGCATGAAGACTAAAGTCAGTAAGATATAGAGTGATGGATATCTGGGCTTGCTTGTTTCAGTTGTTAGTGAAACACAGACATATAGCCTGTGTTCCTGCTACATACTGTGAGCAAAGCTCATTCTCAGGATAATGCCACTGTGAAATGGATTGAATCCAGTGATTAATTTGACCTGTGTGTCACAGCATGCGCATACTTGCACCTGCACACAAAGGCATAAAAACAAAATGCAGGTTATTTGATATTAAAGTAAAATTAATCTGTGGTGGCACTGCTTCAGAGAACAAGTGTATTTCACAGCATCACACCCTTCCCTTGACTGTTTATTTATCTTATCCTGAACCTCACAGCCATTACAAAGTGTGCAAAGCCAACACCTTCCTCTTATCAAAATCGGAGGTGGTTTACTTTACAGAACAAAAACAAAAAAGAGGAAAAGAAAAAGAGGCAGAGGATGGATCCAAGGATCCTGCAGGTGTGTGTGCCCTACCAAATGGGATTTCCACAGTTCATCCCGCTGCTCTGCAACAGCCTCGTCCCGGTCCATCAAGGTCAAACTTCCTGACAACCTGCTTTCTTCTGAGTCTTGTAGTGCAGCCTGCCATCCCTGGGCACCAGAAAGAGCAGACCTATACTGCTTAGCTCTCACAGGGGCCTGTCACAAGGCCACTTGAGAGGGAAGAAGGGTTCCAGCTCAACAGTACTGGCCACAGCAGGGCGTATATGCCCACCAGTTAACAGAAGTTGCAGCACCTTGAGAGACATCAATTTCACTGCTACAAATTTATCAAATTTTTTAAGCAAAGTTGAAGGAAATTAAGACAGATAGATATAAAGTGTTACATTAATTCCTAGTACATCAATGTGCAGGAACTGTGTTTAAAATACATGTGGTCTATAAAACATTATGAGACAGTAAATAAACACAGTTATAAATGAATGGGTTTGGAGGTTAAAATGAGGTTTTAAAATGAGGGATGCTATTCAGACTGATATTTCAGTTCAGCAAAACCAGTATATGCTCCTAAAAATCCTATCACAGCCCTGAGAACATTCTTCTGCCCTCCTGTGTTTCTGCCTGGCCCTGGAACAGTGCAGCTCTGGGACCTCTGATCAAACCTATTGGAGAAGAGCTGTGTGACAGGGGGCTGTGAGGAGGCTTGTCAGGTTTTTCTCCTCCTTTGCTTCAGAGCTGATTTTAGCTCACTTCACCTTTGGTGAAACTCCCTGAGCTACACTGCAAACATGCTTATGTCTGGCCATGTACCACACTCACTCTGACCCAGACTGACTTCCCACCTGCAGCTCAGCACTGCCACATCATCATCATAATTATGCTAATGTTCAGGTCCACTGGCTGCCCTGCAGCTGCTGGGGCAGTGGAACAAGCTCTGTCTGGCAGGTCCTGCCCTGACAATTCCTATGGGCGCTGGCCCTTACTGCTCCTGGACAAATCCTGGCATTCAGATTTGTTATTTCAGAGGCAAAAAAACTGTGCATCTTGCTTTGAGCGTTAGGACAACAACCACAAGCCAGCATTATCACATTTTAGTCCATGCCTTTACAGGACACTCAATTCCTTATAGCAAAAATATTAGATTTGGACCCATTATTAAAGATGTTACACAGGATTGAATCAGATCTCCTTCAAAAGCTTTCATCTTAGAAGTGAAATTTGCTTACTGGGCACTAGTCATCATGTGTTAGGGTTAGGTTTACATCCTCTGTTACTGCAAAATATTCCCAATGCCCAAAACCTATTTCCAATGGCAGTTCTCCGCTCTCCATTCCCTGCCAAGCACATGGACAACTGAATGGAGCAGTACAAAACACCCAGAAATATCTTCCTAAGTCTTGCAGGCATCACACATTTCCCTGGTGCTTTTTAAACCTTCATTTTAAAACTGAAGGTGACGTTCAGTTACCCAAATCAAAAACATGTTGCAATGCAGTCAGCGGAGTTATTTTAATAGACTAGCAAGCTTTAAGGGCCAAAGGTAAGTTTGGTGTAACACTAACAGCACCATTTAAAACTGTGCCTGCTGATTCAATTTTCCTGTTGCCTAGTCTTAAGTTCAAGGGCAAATGTTGCCTTCCAGCAAACGAGAACAGTCTGGATTTGCCCCGTTCACATCAACAGCAATCCTAAGCCTCTCACGGGGGTTCTGCCCCTACAGGCGGCATTAGGGCTGTAAGAAAGATGGCAAAGTAGGGGTCCAGCTGGATTCCTGCTCACTTCATCTCTTTGTGGACGTCATCATGTTCAGAAGCACAAGCACAATCTGGTGGCATCTTTGCTAAAACAAGTGAGCCGGGTCAAACCGAAGCTGTGCTGCCATTCTTCCCACTGATCTCCAAGTACTGACTGCCATTTTTGATCAAAGCTGTCCATGCCCATTACATTTGCAGTATATATATGAATTTATTGTGCACACACCTAATTAGTTGCCCACATGATTGTAGCATGGCTTGTTTGTCTTATTTCTCCTTTTTCCTCCAGTTTTGAGCATCTTGTCCATTGCTTCCTATTCCAAATGACATTGTAAATCCATAGGCTCTAAAGAGACTTCCGCTGCCCACACAGCACTTGATGCAGTGTGGGACCTGGTCTGTCAGGAGGGCAAGTCACCATTTTCACAGCAGAGGGTAATAAATAACAGATGGAAGGTGCAACTGGACCCAAACCTTCTTGTGGTTCTGTGATTTCCACTATTAAAGCTTTGAGATAAAACTCTTTGGCTTGTGAGCTGAGGGAA
This sequence comes from Ptilonorhynchus violaceus, assembly GCA_013397565.1. Taxonomy (NCBI): domain Eukaryota; kingdom Metazoa; phylum Chordata; class Aves; order Passeriformes; family Ptilonorhynchidae; genus Ptilonorhynchus; species Ptilonorhynchus violaceus. The sequence continues at coordinate 2,166,578 of VZRJ01002533.1, read as the reverse complement.
AAATATAAAGCACCTGCAGCTTTTGAATAGATTAATATTATTAATATTATTAATAATATTAATATTGTAAACTTGGGATTTATTAGGCCCTAGGCCCTTTAAAAAACTTTGGATTTGGTGAGTAACCCAGAAAATGCTTTCATGGCATCATATTCTGGCATTTTCTTCCAAATTTAAGACACCATGTTTCAAAACTTTAGTGTCTTGTGATGGCCTGTTTGTTTTGGTTCCAAGCGATTGAGTTTCATCTTGTTCAGTACACAGCAGTTGCTCTTGGAGCGATGGTATCTTTTCTAAGTTGCCTCTAATTAAAGTTGTTTTATAATAATGCATGTGGTCCCAGTCAGGATGGAAGCACTGTTTACAGATTATCTCTTTCACACAAATTTCCGCTTGGGTGCATATCCTGCCTAGCGCTAAAAAAAGAACATTTTTGAGTAGAAATTAACTGGTAAGACTAAACGGTAATTAATTAAACAGCACCATGGGAAGGCCGGAGTATGATTATGCACTGTTGCTTCTCTTTACCAATAGCATTTACCTTTCATTTTTTTCCATTAGTACTCTTTCTGTAAGAAATTATTTTTATGACTCCTCTTCAAGATGTTGTTCCTGACTAGAAAAAAATTTGAGGAAGTGTTCAAAATACTTTTTTAATGACATAAGTATCTGGTCATCTGTGTGAAGCCTTCTGCTATGCTCCCAGAAATACAAACGTAACCACCCTGAAAGAAGGGAGAAACAGTGGTTTTCATCTACCACCATGCCTCATGGATTTGGGTCATCTCCAGAGTATGACATGAACAGGGAATAAACCACCCCATCCAAACACCGCAGATCTTGCTTGCAGATTATCTATGAAAACAGCGGCATCAGAGAGCTCCCAAAGCTGAGAACAGCATGAACACTGCCCTGCCCATCTCTGGCATGTCCTTGTTGTCAGGGCTTGAAAATGGATCGATACAAACCAGAATGTGATGGCCTGATTTATTTCTGTGATACATCTCCATTAAGCTCTTGGCAGCCCATGACTGTCAGTGAAGCAGCTGGAGCTGCCCCTCTGCCAGGGCTGAGCTCCTTACCCGGCCCATCCAGTGCCTTCCAGAAGCATCACCTGGCCAACTCCAGGGATTTACTTCCCCTAAGCTTACAGCAGACTGTTAGATGACCATATGGGAGAGAAAACCCCATGTGTACTATTCAGTCCTATAGTTTCTCTTGTAAATTCCAGTGTGTGCACACCCACAAAGCAGCGCTGGTCATTTGAGGTAGAAATTACAGCAGGGCAGAAACAAGCTGCCTAAGTCTAATATGCACCTCTAGAGAAGATTAAGATGTCCATATTTAATGAAGGGGTGTGAAGTAACACCATGAAAAACTAACTGTTGTGAGTATTCACAGTGATTCTCAGCATTAAAGTCTCCAATGTCTTTATCCGGGCATTCTTTATTTTCTAGACTAATGATCTAGGGAAACATCATCAAACCCTGGCAACAGGAGTCATGCCAGTATGGAAAGGGACCTGACAATATGCAAGGCACTTTCTGTCTGATATCCATAATTCACGACAGAAAGTGATAGATATTAGCAAATGCTGTCTGTTTCTTAACAGATGGCAATGTTATTTCAAGAATATTGTTTTGCAACCTCTTGATTCTGCTTCACAGAATCTTCACCCGTGTCCTTAAAAGCTGAGAGAAAGAACCTGCCAATTACCATATGGGCTCCAAAGCTAGGACCTGTTAGAATTGCACAGTCTTCCCAACTCCTGAGGCCATTTGTTATTGAGGCTATCATATATTAACTGGGCATACCAATTAGCTGTCATCTTTTAACCCCAGAGAGAACTGAGCCCCACCAGGCCACTAGCTCATTCCTCCTCTGGTTGAATAGGGGAGAGAATTAGAAGAGTAAAAGTGAGAAAACATGTTGGTTGAGATTAAGACAATTTAACAGGTAAAGCAAAAGCTGCGTGCATAAGCAAAGCAAAACAAGGAATTCATTCACCACTTCCTGTGGGCAAGCAGGTGTTCAGCCACCTCCAGATAAGCAGGAACCCATCATCCGTAACTGTTACCTCAGAAGACAGATGCCATAACTCCCGATGTCCTGCCTTCTCCTTTTTCTTCTCCCATATGCTGACCATGGTGCCATATGGTATGGAATACCCCTGAAATCAGTTGGGCTCAGCTGTTCTGGCTGTGTTCCCTCCCAAATCCTTGTGCACCCTGAGCCCACCCACTGGTGAGGTGGTACGAGAAGCAGAAAAGGCCTTGATGCTGTGTAAGTACTGCTTAGCAAGACTGAAAACATCCCTGTGTTATCAACACTGTTTCCAGCACAAATCCAGAACAGAGCCCCATACTACCTACTGTGAAGAAATTAACTCTCTCTCAGCCAAAGCCAACACATTAGCATATCGCCTAAATGTGCTGGAGGAAATTTTCAGACTGAATTGTTTTCCATGTGTCAGGTTCCTGTGTACCTCAACATGGACAGAGCAATCACTTAAATCAATCACTTAACGTGAGTTTTCTTCTTCAAAAACAGGCTTCTTGGAGTTTCAGGCAAATGGACTGTAGGAGCAAACACAATATTGCTTGATTCAAACTATGTGCAGTGTCCTACAATTGACACATCTTATTATCATAAGGAGCACCCCAGTAGAGGACAAATTATTGCAATCCATTACTTTTCAAGCCCCTGTGCAAATAACCTATTTCTCTACGGTCAGAACTCTGGCTTCTCCAATTCCTCTCTTCAATACCAACACTGTGAGATGGTCACAAGGCTTTTAGTTTTATATCTCTTCTAGTACTTCTGAAGTCCTATTGCCAAGGACACAAACATGGAAAGACTGCTAAACCCTTCCACCTTTTCTTCTATAAATTCTCTTATGCCTTGAAATAAAATTATACTCTGCACTTCTACAGCAGGGTAGATCTACAGATCTTCTCCTTGAGGATCTCACAGTGACTATTAATTAATGTCAAGGAATTATGCTTTTAGTGGCACAGTAGTACAGATACGAGAACAAGGCTGAAGCCCAAGATAATAATTTCGCTGATTTCAGTGGGTGTTGGGTTAACCTCTGAAGCTGGTTGGGTTTTTTGTCATGGATTATACCTGCCATCTATACAGTGTGCTTGAGGTTTTCAAAAGCATGTGCTAGCAAACTTTCTGTTTAGGTATTTTGCTCACAGAAAAAATGGTTTGAGGAGTTTCTCACCCTTAATAAAGGTATTTCTCTACCATTTTTGTCATGTAAGGCATTTTCTCTCTTTCCTCTGAATGAAACTCTTTTCTGTTTGTTAATTTATTTAAAGAATTACTGCTCAGGAATTACTTACAGATAAAAGTCCTTATCAGTGCAAGAAGCTGTATCTCACTGAGCAAATTATACTGCAGCAAACCCCCCAAAATGTTCAGAACTTTTCTAGATGAAAACAGCGTTACATAAAGTACAGAAAATCAGGGCAACAATCCAAAAAGGTTCACCAGCGGCCACAGGACATATACGTATACGTTTATGTTTTTTATAGGTATGTATAAAACCACCTCTTTAACTAAGAAGCAGTCAGGAAAGTTAGTTCATTTGATGTTCACATCTGCCTGCACTTGTACATAACAAGCCAAAGGAACACGCAAGGTCTGCTTTTGAGTCAAGCCTTAATACAAGGTGTGCCCTGATTACATCCTTAGGAAGCTGCACTATCACAGAACCCACAGTGGCACTTATTGTTCAACACTGTAGACTTGGGAAAGGTGTCATATAGCCATTGAGTACAAAAATTTATCCAGAAGAGTTCTGAACAGCCCTTTCCTCCCTGGCCAAATACTTCTGTCTCAAAGAAAGCATGAAGGGCTACCTGGCTCTCTTACACACTTGACTCATCCTTGTTCATCCTCATGCAGTGCCATGTTCCCCTCACACAGAACAAAACTATAGCAAAAGGAATGAAAAATCTCCCTCCCTGACATCCATGGAGGGAGCCTATGCTAGCTGGGAGAAAAGAAAGTTCACCCATTCCCAATCATGGCCTGGCATGGCTCACTAGAGGATTCTGGCACAAAGGGTTACTTGCTGCCTCTATCTAGCAAATCACCAGCACATATTCCCACTTTCTTACAGTTTCACACTGTCTTCTGACCTCACCATGTCACAGAACGACACCTGTGGTGTCTCAGCCCTCTGAGAGAAGGACTCTGATGGTGTGGCATGAGCACCACAACTCTCTGCATGGAGAGGCCAACCCCAGGATCTGAAGGACCATCCCCAAAACATACCTATGCTGAAATCTGTGTTGTCCACTTCAAAATCTATGGTGTTCCCCCATCCCTGATAATTTTCAATTTTAAAAACTGCAACAGTGAACAAACATTTTTGGTGGAGATTTCATTTATGTAACAAATGAGGATGTGGTTTCAAAAGGTTTCATGCACTGACCTAGCCCATCTCCCACTGCAGTCCATGGCAGAGCTCCAACTGACGCCAGCAGGAGTAGAATTAGGGTGGTGGGAAATTGTTTTGAAAATCAGATGGAAAAAATTTCTGAACCACATCTGCTTTCCCTTTTCACCCTCTCTTCACACATCCACACCCTTCTCTTGGTCTCCCTAGCTGTGGTGAAATGATGCACTAATTGGTTCTGCATGGACAAGACCACACGGAGGAAGTGATGTTGCCATAATATAATCTAATCAAAATCATTCTCAGGTCTGAGTGAGCACTTAAACAAAAACACAGAGCAGCCCTTGATTGTTGATGCTTGCTGTGAAAATGACTAAAAGCTATGAGTAATTTCAATCCAAGCTGAGTTCCTAGCTCATTTGCCTTTCCATCACATATCTTTTAAATCCTAATTATATGTAATCAACAGTATAAGCAACATGATTCTTCTTGTAGTTGACAAATTCCTGGGTTCATTTCACATGCTTTCAGATATGTGCATAAGAATGAATATATAGACTCTTTCTACCTGAGAGAGTTTTACATCAGGTAATTACAACTTAGCTCAATTAAAAATGCTCTTGAAACAAGTACAGCGTCTTTTAGATCCACAAAGCTAATTTAAGAAGCCAGTGGGCATGATTAGGTCAGAAAACAATGAAGGCTGGCTGGGAATTAAAATTAAGGTCACAGATGAGTGACTTTACTTTTGGCTGGACTTTCCCAGCAGGGTGTTTCTCCATTACATCAAAATAATAATCCATCTGGGTGCAGAATAATAAGGCAAATCAGCCCTTTTACAAAGTGACCAGAAAGGCTGTATTATGCGTGCATCACCCATCACCCACGCATGGCCACCCATGTAGCCACCTCAAAACAGGGCCTGATTTTTAGGGTTCCTGAGCATCCACCCTTCTAATCCAGTCCACTCTTTGGGAGGGGTCCAATACACCACGGAGGAAACGACCTTTCTTGAAGGATTATCTAGACTGACAGGGACAGAGACCCAGGCAGACCATATGTCTCACATACTGGTGGATCCAAAATTGTGCCATGGTGCTGGTTGTTTTTCTCATCTCTGTCAGGCTGCAGTAACTGCTCCTGCAGGAAAGGTCAGCTAGGACCAGAGGTGAGCCTAGCATGGACCATGTCCTCACCCATGGGGACTGTCTCCCAGGACTGAACACAGGGGCAGAGGCAAGGGTGGTAACGAGACCATGGGCAGCCCCAGGCATGGTGAGGGAATGAGTCAGTCCAGGGTCCAGCCAGAGAGCTCAGCCAGGAGCAGCAGGAAACAGGTCAGAGATAGGCCCTTTCTTTTACTACTGTCAAGCAGTCCAGAGGATGTCACCCACAGCTCATAATGACATTTTGATCCAGATTCGAAAGAACATGACTTTATTATCATTAACAGGTCAATGCTGCATATCCATGGGAAGAAGTTTCATGTCTTAGATGACCTCTTGAAGGTGCAGATTAAAAGATAAACCTCAGCCAACTCTCAGGATGTTTTCCTGCTCCTTACAAACTATTTTCGAAGGCATGGGTCAAGGTAAGTACTACCAACTTCAATACTATTTCACTGCTCTTGGCAAATGAACTTTGGTCATAATAATTATAATTAACCCTCTGCATATATGACAGTATTTTGCATCTTGTAACTGGGATGAAGACATGAACAGGTCATCATAGCACCCTTGTCTGTCAAGTATTGTGATCCTGATTCTTCAGATGAAGAAACAGCACGTTTACCCCAGCAGGATTTAGGCAGTGAACAAGACTCCACCTTGTTAACCACATAGGGGTCTTGTCTACATTAGGCTCATGCAACAGTGAAAGAATTCAGGAAGGATATATGTAAGGAAGCCAATTATTGTACTATTTTTGTAATATGGACTTTTCAAAAGGCAGCCTCAACTTTTTACCTATAAAAGAGAACATAATCACAATGTTTGACTACCCTGCAAATCACATGATTACAAAGTGTAAGGTCTGTGAGCTCAGTTATGTTCTCAAACTCTAGACAGCTCTTACTGATTCTTCACCACTATGCTGAAAACTCATCTGGTTTTTAAGAATTTTTTTTTAAATAAAGCTAAAGAATTCATAAATAGTGAAGTTATGTCCTGAAGTTACAATGCACAAAACATGTACCTGTGATAAACTAAGTGTGTAATTAAAAAAAATCACATCTATTTGAACATATTATGAACAGAATATATTACCAGGTTGAAAACAAATGTAACTGATATTTAGTGCATAATTCTACTCAAATTTCTCTCAGGATGAAACTTCTGTTCATGAAGCTTGAAAAATTAGCAGTGGGTGTTATGAAAGTCTGGTTGTCATTTCTGTGTCAGCTTTTCCACATTAATCAATTGTCCAGACTTGTTTCCATTGTACTTCTTTGAAGGATTCTTCCAGTTCTGGGCTTGTCTTCACTTCTGATTAGTGAAGTGAAATGAAGTGATTTAGTCACATATATGACTGAAATAACTGACTTCTTTTTAAATATCTCTGTTCACACTGAGGAGAATAAATGTAGGCATCCGAGTTTGAAAAAGATTGGCCTAAAGGCTGATGCATTTCTTAGTTTGTTTAAGAAAATTGGTAGATTCACTACGCAGAAACAGCTGCAGAAAACCTATTTGATTGCTTCAGGAGTGTTGAACCAGTTTCTCCCAGACTGTGCTGAAGAAGTTTACAAAAAGATTCGTGGATGCTTCCCACGCTGTGTTAGGAATTATCTAGTTAATTCATTTACCCTAATAGGCAATTGAATAGAACCCTCCCTTGTGCATGGGCTGTGCACTGGGGCTGGTGCTTACACCACCTGGGGTAGCAGAGTGTCCAGCTTGCCCCACAGACCTCGCAGGGACAGCACAGTGGTCCCTGGAGCTGTGGAGAGCCACAGGTAGGTTTATCTGCCATGCCATCTTCCATTCCCCTCTTCCCTGCCATAGCCTCCACATTATTCAAACCCCAGTTGAACACATGGATAACGGCTATTGCGCCATGGGAAGGTGAGACGTATTAATGGATTAATGGATCCAGGAAGCAACTCAAGTCCCCTGGTCCTACCATGTCCTCCTCGATTTGTTACTCATTATAAGTTGCCTCTGAAAGAGGAAGAAAGAATGTGAGCTGAAGTATCTGGTCCCAGGCCCATCTATCTGAGTGTATTTCTGCAGCTCAGTCGTGACTAGATCTGAATGTCAGGAAGGCGAAATGAAGGCCTTCACTCACCCATGAAAGCTTGGGGCTGTGGGATTAAGCAAAGAATAAACTTGACTCAATCAAAACAGTCTCCACTGAAAAAGTTGGTAGATAATAGTGCAAATGTTTAATATTATCACAGGTATGGCATCTACCAAAACCATTTTTGCAGTGGGCTATGAATTTAAAGTTCACAGCACCAGGCCAAATCAATAGCTATGAGATTGTGGCATACTGAATGCTGCACTGTCAAGCAAGAAACACCACAGGCAGGCTAGTCCCTCCACAAAAAGTGTTTGAGGGAGAGTATTGGACTTCTAGGCTCTTCCCCACAAAAGAAAAGCATCTGGTGGGTCAGAAGGAAACAAGTGTCAGCTGATTTGGTTGGGGTCAGCCCTGGCCCACACTCCAAAACAATGCAGTGGGTTCTCTTATTACCAATAACTTATATTTACCAGTCTATATCCTTGATTGCATCCTATTTGGACCTTGTTCTGCATATTTATTGTGTCAGTGAGTCAATCTGATATTCTAATATCAGTGGCAACAGGTCAGGTGTTCCTGTAACTATCATAAAGGTACTGTGTGTTGTGACTGGGGAGAAGAACCACGAAACCATGGATCTATGATAAATGATGAAAACCTTTCAAGGTAAATGATTTGCAATATTTTGGGAACATTGGATCCTGAGAGGAAACATCTCGCTATCCATTAGAGCAGTATGGAAGGAGAAAAGTAATTATTCACCCGATCTTACTCCTGTTGAACAAGGAGCTCAAATTTCCAATATGAAGTCAAGCCACATTTTAGCTAGAGGGCACAACATAGCCTGGTTCTCCATTTCTTGCCATTTCTGGGGCTGCAGCCAGGCTTGAGCTACCCCTGCAGTTAGTACAGACAGTGAACAGTTATCTATCTGCCTGTATATAACACTAATGTGATCATTTAGGTCATGCTTGGAGGAATCAGTCATGATCACAGGTTCCCTTTACTGAGCTCTGGACAGGTGTGCTCCATACATTAGCCCTTTCCACACAGATCTTCTTTGCTAAGAAATACAGCTGTGACACTTTATTACCTTTCTCCCAGGTAAATGTGCTTAAAACAGTCACTGTGTTTTCTTACCTTGGTGGTCTCCATGTGTATGCATTCAGATAATTCTGCATGGATGAGGGTCTTGTCTGTGAACTGTTGACATACTGTTTAATCCTATTCCAGGAATGATGGGGAATTTGAACAGTGCCTGGAATTTGTGTAGTTACACAGTAAAGTGAAAAATGTCACCTGAAGGAAATTATCTATTATTTATGCGGTTTATTCAGTGAATCAATTTATCCTAAATATGTATGTAACATGCTTTATCTAGTGCAGATAGGCAGGAGTTTTAAATGTGTTTTCATTTATTTTAAATATCAGCTTTGTTTTGTTTTGTGCATTTGCAATTCAGTTGCTTAGGAAAGTCCTTAGCCAGGAAAGTCCTCATTTTTGTACTAGATTCGTTAGTATTGCTGGAGCTTGTCTCTTGTGACCTTGCTCTTCCCCATAAGAGTATCTGATTAGTGTGATGGCACCTCCTTGCCTAATTTTCACTCTGTGTGTGATACTTTNTAGTCCATCTGTGGCTCACTATCAGTGTGAAAAAAATAAAGTGTTTGCATGACATCAATCTAAGATACAATTTTCACTTATGCACAGGTAGTCCCTTACATCTGAGTGCAGCTGCTCTCAAGAGTCCTTTGGTGACAACTTGACACTTCAGTTCTGTTTCTCAGTTTGGTGTTTCTTTCATGACCACTCTCAGTACCAGCACCATTCTGATATCAACAGATCAAATGGGGCAACAATCTTTTTTCAAGGAGTAATATATTCTGATTAGAAATATAATGGATATAAGCATAAAAGTATCCCCACCAGCAGCAGCTGCTTAGGCAGGGATTAGTTTCTTTTAATTTCTTTCAAAAATGTTCTTCCCTTCCACAAGCTTCCTTTTTTTTCACTCTCATCCTGGTCTAAATCCTTGTGGTTCAACCAGGAATCCATAAATCTTTATTACCTCAGGCAGTTCACTTTCTGCTTTCATCAAGTATTTATTTGTATGATAATACTTCAATACCTTAAACCACTGCTAAGCAATTTATCATAATAAATGGCATTTCTTTAATGTTGTGTCCCTGTTCTTGCACCTTATCTCTAGTTTGTTTGTTCAGATCATAAGCTCTTAGCTATTGCATCCAGAATTTCCAAGAGGGATTGGTTATTTTTGTAGCTTTTAACCTGAACAGGGCTCAGCCTACAGGCTCACAATGAGCTATAGCATGGCCCTACCATTATGTCACACCAGGTTGTTGTCAGTAACTGCCAGGGACAGGTGCAAAGCAATAACAGATTCTTTCCGAAACTAACCAACATTACTGAACTTTCCCCTCTTGCTTCCCCATTTGAAATATTTGATGAGGAACTTCCTACCCTGGGACCACTAACAGTGATGCTCCCCTCATCACAAGGGAAAAGAAGCACAGGGAGATCATCAAAAACCATGGATAGTTCTTGATTGTTTGGAAAAAAACCTGAGCAATGACCTACCCACAACAGGAGCTAACAAAATGGGTTTTTTCGCTTCCCCTTTCTCTGCGTCTGCAGCCACTACATCTAAAAGCTTCCTCCTGCCCATGAGCACAAGCACCTCGCACAGACAAATAAGCCTCTATCACATCACCTTCCCTATCTACTATATCTTTTCACAATTTGTCATCAGTGGGTAACACTTTCCCAGACCATGAGAGGCACTTTGGCAGGGCTTTGCTCAGTCTCTGGAGAGGACTCTGGTCGTAGGCTTCAACTCCACCACTTAATTCAGCTATGGATACTTCAGCTTAATGGGTGACATTAGTAGGAAGAGGTTGGCAAGAGCTGATTCACCACTGCTGCTCAGCTGTGCCATTCTGCAGGCTTCACTTGTCCCCGAAGTTCTTTTTTATATCAGCATTCAAAGCCACGGCTGAAGTGGCATCTGCTCAGACAAGTGCCGTGCTCTGGCTGCTACCATCCTGGCTGGGATGGCAAAGCTCATCTATGGGCTTTGTATCCTTTCACAGCCAAAGATATGGACCTGAGAAGGCAACACTGGGAAGAGCCAGAGCAAGAATTGAAATGGGTAACCAGGGAGTAAAGTCATGAGCCACAGTTTGACATGACAGCAGAGCTGTTACACCTCTCCCACAGACACAGGCTTTAGGTAAGGGAGGGAAGGGGGGCACACAAATCCTCCAGGAAAGAGCTTGAACTCAAGCTCTTCTTGATCTTACTTGAGACCCTTTTTTTCACCACTGATCACTGTTGATCAGTCATTCCAACACTGAGGGAACAGTTCCAGTTGGCTCCACGTGCATTGTGACAGGAACTCAGGAGAGCATCCCTAAATGCATCTCCTTGGTCCTTGCCTGTATTTCTGCTCAGTCCTCAGATGAGACAAGAGTGATCTCTCCCCTCAGGAGCTGCAGGCAACAGGGCTTGCCTACTTGCATGTTTTTTCTGTGCTTTAACATAAGAGTTGTTTGCCGTATAATAAAGATGGAGCTGATTAAAGCATGTCTGGGCCTGGACTAGTACATCATCGCAAGCCTTTGGAATGGGCAACATTAGACAATCCTCCACACCCCAGGTGAATCTCCTCTTACTGGCACAGTTATACCTACCTTGCTATGCACTGCACTGACATGAATCGTAAATCTCTTTATGGGTAGACATGCTGATGTACTGCATAATTGCACAGACACTGCTCCTCTTGGGCCAGATTTTCCCTGGTGAACAGTGCTGGTGGCTCCTAGCTAGTGCTAGGAGAGAAAGCAGAATGTGACAGCCCTGCTCTGCTGCAGCAAGGGTTGTTGAGCAGGCAACTGCACTGCCGTTGATTGCATGCTGTGTGAGGAGAGGCCATTTGGATGGCCGTGTCCTGCCCTTTCCTGCAGGATGGATTTTATCCTGAAAATTCAGTGGGGCTTGAAGTTGTTAGAGATCTGATTTCAGCCCTGTGGCATTTGATCATAGAATCATAGGATACCTGGATGGAAGGGACCTCATTTGGTCCTGAACAGGAGTTGGTATGCAAACCTTTCAGACACTTAAAGAAACTACGACTGCTCACTGGCAAATGCCAACACGTTAACCTGTGACCAGTAACTATTTGTACTTCAGGGGCCAGGAAGAGCCCACATGTCTGCATATGGCTCTGTGTCTCCCTAGGGGCCTCAAGAAGAAAGCAAAGATCACCTTTTCTGGATGTAAAAAGGCAGCACTGTCCTTAGATGCCTGGAGGGAATAGATGTACAGCCACGGTGGGCCTGAGGCTGCTCCCAGCTGATCATCCATGGAGGATTTACAAACGGCATGTAACCACCACCGTAGAGAACATAGCAGGTTTCATGTGCACAGAACCAGTAAACGTCAGCTCAGGATCATGAATGGTGCTAGTCCCTGCCTCTGTCTCCACTGCAGCAAGGCAGGGGTAGAAATTACCATGGAGGATAGGAGCTTGACCCTGCTGACTGTAAGGAGGAGTGGGACGGCCACCATACACTTGCCCTCTCGTAGCAGAGTCCGCATCAAGCGGAGAAATGCTGACTGGTACCACAGTCTTCTGAGACTCAAACCTTCTCCCTCAAAGGGCCAAAAGAGCTCAATGGCTCTTCTGTGGGCTAAGGGTCTGAAGATAGCGCTGCTCCTCATCCTGCCTGAGCAACTAGACCGTACAGCCACATGGTTTAGAAACAGGATCTCTTGTTGACTTTAAGGGGGTGGAGGAAGCTAACCAGCCTACAGCAGCTGTCAGGGTCTTATGTTTCCAGATCCAGAGACACCATGCTTGAAGGTCAGCCCTGGGGACTCATTACATGAAAATTTTGGTATTTCAGGAGACTACGGGTTACAAATGCCAACACTTTTCTCTGTCACTCAAAATCTTAATTCTCCACACGGATTTCAAGGTGAAAATAACAGGGGTCTATTACTTATTCCCTGAACATCCAATACCTTTTTAGAGACACTGTGATTCCCTCCTGTGAACGCCCAGCAAAGACTGGGATGCAAAGAACTGCATAGACCTGCATAAGCCCAGACATTTTTATGAAGAGTTGCTAAAAATTCCAATACTAGGCATTTCCAGAAACAGTGAAATGATTGCAATCACTGAAGGAAAAGAAGACACAAGTGTCCTTCCAAAAATCTTAAAATAGTTAAGTTTGATCTCTATTGATTTATCCAGCTGGCTCATAAAGATAAAAATGAATGAGACTTTTTCTTTCGAGAAATATTTTAAGCAGTTTTAAAAGTCTTTCTTCTCTCCTGTCCCTCCCTGACATAAATATTACATTCATAAATCTAGCCTGTGATAAAATCCTCTCCTAATTTATGGGACCGAGTCCCCAGAAGACACCGTTGTCTGTGAAGTTTTGCCAACTCTCCAACTAAGCCTGCTAGTGTGAGTATTTCACACCACTTCTTGTGGATTGCTCCACTCCTAAATGAGTTTTAAAGTGTTGTGCCGCTGGTGGTTTTTCATGAGCCTTCCTCAGGCACAGCTTCCATGGAGTTTCATTAAAAAAAAAAAAAAAAGGGCATTTAGTGCTGCTAATGTAGAGGGAAATTGCCAGGCTCTGAAGAAAGGCATTTCCCATAACATCCTGTCCTATTTAACCAGCCTCTTTATCACCTTGATATTGAAATCAAACAGAAGGATGTATGATGGGAATAATTTTTAAAAAGCTGCCCTTACCAGTAAATGAGTTTGACTCAAATCCACAATTCTTCAGCACTTGCACTACTGACCAGCCTGGAATCTGAACCAGGAGACCAATAAATACTGTAAGATAATTCCCAGATCCAAAGATCTTGGGCAGGACTAACTTTGGGAATGAGATCCATCACACACAATGTATAAATTCTGCACTCCAGTGTCCTCAGAAGACAGGCTACTTCCTAGCTTCCCTTGCTCGCTTCAATTTTCTGTCATTCAAACACCCTTTTAAAAATTACACAGTTATTACTGTCAAATCATAAATAAATAATATTACTTCTTCTGCCCTTTAAGAAATCTTTGCCCTGTATATAATTTGATTAAAAGACCATTGACTTATTATGGAAGAAAAATGTACTGAGAATTTATAGTCAATTTGAGTCTGATCATAACCTATAAATCTCTTCGGACATGACTGTTTCTTATGTAAAACAGGCCCATCAGTTCAGCCAAGGTTTCAAGCAGCCTGGCTGGTAAGGGTACTTCAGTTTTCAGATCCAACTTTTCAGTTTTCTTCTTCCTTTTTGCCATACCTCTCAACTTGACATGATCAGTGTCTAATCCCTAACCATTATACTGAATAAAGTTTACTGAAAGCCAAGTGCCCTTTTACACATCTGCAGACTCATCCCCATTCCCCTTCAAACGTCCCAGCTCACCTGAACTGCAGTCTTTTAGTAGCTAGAAGCTTCCAAGCTTTCAAAGACCTTTTCTTCAGACATAATATCTCCATCCTCTCAAAACATGCTGGTCGATGCTGTCTGAAATGCAGACAAAGCAACATTTGTCACACTACTCCCCCAGACGGTTATGGAGTTGAAAAGGATGGAAAGAAATCTTGGAAAGCTGTCCAGTTAGAGTTTCAGCTTTGATGGAGTTAGAGCAGAAATGAACTGGCAGGTTCATACGTGTGGTTGGCGTACACCACCAGCTTGGTGCTAGGCTCACCTGCACAGGAGTGGAGCTGGTGCAGCCCACCTTCTACACCGCATCTAGATAATAAAAATAAGGATAGGAGGAAGAGGAGCATCTCCAGGGTCCTCCTGAGTTCCTACGTGTGCACATAACCACTAATCTGAGGTAAAAAATAACCACTAATCTGGGGTATAAAAATACAGTCTCTTATGCTAAAAATGTTTAAAGCATCCTTATATATGCCAAATATAGGACAAATGTATCACATATAAGATAAGAAAGGAACATAATGTTGATTATCAAATTATTACAAACCCTACTATATTTTCTAATCTGATAATTCTTCAGTAATGGATATGATGATGTTCCTCAGGTCAGACTTTTCACCACTGAAGCTAACAGTAGCAAAACTCGTACTGATTTAGTCTGAAAGCACAGTGTACTCATGTGGCTCATGAGTAAAGCTACACTGCTGGTCTCAAATGTCCAGTATTATCAAATCTTGTATCTCTGTTGCAAATCTCAGTAAATTTAGGAAAGAAAGCTAAAGCTCTTAGACACATATAAACAGAGCAGGAGATCAGCTTTGTTTAAAAAATTAAACAGAAACATAATCTTGGCTTTTCAGCTTGCAGAAGAAAGTTTGAAAGGATATGACTCCAAACTTCTTAACAACAATCATAAAACACCCTACTCTTCAGACATCCTGATTTTTAGGTTTGCCTCATTATGAGTCCACACATAGAACTGCAAAACTATGTTCTTAATGAATATGCATGTGGCAGACACTCAGTGAATAGCTTTCCCAAAAAAAGTTCAATGTGGAAGCATGGCAGGAGTTCCCTAATCACTGCTACCCCATTCAGTTTATGAGTGGTGGCCAAGAACTTTGGCCAGGCACAGCAGACTTTAGAAGGGTTTGGATGTTAACACTAATTACACAACATATCAGGATACAGGCACTCTGTGTTCATTATACAGGAGTGATATTAATTCCCTAAGATCCCACAGCCTTTATAAAATATAGAGAACTTAGGGGTAGGAATACTGTTTCTATTAACTTTTTTGTCCAGTCAGATTTTTATTGCCTTTTTAGACCACTTTGGCAGTAAATATCCTCCTAAAGACTTTTTATACTGCCCCTGGAAGTGCAAAGAAGTCTGGCTGTAAATGAGAATCAGGTCCAGCCAGTCCAAACAGAAATGCAAAAAGAAACCAAATACTTTTAAGGTTTAATCACCTTTAGAATAAATCTACCCCATACAGGAACAATAACAGCATGTTTCCCGCCATCCAGCTCTGGATTGTTTCTCCAATTGTCCCCTTTAATTAGCCTTTCT
The DNA here is from genome assembly GCA_013397565.1 of Ptilonorhynchus violaceus. Taxonomy (NCBI): domain Eukaryota; kingdom Metazoa; phylum Chordata; class Aves; order Passeriformes; family Ptilonorhynchidae; genus Ptilonorhynchus; species Ptilonorhynchus violaceus. Next base: position 2,150,866 of record VZRJ01002533.1, on the reverse strand, counting down.
ATCCCCTGGTGCTCTTGTTTTATTACTTCAGTTGTAAACAGGACATTATTCAAGACTGTTTCAGGCTAATTGCACTACAAATATTAAGAGCCTGGCTGTTAAGTGGTCATAAATGAGTCTTTGTAACTACTGGATGGTTAATAAAAATAATGAAATGCAATTGTTGCATGTAAATACAACTGAGCAGTGTAATATTTTATAATGATGACTATTTAATTGGAATTTAGGTCCACTAATTTTGGATTTCTGACAATATCACCGTCTTCTTAGCAACTGACCTTTGAAAGCCAATTCTCCGTTTTTCCTCCTTCCCTGGGAATTCTGTGTTAGATTCAACCCCAGGTACACAAACTGAATGCAGCTAGACCATCAGTTGCCTTGAGAAGCTCAGTCTTGGCTTCTCAACATAAGCATCTTGCTTGGATGACCTGGCAATGGACACCTGCAGAAGCTGTGGGCTCTGTAGTTCCTAAACATCTCTAAAAAGAACTAAATCTGCACTGTGATGTAGGAAGTTCCCGGCCTTCTGTGTGGTTAAGACACATTACTCCTGAGAATTTTTTGAGTGAGTTCTGGAGCATAGTAAGGAAGAAATCCTAAATCTGAGCAGGATTACTTCAGACATCAATTCAGGACTGCCTGTGAGCTGTGAGATAGTCCAACACGTTATCAAGGTACAGGTGTGGCCAAGTTTACTCCACACAGTTCTGTCAACTTTCATCCCACCATTCACGGCAATGCTGTGATGTGGCCAACACTGGCTGTGCTTTTTCCCAGAAGAATTTGGAGTGTTCCGCAGTAAAGCAGTGGAGGATAGGCAGACAGCTGTGTCACAGATGCCCTAGGCAGAAATAAACATCCAGAGCCGCAGAGTAATAAGGGTGCTGTGGTTTGTAAAGTTCCCTAGCATGTGCTCTAGGGAAAAATGTGAATGTCAGCAATGGCATAACACAAGCAGTAAAATACACATTTCAGTAACTATCACTAGTGAAAATGTTCCCCAGGTTATCCTGCTTTAGAACAAATTAGTTGACAACCAATTACGTAGCGACAGCTCTTGAGCCCATAATCCCTGTCAAATTGCACCAAGTGAGGAGTGAGGACCCGTCCCACAAGTCGTTATAAAAACAAACAATTTAACATATTGTTCCATTATATTCACCCAATGCTGTTGCAAGCAGAATGTTTCAGTGAGCAAACCTAAGTATTTTAAAGCAGAAACAAGATAGCTCAAAGGGCTGGATAAATCCCCAACATAAACATTTCTATTGGTGGCTTCATTTGCAAAGTGACTTGTTATAATGCTGACTAATTGGTTTGTAAATTTTGCTGTGGGTTCATTTTCTTATCTTACCTACATTTTGCTAGCAAAGTCCAAACAAGCATTAAGCTCCTAATGTTATCAACTAGTTGCTACAAGAAGCTCTGACCCTTTAAACTCCATAATCCGTGGGGAAGTAGCAAACTGTTCTGCTGCATTAGCTCAGAAGGCCTTTCTTTTTAATTAGAATTGTATTGAATGGTCTAAAAATCACAATCTCAGCTTTCAGTTACCATTCCCATTGATTCCTGTGTCAGGGAGGACATATGTGTCACAGAAGAGAATACAGCCCACTCCTTCTGCCTGGTGGGTGTTTGCTTGACACTTGGACAAATACGAATATCCAACATGGTGCAAGGTTAACCTCATTCTCACAAGTTACTACAAAGTGAAAAAATATATGGCCGTGAAGCCCAAAAATGCATGTGTTACATCACTTTACGGATTTCTTTCTAATGACAGACCAATTCTTCACATAGCTGTCCTCACAAACCTTTCCAAAAGCAGAAACTGTCACAGAGAAAGACAAAGCTTCCGGTCACTAGAGGTTCCTGACTTTCATGATTTTCCACAGGATTAAAATGAAACACCTCTAGTCATCTGTGTCCAAGTGATTTGATTGTCCGAGGAGGCCTTGTCAGGAGCGGGAAATATGGCCACTCCAGTGCCAAGCTAATGACATACCCACTGGACTGCCTTTCCTTACCCAGAGCTTGCCACTAAATTCAGGCTTTGGTGTTGCTGTTACAAGTACAGTTAATAACTTTAAAATGAATTAATAAAGAACAGGATCTCCTGTGGAGTTCTCGTATCTAATTAAGTGGTGGCAAGGGAAGCGTGTAGTGGAATAAGAAATAATTGAAACAAGGAACCTTTCTTTTTTATCAAGCTATTTAGCATTTTGGCATCTTTCCAGATACATTTCCTATAATTGGAAACATTAAATTGCCTGATTTAAATCTGCAACCCCCCACTCAAGCACACAGTCCCATTGAAGGCTACGGCACTGATCATGAGTCAGGCTCCAACTGCAGAGGAAGTTGTGAGGGTACAATGCTGCTATGTTCTGTGAAAGAGGTAGGTGAGGGGTTTTTTTGCAGAGAATAGTTTCCTGAAAAACACTGTTTCAGTAATATCCACATATAATTTAAGCAAAACAAAAAAAAATTGAAAAATTTGTCTTGACCCTTCAATTTTAAGAGTGCAAAAACATGTAATATGTTATACAGACTACAAAAAGTATTTTTTTTTTTACCCTTTAACCTCCAAGTCTAACTGCTATACAAAATGTATTAATTAGGAGTTAAAGAAAAGTGTTGGTAATTTCTGGGTAATTTCTTTTTGCTCCCATTTAAGTTCCCCAAGAAAAATAAACACTTTTCTTTTTTTCAGGTAAATACAACCTTTCTTTTTCTTTTTTTTTTTTTTTTTTGTTCAGTCAGGTCAGACAAACAAAAAAGTCAATTACTACACAGCTCTAAACTAGATGCTAATAAGAAACACTTCTACTAATGCTCCAGATGCAGTAATGTGCTGACAGGTTTTTGTGAAAACAGGGGGCTGTTGTATGTGAGGGGATGTCTCCAGTGTCCATTCAGTCACTGACTTCTCTATCTGTATTGTGGGCCTTATTCCTTCCACTCATTTTCCAAGGTTTGTATCACGTACCATAATTCCTTCGGCTTTCTCTTCTGTTCTCTGGTTCTTGATCAGCACCATCAAACCCTGATCTTTCAGCAAATTTCACCCCTGTGCACTCTCATGGACTGATCCATAGCACAAGTTCATGGAGTGGGTCAGAATCAGACATCAGAATTATTGCCATGAGATGTGGGGAAAAACGTTCAAGAAAGAGACAGGAGCCAAAGATATAAAAGAAAGATACTTAACAGTAATAGAGACAGGCTATAAATGCCAGCCACATGAAGAGCAAAAAAGAAGTCAGGGAAGTGTTTGTAAGTAAAAATGGAAAGAAGAGTGGGAAGAGTGAGGACAGCAGCAGCAAGAAAGGCGTGCACCCTTTCAGACAGATGGCCATAGCTTTGGTGAATGAAGAAGGAGAGTCCCAGCAGGGAACCATGCACTTCATGTCTCTCTAGACTATCCCGGAGGTCACGACCTTGCCAGCAAATTGCAAATGCTGCTTATTTGATGAAATTTTTGCAGGGAAGTGAAGAGGTATTCCTGTGAATGTGCATGGCAAGAAGCTGGTTTTGTAGCTAATTCAAAGACTATATTAAGGAGAATTATGTTAATCCAAAAGTTTGTTTTTAGTGTTCATGGCATGTCGCTAGATTTTAACACTGTCAAGTCATGTAAAAGCATCTTCTAATGATTACTTATCATATCTAAAACAACAAATAGCAGGAATCCAAAAACCTCCTATATTTCTTATGAGATGGGAAAGCATAGCAAGAAAGAGGTCTGTGAAGGAAGCAGTGAGGGAAGAGATATGGGCTTCTGTACATAAGCAAGTTAGATCAGATGTAGGGCTTTATATTAAATTTAGAGTAAAGAAAAGAAAAATTACTATTTTCATATAGAAAATCTTTGCAGGCTGAAGTCTCTGCCACTGAAAAAAAAGGTAAAATTTCTACTGGCTTGAAAAAGGAGGATAAAAGTTGCTTTGTGATTGTATTTACTAATCAACCTCAGGGATGACTCTATCCAAGACTTATTTTCCTTCCTTTTACATGTATATTTGTTTTCAGAAAGGGATTTTAATTTAAAAAATTTCATTGGTTAGCATTATTTGCTGAAAATATACAGATTTTTTAAGTAGTCCCTTGAGTAAGGACATTGAGAATGTATTGCTTTGGATCATGCAAGTCAAGGTCTGTAGTATGACTTTGCTCTCCTAGCGCTTTTCTACAGAGATTCATTATTTGAATTTTTCTCTGATTATGCCAAAATGTTGTAATTCTGAGGATTCTTAAGAATTTTTGAGTATTCTGGATGACAGAACACGCAGGAGGACCAAAGCCTGAGGACCAGAGCCTGGCTATCTCAGGAGATGGCTCATTGAGCTTCTCTTTTAACCCTGATGATCTGCCACTGGAGATAATAAAAATAATAACCCAGTAACACCTTCAGTATTTCTATCTTATCCCTCCATCTTATCCCAAAGAAGGAGCTGGCTAATTTGCTCCTTTCTCTCTTCTCAGCATCCCAGATTCATGGGTTCTTCCTGACTTATGTATCAGCTGTTCTTCCCTGGTACCTCTCTGAAGGGTGCTGCCTTCCACAAGTCTTGGCAGGTAAGGACTGCTGGTACCCCCGAGCTACACCCAAGGGTCCCTTCCAGCTGTGCTTTTGAGTGTTTCTGGGAAGAAACATCTAATAGATTCATACCACTGCAACATGCAACCACTGGGTAATCGCTAATCCATTAGGAGATTTGCCAAAAGCAAAAATGCTGGTGCCTAGAGATAGAGCTGCTGACTTTGTAAGACCCCAACTCCCGGCTGGAGAGTGAGGGCATCACTGGGCACCAAACTCCCCAGTCTCAGCATCCAATGCTTTTTGTCTGTTACGTGAGCAGTCTGCTTTCCTGTGGGATTTTTAACATGCCACCATGGAGTTTCTGCAATATTTAGAAACAACAGTTATGAAACTGTGTAGTCTACAGCTGAAGAAGAAAAGGTGCTTTATCTACTGTTACCCTTGCTTTCATCTTCCTACGTTGTGTTAAAATAGAGAAGTGTACAAGTGCACATATGTCAGAGACAGTTTTTCCTGAAATGAACCTGCAATTCCCACATTTGTCAGTTCCTTTAAATTTCAAAGGAAAACCTCAAAAGACAGCAGCAAGAAAAAAATATACTGTTAAATGGTCAGTACCTAAATGTTTATAATTCCACGTTCATCTTTACACATACATATTAATATGTTTCGAATCATTAGCTAGGTTTTTAGATGAGGTGGGGGGAAGAGAATGGCTGAGGGAATGATTTGGAGAGTGTCAGGTTTTCGTTTTCAAAGCTCATGAGAATGAAAAGTCATTGGGCTTGAAAATACTCACAAGTTCTTTTTAAAGGGATGTGTTCTCCACCTTGTCAATTCTGTATGGCAGTATTTTCCTATATATACTTTTTGACCAACTCTTGTTGCTTCCTATGCAAAGGAAAAGCAATTTAGAATCTGTAGTTAAACATATGTCAGAAGAATATTTTGAGCTTCATCTGCTACTAAGCAAACAACTTGCTCCACTCATCCAGGGCATCATTAAGGATCTGGGGGTGGTGCCACGGCTGTGCTAGGAGGACTGGCTGTATCGGGAATCACCTCAAGCACCACACCAGCTCCTCAAACAGGGGTATGGCAGGGGCCATGAAGGACATCATGGATTGTTGCTCCTTGTAAAGAGGGCAGGAGGCCCCAAAATATACCTGCAGCTGTAGATTCTGGCCTTTCAAGTGGTAGCAAGTTAAAGGCTAAATTATCTTTCTGGCTTAGGTCTATAGTGGGAAATAAAACAGAAACTGACCTACAGTAAAGCATCTCAAATAAAAATTCCTTATATCTGGAAAAACCTAAAAGGACTGTTTTTCTGCTTTCCTCATGGAAACACGTTTTCTTTAACTGTTCCAAAATATGACATCCTAGGAACATTATTAGAATTTTCTGCTAGAAAGTATATAAAGTAATATATGACCTCCTCCTTTAACAGAGGTTGGTCTCATAGTCTGAATGCCAGAATACAGGTGAAGCTGCTTCATCTGTTCAGTTCAAACCCATCACTAACAATATTTTACTTTCTGTTATAAGCCCATGTAGCTAAAAAGAACCAAATATTAAAAAAAAATCAAACCCATAATTACTGAAGCAGGGAACGCAGTTAAATTTTAGAGCAGAAAAGTTCAGCCAAGAAAGCATAAGTAATTCTGCAGTTTCCACTAAAAGATGCTAATTATATAAAAGTAAATATATGGTCATCCATACATCAATGTATCAAAATTAAATCATCATCATGTGATTCAGACTTTTATTCAAACTAAGGGACTACCAAAAGGGAAAGTGATACTGCCAAAGGGGAACGGGCATTATCCCCCTTTAATAAAAATCTGATTTATTCAGATTACATTTGAGACATCACATCTATTATTTAATTAGGTTAGGATCAGCTGTTGTGAAATATAAATAAACTATTTCAAGAGTAAGACTGCTTGATAATTTTCTTCAGTTGTACAATTACTTTATGTTGGCCCTGGGTGATACTAAATGTCACAATTAGTAGCAGAAAATCACGTATGAACACCACCCAAGCTGCTAGCACCTGAAGACAAGCTAAGGCTGAAATTATATTGGTCACCTGCTAGCGCTGTTTGGAAGCCTGACAAATTACTCCCTTTCTTCCTAGTTGCTGTTCTGCATTCAAAACAACTAGAAAATGAGCAAAAATGCAAGTACTAATCAATCTAGAAGTAGCTTGCAGTTGGAGGGATACCTGTTACACTGTTCATTTTGGAAGCTGTTAAAATTGCCACTACGCATGTACCATCTGACTCAATTATTCAGCAGCACAAAGCCACTTTCTTATAGCAATTTGTTTCCTTCTGATTTTTCTCGGAGAGGTTAACTACTCTGAAAATATCCTTGCATACATAGATATTTTCTTCTGGGTTTATAAGTGTAATAGTGCAGTGCTCTCAATAACACTAATTATTTTAAAACCAGGGATAATGTTTCATGTATTTGCCTGTTCAGCAGAACTGTGTCTTCAAGACTGTGGCTTATAAGAAAACATCTTACTGAAGGCTCCGGAAGAGAAATGCCTTTGTGATGTACACCTATACCATCCACAGATGTAAACATACGTGGTGTACACATATATATACCTGGATGTGGGCAGGTGTAAATACCTTGTTCAGTTGTTGGCATCATGTCAGTGATGGAGTGCAACAAAAAGGTTTTCCGTGGAAACTTCAGACTTAAGCTCAATTCTCAGCTCAGTTCTGTGAAGACTGTACTTTATACACACAACAAGCTCTGGGGTAGCGTTCCTTAGACATATGTCACTGGCAAGAGAGAGAGAGAGAAAGGTAGACAACTGGGAAGAATGGAAGAAAGGTGTTCTATCCTTTTTTGTAAAATTTCGCAAAGGCTTTGGTAGGTGAAATAAGATCAACATATACAGATGTTGACAATCATTGCACCTACTTTGTATAGGCCATATCAGCTTAGAAAATGGATATGTGGACACCACAGCAGGAGCAGCACAAGCTCCACTTATTTGATGCTACTGGGCTTTTGTTTTGTTTCTTAAGGAATACAAAAGGCACTCTCCACTTGCACAGTGTGCCTTCATATTGAATTAATTTCAGAAGATTAAAGACATTGATGAGATGATGATATAAGCAGGTATAACACCCTGATTCACAAAAGAATCCTGCCTAGACCCAGGAGCCTGAAACCTGAGCTGACAACACTAAACTGCAGCACTAATGAATATATTTGAAAGATTAGCAGAGAAGCCAAAAATTGCCCAGCTAGGAAGCTGTTCATACTGACTCAGAAAAGGGAGATCAAATCTTCAACAAAGAGCAATGAGAAGTCATCATTATATACCTCACTTTAAAGTGCAGACAAAAGACTAATCTATGAGAGGTCTTCTGCAGCATTCCTTGTGCCCCAGTTTCCTACTGAAATAAATACAGACACCTCCCTAAAGAAGCTTGCTGTTGCTTGGGAGAGTCATCAGAAACCAGTACTCATGTCCCTGTGATGGGCTTGTGAAGTCCCTGTGGCAGATACAACCAGTGATCTACAAATCCGACAAGTGAAAAGTATCACACAATAACAAAAATCCCAAAGATCATCAAGTACTGTTGTGGATAGGTAAAACTTTGCAAAAAAGTACATCAGCACTTGAAATCCCTACTATTCTGTTTGTCTGCAAAAGGCTGTCAGATAAACAGAATAGTAGGGATTTTGAAGTTAATTTCAGAATATCCAAGACTCATGATGCCCCTGTGAACACACTATAACCTTCTCTCTACAGGTGCACCAGATGTGGCAGAATAGATCTGGATAAGCAAGGGCTTTTGTTACTGCCTGGAACTGTGCAAACGTTTTTGTCTCTTAAGCAGCTTTACAAAGCAGAAGAGATTCATCCAAAGGCAGTGGTACAGCTGCAGGTGAACAGCTTTCTCATTCCAGTTCTGGGCAACAGACCCTACCAACTTCTCATCTAGGTAGGTATGCTTTCTCATAGGGTGAGGTTATTAATTTCCCTATTTAATGTCCCACCATTCTTTTGATACATGAAAGGCTGAGCCTGCAGACCTCACCAGGACAGCTTGGATGCTGAGAAGCTAAATAAGCTGCTTCACTAGGAGGAAGGGGACATGGTAATTATCTGTGACGAAGGGATTTCATCTGTTCTATTAACTAACATAAAAATTCTCATTGAAGTTGATTAAAATACTCCCACTATCTCAAACAGAAACAGGATTGTACTGCGAGCTTTACAAGACATGCAATGTTGATTTTAACAAAGTCAGTCAAGAATGTATTCCACTGAAGACAGCAATCTTCCAGGTGCAATTGCTCAAAGCCTTTCCAGAACTGGGGGACATATAAAGCATTTTGAATACAAATAGTATAAAGACATTTTTTTCTAACAAAATACAAGAGCTGTTTGGGATTCATAAACACATTCACAACTACCCATCACTTGTCCAAACTCTCATAAAACCAGAATAAGAATAACATCAGACTGAATAGTATTCTTTTCCTTACAATAAACTTCATGCATGTTTCTTTTTATTGTAACCATATGTACTCCCTGCAGCTGATAATTTAATGTTCAAGGACTGGTGGTTCTTTAAGTCAAGGCCAACACTTATTGTTAAAATAAAATATCCTAAAATGAAAGTATTTAAATTGTTTTTGAGAGACATGTTCATGCAGTTTTTTGAATGTCTTCAACTTCTTGTTAATGCGCAACTGTTGAAAACAACACAAACTCTCCTTCCAAGGAGTGGTTTGCAGCCTTCTGTGAAAAGAATACCAAAGTCTTCAGTGTAAAGTATAAGACATTCTTTATTAGAAAAGGATGCACTCTGGGCTTGATACATTCCATAAATTTCAGTGAAAATACAGACAAGCAGCAAGACAGAGCAACTTTCAATCTTAAAAATAAACTATTCTAGTTTGAGGATTTGACTTGTGAAGAATGAGACATTTCAGGCTTAGGCTCCTCAGTTTTTTAGCAGAAAGGCACTTCCAAGTGGACCAAGAACATACAATTTTCCAACTTGTGCCTATTTGGGTTATCTAGTGCTAAAGCATAAAAGGAAATACATATATTACCTCGAGTCTGAAAACAGCCCCAGGGAATCCAGTAGAAAGAAGAACCATTTTGAGTGCACCAAATGTAACAACATATGGTTTCTATTCCTTTCATTCTTAATGCATCCAGTTTAGTCTTTCATTAATCAAAACCATCTTTGTCAACAAAGCTGAAGTATAACCAATTCATTTTTAAAACCTTTCTCAGAAAAGAAAATGTCATTTCAAAACTTAATTACAAAGTATGTACTTGACGTGAGCAGGCACACTAATTTAAACATGATATACCAAAATTAAAGCAGAACAGATCCTGACTATTCTATGTTAGCTGCATGTTTGTTAGACATTTTGAACCCCATCCAAGATAGCACTAAAGCATGTGTTTTCTCTTCTTTGCTTGTGTGGGACTTCACATAACCTTTCACAGTCTAACTTTGTTTTTCCTTTCCACTCCTCTGTCTTTTCCTGATGGCTCCATCTGCTCTTCTAGGAAGAGTAACTCTGTCGTGCTGTCTGTCGAGAAATTCTGCTCAGTACCCTTGTCCTTCACACCTATTGACTTCTTCTTGATGTTTCATTTTGGGATTAATGGCTTAACATCTGGGGCAGAAGCAGATCCCTCCTTTTGAGTCTGGCAGAGATTAGCCATAGTAGTGGTCACTTCTCTGCTCTCGTCATGCAGATAGGACAAGAATTCAAAATGTATTTAGTGCAACACACAAGAGAAAACTGTTAATTGAAGCATGGCTGCAGATCCCTGTGTTCCTGTGTCCTGAAGATGGGCTGATAAATCTCACCCCACACAAATAATTTCATGAGCAGCAGTTTCCAAAATTGAAATCCATATAGTGGTCCGTGGAAACAGCTACACTTAAATTAAGATGTCAAGCAAATGGGCCAAGTTGTGGTCCCATTTCAGGAAATGTAAAGATCTGTTTTTGAAGGCATGGCTATCTGGCAAAAAAAAGAGGATCTCTAAGTGAAGAAGTTGAGAATCTTGGCATCATCTTATCTGCGTTTCCACCCGCTTTGTTTACTGTGTGCAAGTAGTGTTCAAAGGCAGCAACCACGCTCTTAATAACTTCAAAAGTCATTACCTTTAAATAGAGGCAGGCACAGTACATTCTGTCTTCCCAGCCAGCAGATAGTCTCACTCATCCCCACCTGCCATGGAAACCCTACAGCACCACCAGACTTGTCTTCCCCGTGTCCAGTCACTAGGAATGGTGACATGATGCTCCAGGGCAGTACAGGCTACATCCCACCTTTAGGCTGCACCATGGGCACTCCTGCTGTGTCAAGTTGTTTCTGAGGTTGCTAGGAGGTAATGTTTCCAGCAACTCTGTTAGAGGATCTTTTGCTGCTGAAGTAATTTCTTCCAGACATTGCTTGGAAGTGGCAGATCCTAATCCTTCAAAATAAAATGGCATTTTGGCTGCAGAGGGGAACAGAGGAAATTAGCCAAGGAGGACATGGAGAACAGGTGTTTATGAGAGAGGAGTCTCTAGAAATGGGATGTTGCCAAAGTAGCACTAAGGTTCCTTTGTGCAGCCAGAAGGATTTCAGCAGCTTCCCAGACCTGCCTTGCAGATGTAGACCAAAATGATCTCTTCTTGCTTTACCAGGATGCCAGCAAAGACACAGAAGAGGAGAGGTTTCATGTAGACAGTCCCACACTGTCAGAGCCCCACTGGGGCACACTGTCTCAGCCACCTGTGGACATGCCCCATTCTGGGCTCACATCCCTGGTCCCCCTATGGCCTGTTGGTATGTGGTGTCCCTGCTCTCTGAGATTCCTGGGATATGCAAGTCTGGTGCAATCATCTGGCAAGCAGTCCAAGGCCAGAACTTCATCCCTGCACACAGGGGACTTCAAACATCTCGACCAGATTCCAAAAGGAAAGCAAAACCTGAACATGACAGCACTGAAACTGTTTGTTGAACACACTCACTTTTTTCCTCCCCAGGTCTCTCCTGAACCCTGGTCCCAAGAAAAAAGGGAGCAGGCTTTGAGCAAATATCCCACTGGCAGGAGCTCTGGAGATAGCCTGGCAATGGCTGGGGATAATACTTAGGCTGAGATGCCCAAACGAAACCAAGTGGCAAGTTTTGGATTTAGGCTCATGGACAGTGCAGGCACTTAATTCAACTCACAGCAGTCACCATGCCAGGGTTTGCTTAGGTTAGTCACCAGAAATTCAAAGGAAAAAGGCTTGGTATAAGCTTTGTGTTTTCAAAAGGAATTAGGTCTGGACTTTTTTAGGTACTTTGGTGTCCCAGAGATTCAACAAAGGCAAAGGGACAGTCCTTACCTGAAATTCCTCCAACAACTCTGCCTAGACTTTGTCCTGTAATAAATGACTTTTTTAATCCTTCAGGATTTAGGAAGCACTTGAACATGACTTTATAAACCTGTGACAGGGTGCTTTTCCTCCTGATGCCACCAGCTGAAGCACCACTGTCACTCCTTACCAAAGGGATGCTCTGTAGTGCTCATGATGCTCAGTTTTGCTCTGCGCCATGATAATTGGCACTGCCGGTCCCCAAGCTGGCCTGGCCTTTCTGACCCATAACTATATTCTACTTAGAGAGCATAGCCAGTGTATGTGGTATTTTCTCCAGGACAGTCACTCCAGGTTTCATACAATCACATGGGAGAGTGAAGACCTAGCTTTTAAAATCTGATGGGAAAAAGTGAAACCATAAGGTTTTAAGAGGAGAAAGCAGACTAAAAAGACTGGAGAAGTTGCTTGAAAAAATAACTTCATGATGCTTAAGCAAGTCTACAGGTACCTCTGTAACACTCCTTCCCATGCATGGAATGCTGGATACTGTGCCTGACCCAGAGCATTGCCAGGAGAGCCTGCTCCGATAAACCCCCCACTGTGAACATCCCTGGGCTGCAAGAATGGAGGCTGCTAAATGCATCCAGTGCACCAAAAGTGTAGTTCCCTGTTTAGCTGTCTTTGCTCATTCAAACCTCCACACGCAAAGACTTCCTGCTCCTTTTCATTTGGCTGGAAGCATTTATAAAATGATCAGGCGACCAAACAAAAGCAGGCTGCCTCTGCATACTGCAGACTGTCTGAAGCATCCCGAGTTTGTAAAAAACACAAATGCCTCTTACCAATGACTGGAGCAACGCCTTTCCCCAGCTGTATGCAAGGGTGTGCAAAGCAATTACTGGAGAACACTGCAAGGCCCTTTTCAAGAGTGCAGAGACCAGCTGGCGCTCTGAATTAGATGGGAACAAGCTGACAAAAAGGGATCTACACTGGAACAAAAGAAAGGGCAGCTGAGAAAAAAAGTCAGTGATAATGTTAATGAACTGATTTCCAGCCCTGTTGTGGAATATGGTCCTCTTCTTTGTGTGTCAGAACAAACAGCTCAAGCAATGGACACCAACCTCATACCCTTCTTGAAGTGGTCTGGGCACAAAAAGAAGTGACTTATGGGGTTTTCGAACTATGGCTGGTTTGTCTGAGTCCCATGGTACCAAAGCACTGTTTTACATGGGAGCTTCCAGGGAGAATCTCTGAGATGGGAAAATTTGCTTAATTTATTTTTTCCATGCTGTAAATTGGCTCCCTTGACCGATACCTCTGGAGATACCAGGCTAAACCTGGCTGGGGCAGGTTGTTTAAAACCCACCTTCAAACTAGGGAACCTATTTGCTTTCAACATTAATGCAGATCTCTTTACCTGGTGTCTGTCATACTGCAGAGCAGTTCAGCTGTGCCCTGCATTTAATCTGACACAGCATGGAACACCACTGGGTACTGAGGCTCTGGCAGGAGGATAATATAAAGGTGACAGCTGTAAATCATGCGTGCTGCTCGGGACTAAAGTCCTGCTTGTGCCTGATGAACCATGCCAGAGTCAGAGCGTGTACTGTAATAATAACCCAGGGCTCTTGACAAAGAGAGACTTAATGCTGCCTACTTGTTCCTGTCCTGATGGTGTTATGTTGTCCACACAACCAAACAATGAGACAGCCATCACTGTTAAAGCCCTCTGGCACCAAGGAAGAGGGAGAGAGGAGAAAGTCTGCCCAGTGTCCTGGTTTCAGGTAGGATAGAGTTAATTTTCTTCCCAGTAGCTGTTACAGTGTTGTGGTTTAGATTCAGTATGAGAACACTGCTGACAACACACTGGTGTTTCAGTTGTTGCTATTAGTGCTCACCCCAAGTCAAGAACTTTTTAGTTTCCCATGCTCTGCCAACAAGAACATACACAAGGAGCTGGGAGGGAGCACAGCCAGGACAGCTGATCCAAATTGGCCAAAGGGATATTCCATAATATGGAATGTCCTGACCATTGTATAAACTGGGGGAAGCTGGCTGGGAGGGGCTGATCTCTGCTCAGAGGCAGGCTGGGCATTGGTCAGGGGGTGGTGAGCCAGCTGTCCTGCCTGCATGGTGGCTTTAGCAAGGGCTCATGTCTGGCATAAGTTAGCACTGAATGGTGGATGGGCTCTGTGGGCACCAGTGCTGGTCGGGGCACTGTCCATAGAGGTGGCAGAGACTGTGGTCTCTCAGACTTGAAGCAAGAAGTTGCCATTGACTAAAAAGTCAGACCACATTTTCCAGTTACTATCATGGATCAGGCACATGCTTTCTGTCTGATCAATTAATCACTGCCGCTGCTATTACTATGATTAATGATTTACTGCAAAATACAATTCAATTTTTATGGCAATTCCCTTATGCATACATAACAAAATAGCAAAAATGCAGCTTTCCAGGTACTTTACAAGGCCTCAGCCACCACATAAAAAAAGTCCAAAAATTCACTAACACCAAACCTCACCCCTAGTCTGTGGTTATAAAATTTAGCAGTGGAAAGGTATTATGCTGAGAAATCAGCACAAATTACCTAGTTTTGTTTTTTACCATGAGACAAAGTAGTCTTTTTTCTTAATGGCAACAGGCAGTGACATTTTATTTATCTGCATGATTTTGTGACTGTTGAATGAGAAGGTGGGGCTCAGTAGGTAGGACAAGGTAAGGATTCCCTCCATGTGGCATGTATGAAACCATCATCCCTGTATCTTCCTGAGCTTGAAAGACAAAAGCTATGCTGAAGACGACTATAACAGACGACTATAACTAAAAACCCAACACCAAAAACCAAGTTCAGTTTCAGATTATCCATAATAAAAGAAGATTCACAGGGAGGAAGAAGACAGCAGAAAAAGATGAAGAGAAAGGTTGGGTTGACATCATCTATTGCTCAGTTTTCTAGGTGTCTTAAGAACAACCAGTGGAACAGAAGTTTCTGAAGAAATATCCTAAATGAAAATTTCTGTCCTTCATCTGCAGTATCATAAAGCTTCTGGTTTTCTGAATCTGGTGCATTTAACTCAGGCCAGTCTCAAGAATGATAGTTCTTTAATTATAGTGCTGAGCACATACAGCATACTTTCCATAAATGCCAATCACAGGCTTGATATCTTTTAAACCAGATATAGTAGCTCCTGGGAGAGCTTTAAAATCCTATCCTAGGAAGACAGGGGATCAGTAACTGGTGCTGGTAAAGGCTGCATGGACAGCACGACCCTGCCATCTCCTGGTGCAAAGCCAAATAGCAGCAGTCCTGGTCTGTCTAAACAGGAAAATTACCAACAGCCACCGCATTTCCCTTGCTGGCTATTCCTGTGGTGGTAGACCCCGGTAGCCCCGAAGTCCGGGATGCTGAGCACGGTGCCCCAGCCCTGTAAGGTCTCACGAGTAAGTGTGTGATTGTGAGCTTCCCGTACCGTGCTTTTGGGGAGGGTCTGGACCATACAAACCCATGTCACATTTGGAAACGAGCAAAGCAATGCCTCCATAAATACAGCAATGTGGAAAATTTGGCTTATTGTTGTCTAAAGAAAAAGTGCCTATCAGCCGTCAGTCAGCCACTGAAAAATATTCATGAAGAGCAAAATAATTCAGCATCTGCCAAACCTTGTCAGCAACGTGCAGTTCAGGGAAAATGCCTGAAGTGATCTGGTAGCAGGGAAGGAGGCTTAATCTTCCAATTTACTGATTCATGTGTGAGTTCTTAAAATTCACTAATCAACTGATGTGGCGCAGATGTTTGACTTCTCTTTCAAACAGATCTGACTGCACGTATTTCCCAGTCAACATATGTTATTTAAACTTCATCTCCACTATGAATAAGAGAGTGTAAAGAAGGCTTTGGTAGGACTGCATTAGGATTCAATCCTAGTCTCAATTTAATGTCAAAGCTCCTATTTGCTTTCACTAATGCCAGGATTTCATACTCAGTAGGATCAGAGCCTTATATCTATTAACTATCACAGCATGAATTGTGATATGCAACTGTGCTATTGTGCACATGGGAAGATTTGCAAAGTCAATTACTTCAAGAAATCCAATGAATAATTCTGAATCACAAATAGATTGGAAGAACTCCAGATCTATTTGTTGTCTCACCATGAACAGAAATAAAAGAATAACTTAATGGCTATTTCAGCTTTCAATCAGATTTTTAGCTGGGACATCTAAGTTCACCTGAGCCACTTATGTGCTCATTAGTTACTGTTGAAAATACCCATAAACCTACTGCTGAGACTTTTTGACTGTTTGACAAAATCCTGTTTCAGCCGTGACTTTAAGATTCCCTTGCCAGGAACTGTGCTGCAAAGGGGAAATGGACCTGTCACTCTCACATGTTGCTGTCCTCAGTTACCAGCTGTGCAGACAAGCTTGGTGAGAAAGTATCCCAATATCGTCCCCCAGCTGCAGAGATCTCAATTACCTTTCTGTGGGGAAATTCATGTCTGTCAGGTCAGCTCTGAGTGCAAGACCTTGATTTAGTCTTTTCTCCTCTTGCTGTCTCCCTGCAGCTCTCCCTTGCCTTTGCAGAGCAGCATCAGTGCCTGCCTCCCTGCAGCACCCGTGTGCCAGTGCAGGTGACCACTCCATGAGCCCTAGAGCAGGAGAGAGGTGTTACACTTCAACAGCAGCACATGCCTTGCCAGATGTTCCCTTGCAGCAGCTGCAGCAAGTCCCTCTGCATCAGAGGACCCAGGAACTGTCAGGATGAGCCACGACACCAGTCCTCACTGGAAAACAAATGTCTTTTCCCTGCCCCTGTTACTCAACTTAGCTTCACCAGGTTTCTGATATCCTGAGAGACATTCACATATTCAGTGTCTGCAACTCAATGGAACACCCCTGGATTTGGTAAAATAAAACAGATATTGAGAGGCAAATCGTGCAGCTGTGGAGGGAAATAAGTTGCGGGATTTGACATGACACGTCTCCTTGAGACAACCCTAGCAAAGCTCTTACCCTACACAACTACAACACCCTGGAGTGTCTTCTACCAGCCACTGTGGGGGAACAAAACCATCTGCTCTGCCACCCTCTGACCTACAGCAGACCTAATTAAAGGCCAAACTATTAAGTCCTTACCACTCTCGTTAGGAAGAGAGCTATTAGTTTAGCTTGAGATAGGACTGAAGAGAAGCCTAAGACCTAATGCTGTTGTTCTCATTCATGCTGAAAAGCCAGCTGTTCCCCAGGAGAAACTGCAAACACCCTGCCAGCAGGAGAGCAGCACTCCGTGAGACAGACCAGAACATCAATCCCTTAGCAGGAGGCTTTCAGGGTAAAACTAATAAGCTGGTATTCTCATCAGTTCTGAATTCTCATGCCAGATTTGCCTCACCAAGGGGCTGATACAAGATAGGTTTGAGGGAGTGCTCAGCCTGCGTGGTGGGGAGAGTGCACGAAAAGCTGCTCCTCTTGACAGCAGCCTGCCAACCCCACTGAGCTGGCCAACATTTTGGAGAAAAAGGAGAAGGCTACAATTCACTGTTAGTCTTCCACATACTCTCAGCCTCTTCCAGTCATCAGGGGGAAGGTTTTCAAAGTTATTCAGCTTGCTGAAAGCTGCAAGAGATGACCGTCAAGACTTTCAAAATCTCCTAAAGCAGGCAATGGAAGTTAGGAACCAGATCTACTTACAAGCTCACACAAATCCCACACCTTCCAACACTGGCACACCTTTGAAGACCTTTGAAACACAGCAGCTGAAATTCTAGGTATTATATATATATTTGTTATTTTTATATTTTAACTATATTTCTATCATTTTATAGATATACAGCATTCATTAGGCCTGTTTGGCAAAGGAACAATTCACTCTCCTTCACTGACTCCCCATGTCCCCAGGAGGGCTGGGGGAGACCTTGCCCTCATAGCTAGAGGGAAAATTGCTTTCTGATGACTACAGTTGCTGTGCTGTGTACAAATACTCAGCGTTGCTCAGACCACAGACAGATGGAAGAAATTGTTTGTCTTAAGACAAAATAAGGTGTGAACATTTTTTATCAATTTACTCACTTTTTACTGTACTGTTTAGAGCTTGAAATCAGGCTTCTTGGTGCAAATGAAATAGATGTTTCCACCAAATGACAGTGATAGCAGTGTCCCTTCCTGAGGATGTAAGATCCCAGCCAAGGGTCACTGAGATCACAGGACAACAAGGAAATTGCTTTTGATCAACAAACCTGTTTTAATTTACCCCATCTGTAAACTTCCAAACGCCAAAATGTTTCAGGCTGTTAAGGGCACCAGGCTCTCTGGATGGACAGATGTCCTACTGTAATGGGAGAGGAAAAAAGCCACAGCAACAAGCTGGAGATTGAACTTCAAGAAACAACAGCTTGGTCTGTGATTTGCTTTCATTTATGACACTAAAATGCTACAACAGTTTTTAAAACTCATAACTCAGGCTAAAACAGAAAACAGCTGCCCATTTTGTTGTTGTATAGCTTGGTGCACACACTTTACTCCGTGGGGCAGCCCAATGCCACCATCTACAGGAAGTTAAAATTTGTGGTATGCCTGCAACGCACAAGCTTCAGCTGTCCTCACAGCCAAGTCTTTCCAGAAGGAAGTGACTTTCCATACTCAGTGACGGCGAGTGACACAGGGTGTTTAGGTTCTGAAGCAGCAAAAGCATGTGTCGCTTAGAGTAATGCTGCTGGGAATGACAACAAGCTGTCATAGCCCTATTTTATATGCTTAAAGCTAAAGCTTAAAGCATTTTACAAATGGTGGAAATTATTGTCAAAAATGGAATTGAAGCATTGGGAAAGATATCAAAATAAACAGCAGATGTGTATAAAAGCTATTCCCTACTATCTTTCTAAATCACAGTGCCTCCTGCCTGTTTTTTTGGTATTTCATGCCAGCGATTTGAATGTTTATAATTTTATTTCAGTTTTTGATGTGCAAAGATTATTTTTATTATAAGATTATTTATTATTATTATTATTTGTAAACCGATGTGTTGAGAAAAAAATCAAAGCTTCTGAATGACTTGGAGACTTAATTCGATCCAAAATACAGGATCCTCTATGCTATGGTTTGAATGTGTGATTTAAAACCTTAGTTAAGCACCACAAGTTATACCATAAGCAAATGATGTGCCTAGCTCTGCAAAAACATGCAGCCTCAGTGTACTAAGGACTTTTAAACACATTTGAGTGAAAAAAATTTAAAATGGAAAATCAAAAGCATTTCTCCCAGGACAACGCACAATGGCCAGTACATTTTTTACTGTTATTAAACAAGATTCTAGCAAATACTGATCCATCTACTGGAAGATGAGAAGTGGTGCTCAATAGCACGTGCTATTGCATTTATTATTATGCAAATGCCCGATAGTCTTAGCTCCTGTAATTGTGAATGGACTTTTCAAACCACTATTTTACTTTTTCTTTCAAACCAGCTTTGTTACACAATGTATCTAAACTGCTTTCTTGCTTGATAAAAACAATCTTCAAAGCTACATAAAAATATTTGTTCACCTTCAATTTTTTTTTCAAGTCAGGTGAATTCAAGCCATTTGTTTTCTTGGTTTGGATTTTTTTTTTTAGCACAGACGGTAAACTGCAAATCACTTATCTGTATAGTTCTACTGCAGACTTAGCACCTCTAGGTTTCTAAGCCCTCCTATTCCAAACACAGCAGCTGTATGGTGTAAAATGCCAAGATCCTTTCAATAGCACTTTGGCTAACAAGGAAGGCCACTCTGCAGCTATTATTACCACCTCACCTTTCCAATATCTTGCTAAAAGCTACTTAGCTGTTTCAAAGAACACATATTGCCCTTATGGTGATAAAGACACACACAAACACAGAGCCCTAAGAAAACTCTAGCAGCTGAGAAGCTTTTGGCTGGTACTAAGTACATAACATTTGAAGCACATACCGAGGTCAGTGGGGCTTTTACAAGAGCTGTCTGTGCAATCTCACAGATGGACCTTTATATCAGCACAGAGGCTGTGATCAGACAAAGTGGCCAATTTGCCTAGGGGTAAGAGTTTAAAATGTGCCTTGATGTGTTTAAAAAAACTCCCCGAGCTCCAGCATCAGTAGAGGCAGTGACAAGCAATAATAAAGGTCTCATTAAGACTCAGCGGAACCAAATACAAATTCCCGTTGTTGCTGGTCTGCCGAACTTCAAACAGTCAGTGAGTTGCTTGAGGAGAGCCCTGGGAAGAGGTGGGAGCCAGGGCCAGCAAGGGTCACAGCTGGACCTCTGTCTCACTACGAGGAAATAAAGGACTCCTTATGTGTAGAGAGGGTCTGCACTTAGACACTCAGGCCTGGTAAAAGGGCTTGAGTATAAATAGGTCTTTGAGCCAAAAAGATGTCCTAGTGCAGCAGAGTGTAATAGTACCTGATACTTAATCTCACAGTGGTTCCTTGGTTTACATGCCCGTTAACTATGGGGTATTTCTTCAGCTATCAGATTTCTGCTTGTGTTTTGGGCAAGCTCCCATGCACAAGGCTTCTATGTCCAGGCTCTGGCAAGCTCCCTTATTTTATGACAGAAGGTCAGACTTGGCTGCTTTTCCTAAATGTTCAGATGGTTAGTTTAATACCCCGAAGGGTCAATTAAACATGTATCCAGCAATATCATTAGTTTAAAAAAAAGAAAAAAAAAAAGAAAGCTAGAGAACCATTCGAATACAAATGCCTGGAAATGCAGATATATAACTGCTGGAATTAAAGCCTGCTGGATGTCTTCCAGAAAGCTTTTGTAGGAAAGGAAAAGTTAGATTGATCTCCTGCTAGCATGAAATGGTCTTGTATACTTTGAACTGGTTTAGGCGGTTTATCACATTTTTCCTCCCTGTCTGAGAAAATGTCACAGTGAAAAGAAGGATGTTGTCAAGAAGTCTCAGCATTAACTCATAGGACATAATTCAGCCACAGAAAGGGCCATCAGTTGCATGCACTTCCTTCTTTCGCCTGTGTCAGTCTGAAGAATCAACTCTACCCAAATTCTTGTTGTAGCAGAATGATGTCTTTGCTATAAGAACCAGCTGCCTCTCCACTTTCCTCCCTTTTTATTTCTTTAGGACTTGTAGAAGGTTTCAAATAAATAAGTGCATCTCTTTCCAAAGCACTTGAAATGGTACTGACAACTTCTGTCTCAGCTGCTATGATGACTCGTGGGAAATGTACAATGGCTGAAAGTCAGTGGTTGTCCCAGCTACCATCTTCTGTGCTGACTCAGCCACAGAAAAAGCCTTTATTCCATGTCTAGGTGGTCATCCAGCGACTGAAGTGAAACCCTCATATCACTTAATAGAGGCAAATGAAAAGTCATCAGGAATACCTGCTGGTCTACATTTGGGAGACTCAGCTATGCCAATATCTGAATTGGAATCAGCAATCCTGGGGTTGAAAAGTATGTCCAGCCTGTTATCTGTGTTCTCAGCCACTGAGATCTTGACAACCTGTTATGTCTATGTCATCTGTAGTTCTTTTTGTAGTAAATTCCTTTTCAGTTAGAAATAGTCCAGTTTACTGAGTAATAAGTTTGATAATTCACAAGAAAGATCTAGTCAAGACATGCTATTTTAAGTCATTTTCATCCTCCACTTATCATGCTTAGAAAAAATTCACACTCCTCTTTGATGACTTTTTCATATTTTTACTCAGTGGTGTTCTAAGCCTGTAAAACACATGAAAAGAAGAGAAGAAATCTGTAAGAAAATATGGTGACCCATTCTGATAGCTGGGGTTTGCTTGACCACAGCAAAAAATAACAGCTGTGCTCTTCTCTGTGATCCACAAAGGATCCCATAGGATCATGGAAAGTGGCTACAACAGGTCTAGAGAAATTTAATCTTGCTGGCACTGTGCACTCCCTGCTATGACTCATGGCCTTTCATCTCCTCCCTCCCCTCATGACTCTCTCCCTCCCCATTTCTGAGATTTACTGTTCCAGTCACCAAGAACATTTCAGCTTCAAGTCACAGTGTTGCTGAGGGAAGTCCAGGAATTCATAACTATCAAAACAACCCTTGCTCCAGCTAGTCTTGTTCAAGGCTGTTATCTCCAGTGTATTGATTCAGAGCAGCCTTTTGGAAAAAAAAGACCTTGACAGGTATGACTTCCTTTATTAGATTCTCTGAACTCAGATGACATCCTGCCTGCTGAACCAGTTCAATCCCTGAAAGTACCAAAAAGTGGATCAGAAACCTCTGCAGATTGGTGAACAGGAACATCTCTCCTGGTTTCCTGCCTACCACGGGCATATGTGCGTGGTAGAATTGCTTTACTGTCTTCATTCCATCTGTGATGCAGCATAAACACAACACAAAATCAGCTGCTGTAGCCTCCACTCACCCTGTGCAGATTCTTTTGACTTCCATGAGATTTGCAAGAATGTCTGTCCCCAGTACCGAGCATTAAAGTAATTAGTTAGCAACTTCTCAGCTCTACCTGCACCTGAAGGCATCTCCAACTACAAGAGTAGTATTGGAGGCTGTTTGTGTGGGAGTCAAACTCTTTTCATCTTTACATCTTTCTAGAGTTTTTTTTTCTGCTGCCCTTCTGTGAGATAAGTCTGGGAAAGACTTGACAGAAAATTTACTTTGTATGCAGTGTGTCCTTTGAGCACGGACAACTACACGCGAAGTCAGCCCCCTTCCGTCAGTAAAGGCTCAGACAACACTTCCATCCCCGCTTTACATGGCAGCATTTCCCTAGGAAAGGCTTGAAGAACTGACTCAGAGCCAAAGTTAAATCTTAATGGGAGGCACTGAGTTTCACTCTGAGCAAAGAAGGAAAACCTGTGAACCCAGGATGATTTGAGCTCCCTTTTCCTGCAGGAGCCTTGGTACATCTGCCCCACGGCATACAAATGATCGTGCCATATGATGTGTGTCTAGGGCAAATGACCTGAAAGAGTCTGGATGATGTGGATGACTTGATAGCAACTTCAAGCCATGACTCAGATTAGCAACTCTGAGCTTTATAGGCTTGGAGTGGTCAGCTCAGCCAAGCAGTTACAGTTTAGAAGTCTTCAGTGTAGCCAGTTAACAGACATTACAAAACTGGCATTAAGAGAACTGTAATGTGTTTGCCTAAATCAGTCATATGATAGAGCAGTTCATTGCCAAAGACACAGTATTTAAACTTTAGGGCTTTTTTTCTTTTTAATAAAACGGCCACACGAATACATGGATCAATACATCACACTGGATGAAATCAACATCAGCCATTTTCTAAGGGCTTTCTAGCTCCATTTTATTTTTAGTCTCAATACAAATATTGCTTCTTCCATTCCCCCCCCTCAAAGCCCACCCACCTTATCCCTTCACTCTTTTAATTTCTCTGGATTTCTTTCTTCCATTTTTACCTAAGCCATAATTTTTCCCTTCTTCAATGTTGTTCATGGTCATTCTAGGTCTTACAATGTCACTGTGAAGTGTCAAAGCTCTAGAAATAACTGCTCCAAAGGTCTACATGACTCACAAGCACAGGAATCTCAATTGAGCAACATGAGTCTTTATATATGAGCATCATTAAAATGTGCAAACTTCATCACCATTTGCCTTCTTTGACCTGAACACACTCATGTTCCAGCACACTCAAACCCACAAAATAATTACTTATTCCCTGCTAATAAAATGCTTGGCATGCATCACCTACATCTTTGTAAAACTATATCAAAGCTCAGGCTCTTACCTATTTACACATTTGGGGTTTATTTGAGCAATTAGACCCGTAACCAAAATATTTCTACTAGTCAAGCTCTGAGATGTGAATCAAGTCTCAGGGTTGGAAAATGCAGTGGCTGGAAATTCCCCTGAGACTGGCTTTTATGGATTTGAAATACTGACATGGTGAGAGTGATGATCAGAAAAACTGGTCTCAAAGGCATATACCACTTGTCCCCTCCTCCTGACTGGCAGGTACATGCGTGCTTGTGTGTGCATGCATACACGTACATATACTTTTTATACACATGGGTATTGCATGCTATTGCACTCAAATGATTTTCAGAGGTTCTGATTATAATTGCTAATAACACTAACAATGACACAGAAAGTGGTTTTGTGTGGGCAGCTGTGGAAAAAGGGAGCAACAATTGTCAACATTTCTGTGAAGAATTCAGAATTTGAACTCCATGTAGCATTTGGACTTCTCTTTGGCATCAGTAAAAGTGGTCTATGGCAAGTACATTATAGTATGCATAAAAGTGACATTAAAGAGATAGTACTCACTAAAACCTGCAGTCAGAAAAATGTAAAGGCTGGCTCAGGTCCCACCAAGAGGCTTGCAGAAAGTCAAACATCTGCAAAATCTAGTTCAAAGTCTGAATTATTCCAAGCAGAGTTATGGTCCAAACTGATTCCATATTAAATACCTCACTTTTTGAAGGTTTTATCCAGAAACTCATGAAAGAATTTGGGTTTGAATTTCAGCCTAGCTGAGGACTGATGTCAGTGTCCTCCTGCAGGAGGCATTGCAGCACACCTGCCTACAAATGGCAATCAGACCAGAGGCCCAAAAGATCCAGATGGTGCTTCCTAGAAAGAGCCAGTGATGAGAGAAATCAGTGCTCAATACTACTACTCAGTGCTCTTTCACTTTTTCATTTTAAATGAAAAAGAGGGGGTGATGTGCCAATTTACAACAATTTAGGGCATATAAATCTATGACCCTAAATAATAAAGCTGTCCATATCATCCAGTGCAGCAAAATCTGAACAAGCAAGTCCCGAGGACAGGTGAGACTCCAAATCATATATTTCTTGCACCAGCTGGGAGAGGGTGAGTATGTCTTTTGTTCAACAGCTATCCAGTACTGTTGAAATCATTTGACAAAAACCATTCAGTGGTGGTCAGTATGTTCAGTAGAGGCAAATAAATCAAAGCTAACAACTCTGGGCAAATAAATTCCCCAGCTCACTGGTTTGCTCAGGCTTTGAAATATTGCTTTCTCTGAGGCATTCACCCTAACCACTGATTTTCCAGCCTTCTCTGACCACATGGGCAAAGGAGAGCAATTACATGGTCACGGTTGCCTGCTGCTGCAGGAGATCAGACCTGTAACAACACAAGGCCCATCACAGTGACAAGCAGAGCTGGAATGAATGTGTCTGAGCAGGGAATGAGGTAGTGCCCTGAAGCTCTTTCCCAGGTGTCCCATAGACATCTATGTCTATAAATAACGAAATGGGGCAATTACTCAAAGCACAATTTTTTTAAAAAAAATCCAGTTACAGCACATTAACATAATTCATGAAGCACTCTGGACCATTAGGATTATGAAATTACTAACTTATGGGTGACAAACTTATTCTATCTTAGCAGGAGCTCATTGGACCTGAAAGGGAGAAAAACAACTATGTTCAAACCCAGGCTTAAGAGGAAACTGCCACAGCTGAATGAAATTCAGCAACCAAAAAGGTAGATCTTGGAGAAATTTGTCACACACCCCATGTCCTCTTAACCTATGAACCAAATTCACATGATATTTCTGTGAACGCTATCAGAGAAACCAGAACACATTTCCCCCGGAGAGGTGTGCTAGTGAAAATAAAACAGCAACAGCATTTCAAGGGAAAAAAATGTAATCAATGGAATCATGCCATGGTTTAACCCCAGACAGCAGCAAAGTACCACACAGCTGCTGGTTCACTTCCCACCCCTTCCCCCAGTGGGGATGAGAATCAGAAAAAAAAAGCAAAACTCACACGTAGAGATAAGAGCAGTTTAAGAATTGAAACAAAATTAAATTTAACAATAACAACAACAATAATAATAGTAATAATAGTAGTAGTAGTAATAATAATAATAATGATAACGATGTTAGCTATCCTGGCCATTCTCCCCCCCAGCTTCTTGTGTGCCTGCTGGCTGGAAGAGCATGGGAAACTGAGAAGTCCTTGACTTGGGGTAAACACTACTGAGCAACTGCTAAAAACATCAGTGTGTTATCAGCATTACTCTCACACTGAACCCAAAACACAGGCCTGTACCGGCTGCCGGGAAGAGCACGAGCTCTGTCCCAGCTGACCGTGGGGCCGGGGTGTGCCGGAGCCCGCGGCCGGGCGGTGGCGCTGCGGCTCCGCCCGCACGGAGCAGCTTCCCGGGGAGCCGGAGCGTCGCCCGGCCGCGCTCCCCATTCCCGCGGGCCCCTTCTCCGGGGCACGCCAGCACAAGGGCAGGCCTTTCCCTGCTGGTGTCAAAGCGAACGAACCACGCTGTAAAATGATGACGAACACCGTCCCCACTGTTTTGCTTGTTTGTTTGTTTGTTTGTTTTCCCCAGCAGAGGCACAGGGCTAAAAGTCCCAAAGTTTTGGGTGCATAATTTAGACTGATAAGGCACTTTTCCCCTACTTGTGGCAAAAGCAGGAATCCAGCAGGTCGCTGATCAGGTCAGCACCAGCTTCAAAACGAGCGTCAGCTTCAGTAACGGGGTGCTGCCGTGGGACCTGCTGGACGCTGGCCATCGATAGCAAAGGTTTCCAGGCAGAGAAACCTGAGCGGCTCACTGGCTCCCTACAGACATTTTATGCTTGCAGCCTGTCAACTGATGTGCCGAAACAAGCATTGTGCTGCTGCATCCAAATTCCTCCTCCTCCAGCCTCTGGAGGACTTTCTCCAAATCTTATTTTCTGCATACTACTTAAAAATTTTCTGACTCGCTGTGGCAGGATTTTCCTGATATATAACTCTTCCTGAGGACATGTCTTTCAGTGAACTCCCACTGCAAAAAGATGCACCTCAAAGCCCTGGGATGCCTATTAAATCCACTTCATGTTTTGGTGTTTTGTCTTCATGCTGCCTTCCTTCTGCAGGGCAGGGTGTGGCTGTCGCTCTTGGTTACCCATCTACCTTGCTTGCGGCTCTTCTCCACCAGCAGATTCTGGACCGTTTCCAAGTCTTTGGCTAGCAGACACCACTGTGCTACTGATCCTGTAGTCCCTATTGTTCCCAGTCCCTTGTCATCTCCCATGACCTGTGCTTTACCAGGGCTCCTGCCTTTGTTACGGTCTCACTGGACTGTTTGTCTCTGTACTGTTAGCCAGGGAGACTCTGACCTCCCCATGGGTCTGCAGACTCCATTCTTCATCTTCTTTGCTCCCATTCAGCCACTCACTGCCTGGCCAAGGATTGATAGTCTCTTGGTTTCTGTGTCCTGTGGGATGTCATTCCCCTGAAGGCTGCAGTAGGCAATTGAGAGAAAGCATATGCAAGCATTGTTTTCCACAGGCCATTTCTGTTGATCTACCTCTCTTCTGCCTCCTGGTTCCTTTAGTTTGATCCCATTTGTTTGTTCTGCACTACTTGGATGTGCTCACTGAGGTCCTTTCCCAAGCTATCCTGCTTTTGTGCTGCAGAAGTCTGCCTTGCAAAGATCTCAGGGTCGCAGTGCATAAGCAGACAGTGGAGGCAGAAGTGCTCGGGAGCTCACAGAGCTCTTGAGCTTCCAGGTGAGTGCAGGCTACCTGTCATACATCCATGAAGGTCAGTACCACTGGCAGGTGGGGTGTAGCCTTGCACATGCACCCCTGTCCCTTGTCCTGTGTACCTGAACCTAGATCAGAGACTGAGCTGTAAGTTTACACCCAAATGTAATTTCCTGCTTGTTCATGAATCCATAGCTTCGAACACTCCTAAGTTTTTAACTTCATGCCCTGCATGAAGCACTCCTTCATGCGGCTTTTCCTCTCCCTTAATTTTCCATTTTTATTCCCAATTTAACCAAACCTTTTTCTTATCATATTCTGGAAACACACTGTAGCTATTTCATTTCAGAGAAAATGAAAAGGATTTAATTTCAAAACTGGATGGAAATGTAACGTCTTCTACTGTACATTTGCAGTATAAGGCCCTGTGTTTGTTGAATGGAAATCTGGGGTAACAAAGCTGAGGTCACTGTTTAACTAGTCTAATTCAGGGAAGGCTTTGACTCACTAATTCCAACTTTCAGCTGAACAATGCAAAATTCCCTTGGGCCATGCCCTTAGGAAACTAGCACCCATTATTTAATTGGTTTACTAAGATGGTGCCACTCAAGATCCAGCCTGTCAGCAGACTGAATCTGCCGAAGGCTCGCATGCCTCAGCACATTTCTTCATGGCAATGTTGCAATTTTGCTAGATTCATACAGCTCTTAAGACATGCTTTTTAAAGCTAGCTTACCCTTTTATGCCTAAAAATAATTGCAGGTGGGGTTTATAATTGCTAGGACAAGTTGCAACTCTTGCACAGCAAAATACCCAACTGCCTCTGCAAGTCTAGCGCCAGGAAATGCTCTGTTGCCCTGCGAGAACATTGTTAGCAACTCAAGCACTCAAAAGTTAGGAAAGGTGAGATCAAAAATAGGCTATAAGCATCTAGACTAATACAACATGGACTTTTTGACTATGCTTGATCATGTAACAATGTAACAACATCACAGTTGGTCCTGCTTTGAGCAGGGCTTGGACCAGGTGACCTCGGAGACCCTGTCCAAGCCAAAATATGTCAAGACAGATAAAGATTTTTCTTATAATTTTTGCTTGACCAGTGTAGCTTGGTGTGTGGAGCAACTTTCTGTGACTCTGGACATCTGAGTTCCATGGCCCCTTTCCAAACAATTTAGTTCTGGATAGTGAGAAAAAGCATTTTCTTCCATTTCCTTTTAATTCACTACCTGATAATTCCAGTGGGTGCCACTTACTGCCTAATGTAATTAGGAGGTACATAATTGTTCTCTTTTCCATACCTTTCATGCTGCTTTATGGTTTGCTTATATTTCCTTCTCGATCACCTTTTTTGAGTGGCCCCTGAGATTAGTGAAGATCTGAATGCATCGTAAGTATTATTGAGTTAGCGTGGCCAACACTCAAGCGAATTCCCGTTTCACATGTGGTTAAACTATTATTCACATTTCCAACTTACACTGGGTGCAATACAATCTTTCTTCTCCACATTTCTCATCCCTGTCCTGGGTCTCTAATGGTGCTGTTCCACAGCACCTGTGGCTGATCCAAATCTTCCCTGATGTAATCCCTCTCTCTGTCACTGGCTTTCTTTTGCTGTTCCCTCATCATGAGGCCGCACCGTCTGTTGCCATCTGCTCAGGGATCTTAACCAACAGCAGACTATTTGCTTTATTTGTGGGGTTATTTTTTAGCCTGTTCAAGTTTCCAAGCTAAGCCACTAAGGGGCAGAGAAGCAGGTGTTGGGAGGGCAGGGATGGCTGGAGGTGGATGGGCAGGACCAGAGTGGTGCTCACAGACCTGCTCCTGGGAGTTCCTCATACCACCAGGAGGGTCTGGCTTGCTAAGAATGTCTGAAACAGTTCCTGTCTTTAATACTTGACCCCAGCTCCACTTTCAAAATTGTCAGCTGGGCCACAAGCACTGCTCAGACACTCATGGAAGTGCTGTCTCAAACCACTAATTTAGAGCCTAACATCTAAATTACTAATTTCAGGTTAACTTTAACAAGCCAGACCAGTCTATAGCAATTACATACATAACAAACTGAGAGAAATTAAATACCTTTTCTCCATGAGATGTTTCTATTAGTGACAATGGTGCTTCCAGCCACCACAAAATGTAGTTTGGACCTAATTTGTACAGACAAGAAACCAAATTTCATCAAAATTGTGTGGCTTTTTATTTTCCTAAGGAATAGTAAATTACACTTGTATGTAATTTTGACCAAATCAGAAGATGCCTTTTATATGTTCATATCTTTTACTGTGTGTAGCAGGGAAAATGAGGGATAAATAATGCGGAAAGCAGACCAGAACCTGCCAGATGCCCGTCATACATAGCAAGATGTATCCAGTCAGAGAAGATGCTCTTATAAGCTCCTCATTTTTGCCCCATTTCAAGTTAGGGCGGGGACTGTGTTGAGCAGGGCTCAGAGTAATGTTTTATACCTTCCTTCACAGACTGTCATTCTTCCTATCAGAAAGCTCCTAACATGAGATAAAGTCAGGAAGACTGGGGGGGAAAAAGTGCATTTTTTCCTTTTTTAAAAAATTATTTACACTATCCCAAGTGACTATCAGGCATGACCAAATCAGAGCACAGACTTGAAAATGGAAATGATGAAGCCACACAAAGAATGCCACAGTGCATAAAGGTGAGACATGTGGCCAAGCAAAGGATGGAGAGAGAGAGAGAGAGAGAGAGAGAGACAGGTAAGCACCCAGCTGGAAAAACAGGCACTCGCTGTATATTTTACTAGCTTGATTTAAGGAAAACAGCATCAGCTCAGATGTCAGCTTGCCAAAGAGAGAAAGCTATCCGGAACAAGATCACCCTTTCAGCCTGTGTTTATAGAGTCCCAAGGTTAAGAGGCACTTGGTTCATAGCTCCTGGGAGCTACCACAGCACTGAAAAATAAACATAAATAATGTCATTAAGAAATATCTTCAGAAGTCTGTGTCTCATTGTGAGAGCCCCACATGATGCACACTTCCCTCTGGGATTAATATTTCCAATAAATCCAAGCCTTGGCATTTGCCCTCCTGAAGAGAATATTTATTTTAAATTTCCTCTGGCCTTCAAGAAAAAAACTAGTAGCAGCCCCAGCTGCCTGGCTGCGTGCCAGCAGCCCGCGTTTCACTCCTGTGTCCCCGGCCACGAGAGCTGTCACAGCCAGGACCGCAGCTCTCATTACATTATCGCACAGCTGGGTCATTTCTGAGTACTTTGGTAGACCTCAGAAAGCAAAGGGGCCAGGATGTGCCTGCAAAGGAAAGGTCGCAGGAGGAGACCCCCAGGCCAGCCTGAGTGTGAAACTATGCAGTTGTGCTGCCTCCCAGAGCAGGTGATGACTTTATCTGGTGCTGTTGATAACATCTCTGGTTTAGTGCCGCTCTACTTCTCCGTGTCACCCCTCCTCTTCAACTCTCTAAACAGATTATGGGGTCAAAGCCAAGCCTGAAGGAAACAGCTTCAGCAATTTACTAGTAATAAAGGACTGCTATGTAGGGGCTGACTGACTACGTCAGGCTGCAGATGTAGTGCTCAGTGGTGCCCCAGAGAGGACCCAGAAGAGAACATCCCAAAGGAGCCTGTGGGAGGCCTCAGCAGGCAGACACACTGCCTTCTCTTCCCCATCCAACCTCTGGCTGAAAAATTGGGATTCCCTGAGGAAGATATATCTCTTTTGCCATATCTTTTCCAAACCAGTCATTATCAGAGAATCATAGAACGGTTTAGGTAAGACCTTATAAGATCTTTTCGTTCCAACCTCTTCCACTAGACCAGGTTGCACAAAGCCCCATCCAACCTGGCCTTGGACTCTTCTAGGGATGGAGCATTCTCACTGTGTTACAACCTGTCCCAGTGGCTAACTCACAAAAGCATTATCAATAACTATAACCCTCAATAATCTTATTATCCATAATCAGCCCCTCAATTTCACAGAGGCCTTAAGGAAACTAAAATGGCGGATTACATCCAGTGAGGACTATTTCAAAAGTGATTAGAAATGTCTGGACCCGGCAAATAAACCCACATCCATTACACACTTATCTGCATAAACTTTGGCTTAGGGGTCTGTTCTTTCACATTTCAATATGTTGGTGCTATTATTACTAAAATCCCTATTGTTACTGTCATTTGTTTGAATGAGGGTGCCTATCCTTGCAGAGCACATGTCTGCGGACAGCGCAACCCAGCCTGCTTTTGTTCATTTGAAAGAGAGCTGCCACTTTGGTTTGAAGGGCCAAACCTGATCCTAAACCTCAGAGATGTCCAAGTGTGATACATCTAGTAGTTGAGTCTGTTGACTGAAGCAGGAGTAGTCCTGAAAACTGGCTAATGATGCTTTTAACCAGATTGTCCAGGTACAATTAGCTTTATTGGCTGACTTTACCCCATGTCATTTGCCTGTGAGTTGAATGCACACAGTGCTATTTGCTATCTTATCACTTGGTTGAGTAAGGCTATAAAATAAAAGGAAACTATAATGAAAGTATGCCTTTAACCGTCTTTACACCTAAGAAGAGTTGGTCCAGCATCTGGACACTCCTTCAGTAAATCTCTGGAGATGCCCATATCCTGTTTTGAAGAGTACTCTTCTTGCCTACACAATATGCTCCCACTGGCTATCATAAAACAAACATATTTATTATCTGACTTGTCTGATTTCCATCACACTTCTTTATCTTCTTAATATTAACATACTTAGCATATTTCCACTTAGTAAACAAAACTTGTAAGAGCAGAAAAATAGTAAGTAAAAGCCAATAATTAGTAATCTATTTATTTGTGATTATTCTCTGCTCAGAGTGGACAACGTATATTTGGTTAATAACCTCTCAGATGTAACTAGGGTTTGAAATAGAACCGATAACAAGAAAGAGAGTGGGAACATCACATCCTGTTGAAATTTCAGGGTGATTTACATCAGCACGGTGTTTGTATCCTATTGAGGATTCATTTTCTACTAGTAAATAAAAAGCAACAGAAAAAAAAATCAGGGTAGATTTTGAGACTACAGCCTTTAAGTCACGCCTTCATCAGAGTCAGCTCCACTAACCTGAGCAAGGATGTGATAGCTCACATGGAAGGAGGAACCTCCATCCCCTTGGACAGAAGATCACTTTCTGCAGCAGAATAGTTATGTCAGCCTGCAAATCGCTAATCTTCAACAGCTAGATATCACCACGGGTTTTGGTCAGTCTTCCCCAACTATTCCTCCAAAATGAAGGGCCCTCACTAATCTAGGAATAGTTGATAACAGTGCTATGACAAGCACTGTATTTTGCACTCTCTTCAAATGTCTCTCTTTGTAAACCTTCCCTGGACAAGTTTCTCAAGGGAGTGAAAAGGAATTCTCATGCAAGCTGCTTCTCCCTTACTTCCAGAGCCTGGCAAATAGTCAATCTAAAATACTCTTTGACCAGTGTTAAACTTCAGCAAGCATTCTAGTGCTGCAGTGTGCAGTGCCAAAGCAGTTATTTTCCTTATCAATCCCATAAGGATTTAGACCAGGATGCATAAACAAAGGAGCAGGGAATAAGGAGGTGGAACTGGGAGATGGGTGGACCCCTGAGGACAGCGGTGTTCAAACACCATTTAGAAAGGAATTAGCAATATCAGCTCCTGAAGAGGGAAAGCCACAAAAATGCCATGCATTAAAAGTTTTGAAAAAGATTTCTTCACAGCTTCCCCTCCACCTTTCCCATTCAACCTACTGTAGACTTTGCAACTCTAATCTAGTGAGTGGCTTACCTCCAAGTCTCTTGACTGTGATCCGGCCTCTCTTTGTAAGACAGAGGATGCCATTGTTCCTCACACATTGTTGCAACTATTCTTCCTTGCCCCAACTTTTAGAAATATAAATCATCCAGAGATAAATGGTGATTGAAACAATAGTTGCTGTACAGTAGTGACAGCCTTTCCTTATTTATCATAATGAAATATCAGAGAGAGTAGACTGAGAATAATGAAACTCTGAGAGGAATAAATCCAAATCAAAAAGCCTGGAGAGCTTCTAAAACAAGAGAATCCGGACATGGAGGCAGAAGTAAATGTTTATGAGAGTCAGACTCACCGACTCACAGTGCATCCATCCTTAGCAGCATTGTGGGAAAAAGTAACCATTTGTGCAGAAAGTGTGTTAATACTTCCGAATGTTTTCACATATTTTATGTGCCTGTATTATCAAAATGGGGAAAAATTTTAATAGGAGAACAAGCAAAAGTGGTATGGAAGAGGAAAAAGGATTAAGAGATAGTAAATGACCCCTTTGATTCCCATGTGGGCAGTTATCACAGGGAGAAAATCTGAG
The DNA here is from genome assembly GCA_013397565.1 of Ptilonorhynchus violaceus. Taxonomy (NCBI): domain Eukaryota; kingdom Metazoa; phylum Chordata; class Aves; order Passeriformes; family Ptilonorhynchidae; genus Ptilonorhynchus; species Ptilonorhynchus violaceus. The sequence continues at coordinate 2,117,172 of VZRJ01002533.1, read as the reverse complement.
GGAGCAATACTTTGCCCCATTCTGCTTATCAGCTGCATTTATGGTCAAGGCTGTTAGCCTTAGCTATTCCCACCAGCACCACCAATAAGTGGGCAGACATGCACAGGCCACATGGCAACGATAGAGAATTGCCAAGATTTTGTTATCTGGCTGAATTCTAAACAAAAGCCATGAAAGGTAAAAAGAGAGCACAAGACAGCAGAACTGGGTGGATATGGCTGCGGTGCTCAGCTGCAGTCCCACAGCACACAGGGTACCTGATCTGCAGTGGGTGCCCACCATGTGCCCTCCCAAGCAGTGTACAACATGCTCCTTCTCCCATTCTTGCCACAAGGCCTCATTCCTGCAGATTTGTTGGAAATATGTGGTAAGCAAGCTGAAGGTGCCGACTGGATGTATACAATACCCTTTAACCAGTTTCTTGGCCACTAGCTATGTTGTAAATACCATAGCAGCATGGCCACGTGGTGCTTGGAGCTCTGCCAGTAGCTGAGGCTCTTACTTCTGACCACCCATTAGAGGCAGCTTAAGATATGGCTAAGAACATTAACCAGGAAAGGACATCCAGAGCACACAATCCCTCCCTCTCTTTCAGTTTTTGTGTAAATGTGGTGAAAGGTGCCAACTGGAAAGCTGCAGAGATATTTCTGAGACAGGAGCTAGACACACTGAAGTGTATATAAGTTTTGAATTTATAACAGCCGTTCTAAAATGACTGAAGCCAAATTTTCTTAACATGCAGTGGTGCTTGGAGAGAGCATACCTACTCTACATAATGCTCTGCTATCTCAGACGGGTTTATATCCGGTAGAAAACTTATCTTTTGAGGTTTAGCAGTGAATGACTATTAGCAATAACTAAATACAACCCCCCTTTTGGTTGTAGAAGTGCACTTAGAACAATCATTTAGCATTTCTGTGAGAATTTATCTCCTCCATCAAAGCCAGTTATTTATGACTTATGAATAAGACCTCTGTTTGCAAAAAAAAAACCCCAAAAAACCCAACAACCCAAGCTCGTCTGGCAACAAGCCTGTAATTATTCAGAGCTTTGTGTGGGTGTGGTGAATCAGTGAAGCATACTCCCTGTATTTATTTAACAAATAAGTACACCTCTAGCGTATTTGGCTGCCAACTCGCGATAATAATGAAGTTTGCTTCTGAACTAACTCATCTTGCCTAAGGAAGGGCAAAAAACATATCAAACATACTTGAATCAAGCTGCCCTTGCACATTTTTCAATTTGCCCTTGTTTCAAACTTGGAGTTCCAGCCGTCCTTGTGAAAAAAAGCTTCACGCCATTCTGTGTGTAAAGATGTAATCTTTGAGCAAATCTGGTGGGTTTTATCCCAGGTGAGCTGCTTTTCACGCCAGGTAGCTGGAACCCATGAGAAGAATCCTCTGGGCAGTAGCCACATGGCTCTGGAAGGCACACCATATAGATTTTGAAGTTGCAACAAAACGAAGAGCATTTGCTTTTGCACTCTGGAGGCCAATAACAACTCTGTGTCTCACAAAATTCCTCTTTCAACATACCTACTTTTAGTCATTCAGATTCAGTCATGGGGGCAGAATGTAACGTTTTAATGTTCTTGGTCAACCTTACTCCATAATGAATAGGAGATGTTTTTCTTAAGACAGAAAAAATATCAGCAAAGTTTAACGAAGATATAGAAAAGAGCTGCCTTATTTGTTTTACCAAGCCAGATAGGTCATTTGCAGAGTGTGCTCACACAGTAGCTGCACATGTATGTGCCATGTTGACAGGTTGCACTAAAATTATCAGGTAGGTGAATTAGAGACATGAGTGCAAGTATTGTTTCAGCAGGTGTTCTGTGCCTCAGAGCATGTGCTGCTGCCATTCATTAAACTCTGGACACATCACTTTTGATGGGGAGAATTTCCACACAGATCACAGAACCATAGAATCATAGAATTGCCTGTGTTGGAAGGGATATTAAAGATCATCTAGTTCCCAACCTACCTGCCCTGGGCAAGGACACCTTTCACTAGACGAGGTTTCTCAGAGTTCCATCCAACCTGGCCTTGAACACTTCCAGGGATGGAGCATCCAGAACTTTTCTGGGCAACCTGTTCCAGTGCCTCACCACCCTCACAGGAAAGAATTTTATCTTCTGTATAAATAATCTAAACCTGCTCTCTTTCAACTAAAACCATTCCCCCTTGTCTGTCACTGCATGCCCTTGTTGAGGATAGAACAGTCCTTCAGATGTACTTGGCAATGCCTACACAGGTGTGAGGGGAGGAGTGCTGGAAAAGTTGCGCATAAGTTGCTCACATGGTGGCAATACCTCCTCCTAAGCCCCAAATATTTTTTTTAGTATATTTTGAGAAGGAAAGTCTTTTGAACCATTCAAAAGTCACACCTCTTGAGTCTTACCCTTATCTCAGGCAACACTTATGGCAAAAAAATGCATTACCTGAAGTGGGACTTACAGCTCAGATTTGCAGTCATTGTCAGATAAAGCTGCTGTAGTTCAAGAATGTAACCACCTGTAGCTGTTTCCCTGCCCTGCTGCTGTGATCACAGGTAAAGACCAATGCTGTTCATAGTGGCTTGATCAGAGAGTTTGACCTCTACTTCGGGAAGCTGTTATTGGATATGATGATACGAGCTGTTGGAGCCTGTCCCAATCTCTTAGCAATCAATGTTCCCACAGAAGGAGAGCTGGCAGAACAGGCAGCCTGTCCCCTGCTGAACTGCCCCATTCACCACTCAAAGTTCAGTCGATCATTATTGAAATAGAGTGAGCAAGGCCAGCTGAGGAGCAAGCACAGCACCTCCTGCCACTGCCCTGGAGGGAGGGATGCTCTGCAGCGAAAATGAGAGCAGGCAGCTGAAGCTAGGACTAGCTTCAACAGGTGGCATTGCTAGTGCTGATGGGAGTGGTGAATTTGGGCTCCCAAGGTCAGATCCAGCCCAGGTATCACAGAGGGAGCTGCTGGCTCTATACGATTGCAGCAGATTGTTTCTCCTGGCACAGCAGTGTGCTGGCTGTCCTGTCTAATCTTTTCTGTTGTTTTTCTTTAAGTTTGCTACTGGAATAGGAAAGGTCACAACTTATGATCAGACACAGATGTGACTTGAGCATTAAGGGTGTTTATATGTAAGCTAGAGGTGTATTCTGCATCAGAATTCATCTCAGAGAAGTATGGCACTGTGTCTATTAGATGTCTCCTTTCTGTATTTTGGTTTTTGTCTTGAAGTATATACATATGTTTTGCTCTCAAAGGCTAACAAGTGTTGGTCTCAGACCACCTATAACTCTATCCATTGCCAGCATGCCAACACCATCAGAGAATCCTTCATTCTAACCTTCTGCTGCTTATAGTATTGTTGGAAATATATGACTACAACATCACCCTAGAGACATATATTATCGCCTAGCCAGGTTTAGTTTGAGTTTTAACATAGATAGGGCTTTAGTTCTGCTTTTAATAGCTGATTTCAAATTAGGACTTTAGTTCCCTAACTAACTATTCCAGTTTAAGTCTCTCCAAGGGATCCATCATTGTGAGAAAGCCGCTTAAAGTATTTAAAGATAAGATTTATTGTACCCAAGGCAGCTATGCTTTCCCTGTTCTCTTTCTGTAATGTCTGTCTGGCATTTTATTACACTTCTTTATTCCTTATTATCTTCTTCCTTTACTCTATCTCCAATAGCTGAAATGGATATCAGGTACAGCACAAACTGCAAAGGCAATGCAGAGTAACTGGGATTTCTGGGATTCCTATCTCCTCTTGTCAATCCACCAGTTATTTCAATATGGAACAGTGTTCAGAGTGCCAGTGAGAGCCATGTTTGCTCCAATGCTCATCTTCACAGACCCGAGTCGTGCACCGGTCATTGCCAAGGCTGGAGCACAGCTTTGGGACGCTCCCTGCCGAGCCCAGCAGGGCTCGTTGGCCCATTGCTCATTCAAAGCTGCAAAGTTTGGTGCTGAGAATGGGGATGCGGGAGCAGGAGCTGGGCTGTCCAGTCCCATAGATGAATGGGTTAAGTGACTCCAAACCTTTCTTTTCTTCAAGTTTGCCTCTTCTCTTTTTTCCTGAGATATTGCAGGTAGTACAGATACATTTGAGAGGTGAGGTGATAAAAATACTAATAAGATAAACCCACTGAACAATACCGTCCTGAGTGTAAAACAACTGGCCATTGTTTCAGCCTCCTCCTCTGCTTTCTTATCTTGTGTGAAAAATACCTGTGGCTCTCAGAGCACAAACATGAAGGATAGAGTGAGGCCAGGTCTACAGCACAGACTTCTGCTTGGCAACGATACATCTGCCAAAGGTGTGAAGAACAGTGTTCCCTGACAGACACAACTGTGCTGGTCAAGAGCTCCTAGGCAGGCACGGCTATATCAACAAATCTGCACTTTCTCTGATTTTAACCACAGAGTTTCTGACTTAATTGGATGTCTATTAGTGCTTTAAAGTACTGGTCTTATGACTGGATTTACCAGGACTGCTTGGCAGGCTGTCCACCAGAGCATGAGGCTGTTGACTCCTACACCAGGCCTGGGAATGGACTTGGGAGGGATGGGGGGTGCTCAGCTCCCCTTCTTCTCCCTTTGACTCTTTGGAGAGAAAGCATTTGTGCCTGTCCTGTGTAGACATCTTGTGGGAGTGAAGACAGAGGAGACCTGTGTGAGAAGCTGGGATGGCACCAAAGACAGGGTGTGCTTCTGAGTCTGTACATCCTCCTCCTCGACAGAGTGCACAGGCACATGTGTGGAGCCACACACTCACATCAGGGTGACTGTCTGGCTCACAGGTTTACAATGCCTAGTCCTCACTCACATGGGTCTCACCAGCTGTCAGCAAGCTCTTTTCGTTCCACAGAAGCTACATTTTTTCCTCTCCTTCTCTTCCACTGCAGCCCCAGAGAGTGTTGTTCAGCATGAAATGTGTCAGCCCTGTGCCAGGCACAAATCACAGACATCTGTGGAGAGGAGCAGAACAGAAAAGCCCTCAGTGAAGGCACTGGAAAAATATTTGTATCTTTAGCTGTGCTGTAAAAAAAGAGGGGGAAAAAAAGAAGACTACAATTATGGCAAAATGCAGGTCTGAGCTTCTTGCTTTGACTTCTTGCACATCTTTCTGAACTCCTTGGTCTAGAGTTGAAGCCTCTGAGTGAACATGTCTTACACATGTAAGACTCCCAGATGGATTTAGTAGTACTGTTTCCTCAGCAGCCAAAAATTAAAGGGAGCCCTATCTCTAGCTTCTAAGTTGTATGACTTTCTTAACATCTTTAAACATAATATTTTTAAGTTACTTCTATGTCAGTTATGTCCTGCAGCTGCATTTGGAAAGAGGCCATGCGTAACCAAGGAGAGAATTCATAGGAAATATAAATACATACAGAGAATTCACTTATATTTGTACAGCATACACAGGTGGGAGAACTGTGTATGCTGAGGGGCTGCTATAAGGTGAGCCCTGGAGCACCTGCAATGACCATTGCAATGGCTTTTCAGTGTTCTTCATCATCTGGTTTCAGGGATGTAGAGCTGGAGCACTGCCAGTTCTACCTGTCCCAGTCAGATCTCATTCCAGCCTCCCCAGGGCTTCCCACTCTGCCCATGGCCCAGGAGCCCGTGTCAGTCCCTGCAAGGGCTGTCAGCCCTGCAGCAGGACTGGTCTCCAGTTCCCCTCAGTCCTGCCATGCCTGGCCATGGACCTCAGCCCATCCCTGGATATAACAGGACAGTTAAAGCTCAAAGCCAAGTTTCACACCTCATTTGGCTTCTCCTGACAAGCACATTCAGATTCTACTCACATCCTCCTCCTGCTCCCATATGAGCATCTGCACCATCTCAAATGCTGAATTCACAGCACGTGGTGCACCAGCCCTAGAACCTAACTGGCTCAGAAACTCTTCTGATTACAGCCTCATTATTTTTATACTGTTCGGTATCTGAAAAGTTATCACAATGTGAGTAACAGGAGCTTTCAAACTTCTCGAATTACAAGCAGCTGAGATAATCCCAATCCAAATAATTGTCATTTTAACAAATACAGAAATTCAGTGAGGCTCCAAGGATTTAGATTTAAATACTCAGAGGCTTGAAAATTGTGTGCTTCAACACACTTTGTAGGTCTGGGAAGGCCTACACAGCCTGTAGGCTGTTTGGAAGCATCACAGACAACAAGAGTTCAATTCCAGGCAAAGGGAACCAAAGCTTCAGTATCACAAATTAGTCATCTTGTCTATTAGTTGATCATCTCCAAAGAAAATTGGAAAGTTCTTGGGATCTTTTTATTACGTCTTTTTGTCTGCTTTGTTATTAAATTTCAGCTTCAGTCAGGCTACACCAGCACTGGTGCAGAGGTCAGAGCTGCAGCTCAGCTGCCTATATGGTGAGCCTATGAGAACTCTCCCAAGCAAATTCTGAGCCCAGCATGCATGGAGCTGAGCAGTTTGGGTATCTCCAGACTGTGCCAGTCAGTTCCAGGGGCAGAAGACAGCCCTGAGGATCTTTAATTCACAAGAAAGCCTATAGCTCTCAAGCCTTCATTGGCCTGTCTGCAATCAGCGAGATTTTCCACAGGCTGAGCAAGGCACGATTTCACCCAGGGGATATCCCACAGCTGTGCCAAAGGCTCTCACACTCGGCTCAGTTGGGATGCATCCGTTTTCTGCTGGCAGGATGTCAGTGCCAGCAGCTCTGCTCCCAACTGCACGTAGCCCTGGCCTCACCAAACAGGTACCGGGGCCGAGCACAGCAGGCAGCTTGTGCTGGAGGCTTTCATCTCGGGCTTTGAAGAACAAACAAAAGACAGGGAACAGAAAGCCTTGAAACTCCTCCATTAAACAAGATCCATAGCATAAGACTTAAGTCTTGCTGTGAGGCAAGAAGAGGTTGACTTGTACCCTGAATGCAAAGAGGGTTTGGGACAGGAGTGTTGTGTACAGACATTCGCCATGTTCCCAGTGGTCAAACCACAGGTATTTCTTTAATTCATTAGAGCTTACTTACAACTCAAGTATGTGAATACATAAATATATGCAAATCATACTCTGGGCTTAGCACAACAGATATTCTCTCCAGCACAGCCAAGAAGAGTTGTGACTTTCTTCAGCTCCACTGATAAAAAGTATGAATCATAATGAAGCAGCAAGAAATACCTACCTGGCTGTTTTTGAGGTTTGTGTCTATAAAAAGAAAAATTTTCTTCCACCTCTGTAAAATCTAAACTTTATACAAAAGTCTTTAAAAAGCAACAGAGTGACACTAGCTGTTAAAACTTCATAAACTGATAAAGTGTTCAGAGATATTAAGCACAAGGCATAAAAGAAATATTTTTTATAAGGTGAAATCCTCGGTTTAAAGTGATACCATATCCCTAAGCATCCTTCAGCTCCAGACCAGTAACAATTGTTCCATGCACAGTAACATCCTCATGCATTTCCTTCCTGGACTACAGCACAGCAGCATCCCTGGCCAGATTGTGCAGAGCAGGGCCAGCTGCAAGCTGCCATCCTCTTGCACCCCATTTTTCATATTCATTGAGCCCTCTGCTGTGGCATGTGATGGAATACTCATACTGTTGTACCCTCCCTGTGTCATGAGAGACCCAGCCATTGACTGAGCCTGAAGATGTCCAACACTGCCTGTGGCAGTGGTCAGGCTCATGGAAAGCCTTCCACCTCCTCTGTGACTCTCCTTCCACCCTCACAAAAGCCCAGGAAAGTGTCATATACTTGAAGAGTGAAGGATGGTCTTGTTGCTTCCCCAATCACAGTAAAATAAAGCAGCTTTTGCCATTCTCTAGGCATTAACAGTTCTTTAGCCATCTAAAAGTGGGGTGTTAATCTAGTTATCTGAGCTTCATCTGCAGTCAGTGGAGACAGCGTTAAAGGCACCTCAAAAGGACAGTTCTTCCCTCATGTGCTAGACATCTATTTTAACAGGATCCCTCTGGATTCCAGGCCCTCTGGAGTTTTTTATCTTCCTTGATTGAAAAGGCAGACAAGTAGCACAGACTAAGTGCTTAACTTTTAGAGGGCAAAAGCTAAGTAAATCTTATCCCTAATCACATATTTTGCTACCTGAACGAAGAAGCAGAGAAGACTCCCTATAAAGAGGGACAGATTAAAACTCTGAGGTATAAAAAAAAACAAAATTGCAAAGACAAATCTGTTTGATGCCATCTTCCTCAATCAAGAATGAAGAAAGAGCAGCCTTGACTTTCATGAGAGGCTCAGCTTGCAATGTGATTTCCAGCTTGAGCTACGCACCCAGCTTCCTTGGGTATTTCTGATCTTTGCATCAGAGAGGTCTCCAGAGCTCACCGAACGCCCCTTCCAAGGGCCCTTTCAGGCTCTTTGGGGCTTTGTGTTCTATTTTCCCAGTATGCAATGGCAGTTTGGACCTAGGATTTGTAGCTTTGATCTGTGGTGGACCAACCAAATCACAAGCAGGCATAGCTAGGCTGTACCAGGTGGGGATTGAGCAAGTCCAGGCCCTATGATTGCACCACAAACCCTGGAAGGGAAGTCTGAGAGGTAGGTGATTACATCAGGATCCCTGAGATGATTTACAGCCAAGGTAACAAGAGCTTTGTCTCATTCCATCATTTTTGTGGCAATCATAGACAACTTCTTACATTAATCATTTTAAAAAGATTGGAAAAGCAATTCTGTGATATAGGAAAGGCTTTTAAGCTGGCATGGATTATTTATCACCAGCTGATATGAGAGCAGTGAAAGGGCAGAAGCAGGTCAGAGATTACTGGAAGTCTTACTGCAAGGGCCCTCTGCCACATCAGCTGGGCTTGCTGTAGCCACTAAGTTGTCAGTATTCTGGCTTTGGTGATGGTGGCCTTTCATGTATGGATGAAGATGTGTAAGAACAAAATTGCTTTCTAGAGCTACGTTGAGGAATCTGGTCAGATGCTCCTACTGCAGGAGGGTACTGATCCTGTGCCAAGAAACTCTACAGGTCTTGCAGTCCTAGAGAGCAATTCTGCACTGCAAAATAAGGACTTTGGCAATAATAACAAAATCTACCATTCATGTAGGACATTTGCAAGGAGGACAGGTCAAGCTTGTTCACTCAGGTGAGAAACTAAAAGTCCGGATCAAGCCTGTGATGGATCCTCCCTCTCCTTCCCCTCAAGGCCATGAGAACCCTTGGCAATCTCTCCACAAAATGTGGAAACCAGGGCAGGGATGCCTGGGATTCCTGCAGCAGAGCCAAGGTGTTATTTGCCTTTTCATCCCTTACAGGAGGCAAACATAAATGGGATATGACAGTACAATCACTTGCAATAGGATCCTTGGTGTTTGAATCAGTATAGCAAATGGATGGATAATAAAAATTTGCAGGAGAAAGAGGGTCCATCACTGGCAGGAGGAGATATCCTTCCTGCTCTTTTTTGTTCCCTAATACCACATAAGCTTTTTACTTTACAGTACAAATTCTGGAGTAACCTTTTCAAAGTGCTGCTTTTCCATTTTACTGAATATTCCAATATTATACAAGGAGGAGTAAATTTTTATCTGTACAAGGAGATATGAATTTCAACTATACCTTCACTCTTCACACTCCTTCCTTGTGTGGTGCATTCCTTTCCCACTGTCTGTCCATTCCCTGAAAAAAATAGTTTCTTTATCTCTCAGTCTCACTTAAGATATGTTTCCTCATGCATGGCTGGGTTTCAGCAGTGGGGGTTGTGATGGGGACCCGTGTGGTGGGGGCCCATGAGCTGCCCCGTGCCAGTGACAGCTGGGTCCAGCCACTTCTGAAACCAGTCTGGGTGACCACTACACACCAGAGCTGCAGCCAGGCAGGCAGGGGATCCCGCAGCATCCCAGCTCTGACATATTTCAGGAAGACTAGCAGCCATTGCAGACAGGACATATACAGAGAATACTTTTTGGGAGACAAATGAAGAGGGATATAATTATGGAGACATGTTAAAGAGGCAGCCTGTGGCTCATGGGCAACCCAGAGTGGGCAGGGACATCCCTGTGGGACTGTGGCTATGCGTGATCAACACTAGGGAAAGCAGAACTCTGAGGGACTGTGGCCATCAGGCAAAACAGTAAGAAGCATGAAGGAGAGGGAAAAACCAGTAAGAATGACAGATGACCAAAGGAATAGCAGTAAGAATCATGGAAAAGCAGCAGACTAAAACCATCGTGTATATGGCCCCAACCTCTGGGATTACTGAGTGTAACCCACATCAAAAACAGGGGGAGGTGAGACTAGGAAGGACAGAGGTGTTTAGCTGAAATTGTGCCTAGGGAAGAGTCAAGAAAGCTGCTGACCCAAGTGTTTGCTTAATTGTTCATGGTTTCTTCTTCTCAATACCCAAATCAGTGATTAGAAGCTTCTGTTAATCGGCAATAAAGTAAAGCAAGTAAAAATTCTGTGAGTTGAGCCTGTTTTGCCAGTAGCACCATGCACTCGGCATTTTATTCCTTTGCCTCTTTCACTTTTTGAAAATAATCTAGCAGACACTGCCCTTGCTGACAGCAGAGGACTAGTTTTACCACAGATCCACCTCTTTTCTACCCTCTCTTGCATCTCATCACTTCACCCACATTTACTCTTTGTTCTGCCTGGCCTGATCAGCTCAGCCTTGTGAAAGCCTGGGCTTCCAGCTAGCAAAAGACAAAGTCACAGCAGGAGTCTGGTGAGCAAAGAGCACCTGGACACGCTCAACAAAAGAGGGTAGCTTCATCTTTGTGCCCATGTTGTGAACCCAGCCAGCTCCAACAAAGGACAGTGGGACTGAGGGCAGCTTGTGGCTTCCCGTGTGATGATTGACAAGCTATTGGAGTCCAGGCGAAAATCAGCATGATGCTTTCTTCTGAACTGAGGGATAACAATCAAGTAATACAAACAGTATTAAATACAAAGGAATTGGTTTGCATTATTCTGTTTGCCCATTGCATCTCTTCTTACATTTTTCACGAACAATTTTGGTGTATTAGACTCCTGCAGACCTTAAGAAGCTCCTGAAAAACATTTTGGCCCTTCTGCTGCAGAAGTATTTAATAGCTTTACCCTGATATGCTTGAATGTTCAAACAGGGGCTTTATTTCCCATTTGAATTTATCTGCCTGCTCCTTCCACTGTGGCTCACCTACCACTCAGTGTTCAGAAACTGGGGAAAAAATTGTACATGATGTAAAATGTAGCATGGTCTCCTTGCTCTTGAGCCAGAGAAAAGCACTACACTGCACTGTGGTTATTCAGACAGGAGACAGAACAAGCAAGAAGCAGTGGATTGGAATAAAGGGCAAACAGTGGATTTCACTAGTATGCAGAAGGCCAGCACAAGTCTTATATATTAATTACATGCTGGTTGAGAAAGAGTCTGAAACCTATTAGGGATCCAGGTAGTGTACAGGTTTGTACTGGCTTTTACACTAGACCATGAATTTCACCCTTATAGTCTCTGCCTTTGAAAAGAGTGACCCCTTCCCTGTGAAAGGCCACGGGTTCCCCCTGCCTGGTGAGGGTGGTGGGTGCCCAGCCCTGCTGGGATCTGCGTGGAAAGGCAGGGAATGAGGAGCAGAGCTGCTGAGTCCAGTAGTGAGATCTGTTGAAAGATATGAGCAGCCTGAGGGTAAGGAGACGCTGAGAGAGACAAGAAAACTCCTAGGGAGTGGTTGAGCTAAACTAACAAAATTCTTTCCCATGCACATGCCTAATACTTAAAATAATAAAAACACCTTTTGGGGACTACCGAGCCATGGGAAAGCCAAACAAAATCTGTTTTGGATTTACTTTAGTCAGCAGCTCAGGAATATCAGAGACCCTACTACATGAACTGGAGATTTAAATACTACAAAATTCCAGAGAGTGCGATAAAGATGGACTTTTATTTGCCAAGAGGGGATGTGCTTGTGCAATGTTTTCAGCAACGGTTTTCACCAATGGAGTGGTGCTTTTCCCAGAATTAGTGGGATTGCATCCTTTATTCAGCCCTTCAAAGCAGTGCCGAATCCCTTAGTAATAACTCTGCCATAAAGTAAACAGGTCAGCTATGGCCCAGCCCAATCTCTCCATGTGGAGAAATGCTGTGACGTTTACACACACAGTGAAGCAAAGCAGCTTCTAAATTTTGCATTACATTTTGTTTCTAAATTTTGGTAGGCTCTCTCTGGGTTGTCTGTCCCAACTCCCCACAGCACTGCATTTGAAGCTGGATTCCACAAATGGAACAGCTGCCACAGCCAGCAGCTCCCACTCTGGGGTGGGCTGCACAGTTGGATCAGCTCTGAATAGTAGTAGCTGTTTTTGCAGCAACTGATAGACAAAAAGGCCATGGTGAGCAGAAAGATCTCAAGCGGAACACCCCAGAGTGTTTTCCCAGTCACTGGGGAAGGTTGCTCATCAGAAAGGTATTTTGTGTAGAAAATGTGTTCTTCAGTATGTTTGCCTCTTGTTTGGCCTAGGGTCGGATTTCACCTGGTGGTAACACTCGTGCAGATGTCTTCAGGCATTCTTTTTTCTTAATGCAGACATATGCTTGTTCTTTGAAAGACAGCATGTTTTTGCTGATTGCGGCTTAGGTGGTGGCACAGAGACATCCCTGTGGAGACACCGAGTGGGACAGGCAGATGGACACTTTGGTCTCTGCCTGCCCTTGGAACAGAAAAAATTCTTGAGTCTGCAGGTGGTTGGGGGCAGACCATCTGGAGAACAGGCTCACCTTGCATGCTACTTGTCCTTTTCCTTTGGGGAGTGCCACGAACACTGCAAGATACATTTTGGGTCTGCCTTCACCCGTGGGAACAGAATCAGACACAACGGGGAACACGATCCCGGGATATCTGAAACTGTTAACTCAAATTCAGTACAGTGTAAACATCGCTGGACTGCTTCCAGACTTGTTGTAGGACATCTGTGTACTGCTGCAGACAGCCAGGCTTGGTCTGTCATAGCTCAGGAATCTTTCCATCATGGGGAAGGAAGCCTGCAAAGATGTGCAACCACTCAACTGAGGATCAACTAGTTGAAGAGACGCGTCAGAAGGCAAGGAACAATAGCAGTATTCAGTCATGACCAACACAGTTTGAAAGCACTGAACTAGAGATGTAAGGGATTTGCTACAGATGTGTTCCCAGATTCTTCTGGGCCCCAAGAAGAATCCAGGCCATAGCTTGCTGATGTTGTAAATCCTGCTTTAGCACTCTGATTGGATCAAAAATGCTGCATCCTCATGCCACCCTCTTTAAAAAAAAGGGTGAAGTAGCATTAAGTGCTGTATCTACTACCCAGCCGACTTGTTAAGTGTAACAGTTTTACAGACATATGGCACAACAATTTCTCTCCTCAGATGCTGTGTGAAAGCAAGATATAAAGAATCTCTAGAAGAAGACTGCAGGAGGGGGAAATAGCTGGGCTGACAGTGCATAACATCATGTTTACAAAGTAAACAAACTGGGAAGACAAAAGCAAACCTTCTCTCAAATCTTTACTTAAAAGAGCCTTGAGTACAGCATGCAGCTATTAGCACCAGCACAGCACAGATGAGACAGAGAGATTTGAAACTGATGTTCCTTTAAAGAGCTTGCCGTGTGGTGCTGCAGCACTATCATCTGTCTCTTAAAATCCTGGGTTAGGAACAAACACTATTTACTGGATTACCACCAGGCAAAGGCCTGTCACCAAATTTATTTCCTGTAGTTGCATCAATGGGCACTGAGTTGCAGCATCTGAAAACCATTGTCAGTGGTGGACTGAACCTACATCCCCAATGGCCATCAATGGCAAACCAGCTACACAAACCCTGCCCATCACTTCTCCTAAAGATGCTTTTTGAGAGGGGATTTGGAGTACAGTGTGAAAGGATGTGGGCTGCCTTGTGCAACCTGCCTTACACAGGTGATGCTGCAAGTTTTTCTGCGTGTAGAAGAAAAAAAGCACAAGTAACTGCTGCACATGGACACCTTGAATAATTAGAGGTCCATGAATCGTATAAAAACTGGGCTTGCTAATGCATCCTGTGAAGAGGATCTCTGCATCACTGTTCCTTCTGTTATGTCAGTGTGCTAGAGTAACACAGAGGGTGTACCTTGAATTACTCACTCAATAAAGTTACTGTTTAGCTTCTTCTTAAACAAAGATGAACCAGGTTTGCCTCTGCTGAAGCCAGCTCTGCCCATAAGTGAGGGGTAAGGTGAGAACCCCACACATGCACATGCCGAGGCACTCATGCTTAGTGAATCCTGTAGTGGGAAGTTTTCTTCATTGTCATTTTCCCTTCCTTGGTCTCGCTTTTTTTTTCTCACAAAAGCCTTGTGGTAATATCCAGAACTACTACCTTGTGGTAAAGAAGTAGGCTGCTTCAATGTGGATAGGGGCTCTGGGGGCAACTGAGCCGCGCTGTGGTGCTTTTATTGCAGGTGGTAATCTGTTCGTGCAGAAAAAATAGAAAGGAGGCTTGAGAAAGGCAGGTGGCTGTTCATGGTGTTAGGTCAGCCAGTGTCCCAACTGTCCCAGGTGTTAACCTTCCACTGGAGGGCCTGGCCAAGGATGCCTGGGTGCCCCGGCCTAAAAGACTGTAGGAAATTTAACTTTAGGCATTCAACACTAAGGCCATTCATTTCCTGAGACGTGGAAAATTCACTCCTGGATCAGAACATCTCCTTGGTTCGTTTTATTGGCAAAATACCCTGGAAGTGAACCTCCTAGCTCTCACACAAAGGTCCAGAGCTCTTTGGTTTCAGAGGGGTGGGCGAAGGCGGTGGGGCGAGGGGTGGGGGGGATTATGCCTGGCTGTTGTTCTGTTGAAAGTCGGTTTGTTTCTGTCTCATAAAGTATGCAAGAATGTTCCCATGCTCTGCCCGGGCCAGCCCCCAGCAGCATGCTTTGCACATTAGCAGCTGATGCTGGAATGCGGCGTTCCCAGGGCAACTGGGAGCCCCCCATGGGGCACAGCCAGCCCCCACCATTGTGCGGCCCTGGCTGACGCGGCTTTGTTGGGTGAGGTAATGCCGTGTGTATGCAAACCAAGCCAGGGGCACAAATGGCACTTGGAAACTGTTCCATGACTTCAAAGGGCGGGCTGCCTGGCCCCCAGGAAGGCTGCCTCACTCTGGCCTGCACCTCCACTGCCTTATTTCACCTCCTCTCCCATCCTGCTGCTACTACCACAGTGACCCAGTGTCCTGGGCTGCATCCTATCCTTTATCATATGGTTTAATGAGCATGGTGGTATTTGATCGAAGGTTGGGCTTGATGATCTTGGATGTCTTTTGCAACCTTAATGATTCTATGATTCTATGAAAAGAAGTGTAACCAGCAGATTGAGGGAGGTAATTCTCTCTGTCTACTCCACTCTGGTGAGAGCCCACCTGGAGTACTGTATCCACCTCTGGGGCCCCCCAACATAAGGAGGACATGGATCTGTCGGAGCGAGTCCAGAGAAGGACTGTTGTGGTTTAATCCCAGCCAACAACCAAGCCGTACCAGCCACTGTGAAGAAAATTAACTCTACCCCTGCTGAAAGCAGCAACTTGGGCCATTAAGTTGATCACAGAGCTGGAGCACGTCTCCTGTGAAGACAGGCTGAGAGAGATGGAGTTGTTCAGCACAGAGAAGAGAAGGCTCTGGGGAGACCTTATAGCAGCCTCCCAGTACCTAAAGGGTACATGAATGCTGGAGAGGGACTTTTTACAAGGGCATGTAGTGATAGGACAAGGAGGGATGACTTTAAGCTGAAAGAGGGTGTATTTAGACAAGATCTAAGGAAGACCTTTTTTTACAATGCAGGTGGTGAGACACTGGAACAGGTTGTACAGAGAGGTGGCAGATACCTCCTCCTTGGAAACATCCAACACCAAATCGGAGGCAGCTCCATGCAACCTGAGCTAGTTGAAGATGTCCCTGCTCATTGCAGGGGGACTAGATGAGCTTTAAAGGTCCTTTCCAATCCAAACTATCCTATTCTGTGACAGACCTATCGGAAGTGTGGCAGGAGCCCTGGAGTGGACAGGACTCAGGTGTTGCTATCAGTTTGTCAGCCTAATTTGTTCACCTCTCTGTCCCCACATGGACCTCCAGCATACAGTCAGGAGGCTTTTTTCAGAATATTTTTATTGCTTGTTACTGGAGTATGGGACTGAAAAGAGTGCTGCACAATAGGAAAGAAGAACTGTCCTCTCATATCCATATCTCAGCTATGGACACAGCTGAATTTTTAACCACTGTCTTCAATAATTCAGCTAATTCTACCACACTGTACCCTCAAGAGACACGGCTTCATATTGATTAGAGGCTTAGGCTCCAGGGAGTCATGATTTGAGGTAGGTCTAATGTTGTGTAAATGTTAAGAAACATTATTGTTGTTCCCGAAGCTTTGCTGCATTCTAAAGATAATGAATATGGAGAGAGGAATTGGAGGTTTGCCACCAGATACAAAAAGAGAGAACAACGTTATTGTTACACTTAAAGCCCTTTTATTAGATGTCTGTCTAAATTATGTGCAGAAACAGAACACATCAGGGCTTTGCAGGGACAAATCAATTCCTTAACACCACCTTGAGTTTAACAAAAGCGTCGGCATCAGACCGTTCACATGCCAGATTGATTGAGAAACAACAGAAATGTAGCTGTTCTGTGAGCCTAGTTTCTGTTCTCAACAAAAAAGTGGAGGAGCTATTTCAAAGGATATTAAAAAAAAGGCAAGTGGAAAATATGCAGTGATCAAAACAATCTTTACGGTGTTCTTTGGTTGTGCAATAGCAAACCAATATGTAACTCCAACTACGACTGAGAAAACTCCTGCCTGGGAACCAAAGGCATCCCAGTTCCACACCTATTTGCAGAGTGCAGAGTGCCTTAATACTGACTTCTTGTCCTAGTACATTTTGGCCCAGTTTTTCAAATATACATAGGGTGCCAGAACATGCATATACGCATCAGTGAGTTAAGTGTCTAATGTTTCGGACCATATCTCTTCTTATTTGTGTCTTTCAGTACTGGGACTTTGTCAAATTGTCTCAGACATTTCTGTAGCACTTCCCAGAGGCAGACAAGTCAAGTGCACCAATGATGTTTTTTACCCAGTGCAAAACCAGTAAGCGAAATGGCTAGCACTTTGGTCACCATTGGTGACAAAACTGGAACAAGAACTCCTCTTGATTGCAGGAGGGTGAGGGCCAACGCTGCTCCCTCAGCTTTCTTGCTCACCCGCCATGGATTGAGGTGATTTCATGATCACACAGTGCTTCTAATGGGAATGAAAACTGAATTACATTGTTCTCTGTAATAAGGATAAAGCAAAATCAAATAGAACTACATCCTTGAAGGCCAAAAATCTCAAAGACACTCTTAAAGCAACCTTCTAATGTGGAAATAGAGATGAATATAGAGCATATAAGTGAGCAACACATCCCTACCAAAACTGCAGCAAAGGGCTTCTGCTTCAGTTATCCAGCTCCCTAGAAATGAAGCTGAGTGGAGAAACTTCCCGACCTGTTCTAATGGGACCCAATTCTGCTTCTCTTCAGCTTATACAAAGCTTCCATTACTTTCAGTGGGAACAGCTTAGCAGTTCTAGTGGTGTGAATGGATGCATTATAATGTCAGTAATAACAAATGTCATGCACATTCCATGATTAGCTAGAAAAATGATTCTAGGGTTAAATAGGCATGTCTTATTCAGATGCATGTCACTGAGCCAGGCCCATCACCTAGGTACTGGATGCCATCTCTCTCTTTTTCTCCTTCTCCTATTGCTAAACATGCTAATCCCGGGCAGCAACCAAACACCACTATTGCAGGCTTGTCCAAAAATTATGCAGAGACAATTAGCCTCATTGAAAAAAGGTATCAAAGACCTCACAGTATCAATTATCTGTTTCTCAGTGCGCACGCACACACACAGGCATCCCAGGGATTTTAAACATAGCTAAAGACAGTGTTTTCATTAGTTCCTTGCGAATGGCAGTGACTTCATGCATTAAAAACTCCGCACCTCCCCCTGTGGTGTAATGCCTGTACCCTGAGATGAATGGCTTTGCTGCAGCTTTTTGTCCTGAAAGGCTAGGAGAGAGATACTCACCAGTCCCAAGGGAGACTGCAGCTGAACGTGCCCTATTACGATAACACTGGCAGCATCCATTGATTGCAAAAAGCAGGTGACAGCATCTCCATCAAAATAAACTCAGGGATAAATCAAACACCTCAAAGTGGCCAGCATGGAAACTATGGAACGGGAACTTAGAGGAATACCACTGCTTTAGCTTCTTCTAGGATATAAGTAGTCAGCAGCAATAGGAATTTGTACTTCCAGATGGCTTTACTAGTATGACCAGCCACAGTGCTCCTGGAAAGCAGAAATAACATCCTTTGTCTATCTCCTTTATGTTATAAAGGTAAGAAAACGAAGCAGGAGGTGTGTTCAGTTAAGATGTTCCCAAATGCAACTCTCAGCATCACAGAGCCTGAGGGGTCAGAAAGATGGAAAGTTAGGCAAGTGGATGCAATAAAAATCCAGATATTCGCAGGAAACTGTGTAAGTGGTCCAATGTGGATATAAGCTTTCTGCAGCAGTTTCCATATGCAATGATATTATTAAAGGAATATTTATTGTTTAAAAAAATGCTTTTCGTGTATTTTGAGATTGGTTTTTATGACCACAATGAATATATCCTGTGGGCTAAATTAGTTATGTTCTTGTTCAGTGCATATTTATTACAAGCACATGCTGTAATACAGTAGTAAGAGAATACCAGAGCCACTACAGAGTGATACTGAATGAATCAGCCTACTGAACAAAATACTAAATCATTTCACACTTTATCTTTGAAAGAAGGTGTCAGTAGAGAATGTGAAAAAAACCTCAGAACTATGGGAAACTATTACAACTGTAATTTTTGTGGAGGACTTGGAAGAGCAGCCACAGCTCCACCAAGCCATGGAAGCTGAGCACTCAGGAGCAGCTGACTCTCTGCAAACCTACTGAAGAGCCTCTGGACCCAAAAGCTCACTCACTTTTTACAACTGTATAAGCTCTTAGTGCCACATAATAGCCTTTATCTGGACCACCGAGGCTGCAGCAGTTTCAAAGCTGCAGCTCTTCAAACAGGTGTCTTTCACAGGATGATCTGAAATTGATGGCCATAAACAGGCACAGCCATTCTAAAAACTTAGCTCTCAAGTCTGCTTGAAAATACCAAGCACAAATTGTGCCAATTTCCTTTAATAAAAATATTTACACACTCTGAAATAATTCACAGTCTACTACCAGCCCCGTAACAGCCCTGTGGAAAATCACTGTTATACCAGATAAGTACATTTTTACATCAAGCTACTTTTTAAGGGCAAATTAGACCACACTGAAGAGGCTGTCCACAGCCTTTAGGAATCTGCTGTTGTTAATAATTAAACTACACACCATTTCCTAAAGGTGGTGCTGCAGCCAAAATGCAATTCATAGGTGGGCAGTAGAAACCAGGCAAAGTAACTGTTCTTCTAATAAAGAACGATTACTGCCTTCAAGCATAATGCTTTTGACAGGCTGGTCTAAACTCTTGTCGGGGTCACAAGGTTAATCTCACAGCAGCCACAGGCCCCCTTACTGCTGAGCGTGAACAATATGGTTAACATTTTTGGAATGGAGTTAAATTTCTTTGTCATTCCTAGCCTACACCTGACAGACGCAGCCCTCTTCTCTGCTTTCATAACCTGCCATCTGGAAGATAACAAATCCTTATCTAGCCCGTTGATCTTTCCTTCAATCGCTATGAATGTTTCCCACCACCGACCAAAAGACCAGAAAACAGAGTTTACCCACCTGAAATAAACTCTGAGCTTTCCTGAGGCTAATTCCTTCGGATCCTGCAAAATACAGGAATGTGTGACACAGCAAAGTGCTCTTAATACCAGCAGCATTCCTCCGGCTCATCACCACAACCACCACAGCTCTCATTCCCGGGCTACTGACTAAACGAAAATAAATTTTGACATTGTTTTTTGTTCACCCTCTCATTGTATTTGGCTTCATTCATCAGTTTATCCCATGTAAGGCTAAGGGTAAGTTAATACAAGATGGATGATGCTATTCAGCTTATGTCCCAACAAAGAAGAGGTTGCACTTTACTTGAGCACCTGCAGTGATGGTACAACATTTGCCTTTAGTAAATTAGCACGAACAACCAGCTACTGACAATTTCAGTAAGGGAACACACCTGCCCTCATGAAGAATTGTGTCCCAATCAGGGGGAATTATGTAGATCAAGTCCTTGCAGACATCTGCAAGTGCTATTTACAGCCCCAAATTTTACCCAAGTGTATACATGGCTCAGCATATCTTCTTGGACTCGGGCAAGCTTCTAGTCCCCAAAACTGAAGGTGTCACAGACAGCGTTTCATATCCAAAACTCTCTTTCATCCTGCCTTCAATTAACCAAGGAATTCCAAATTTTCTTTGCTAGAAGTGCAATCAAATACTTAAGATCCAGACGACTGAGGCCTTATTTACATGCCCAAATTCATTCAAATCATTAACGTCACGTGCCTATGCAGACCTGGACTCCTGAGAGGTATTTATCTGCCTAATTTTAGGTGAGATGATCTGTACAGTAACAGAAGAGAGAGAGGCCTTCCATGGCCAGTCAGAGACAGGGTTTTTTGTTTCTCTCTTAGACTGGCTGAGGTGCCCCATCCAGGGGAGAGTGGAAGTGAATGTACACTGGGAAAGATAGGTATATATGAAGTGCCAAAACTCTTCCAGAAGAGAAGAGACATGAAAAGTTGGAGAATTCCCTCTGCTAAGTATCTCTGTTAGAAACATGGATAGACTATCTCCCAGTTGCAGCTACCCTGGCTATCCACTCCCACTCTTCTTCACATCAGATCTAGAAAGCACTAAATTTTAAGATTTAGGGCTTTTCTTTCTGTGGGTTAGGAGCCACTCGGCATTTTAGTAAACCCTATTAAACAGTGAGTTTCTGCTGAAAATATTTGCCACTGCAGCAACTCCAACTGCAGTGTCCCTGCCATCCCTCCCTGTATCTTGTTGAGCAAGGTGCTTCAATTCAGCACAGAGTTATAAAAATAGATCAATTTTTCTGGGGTAGGCCAAACGGACCAATTCACCCTGCAGCTGTACCATCACTAGGTTGCACCCCAAAAAAGCAGCAGAAGAAGAAGGCAGAAAGAGGGAGAAGAGCAGAACATTCCTTTTGGCTGGACCAGTTTAGCTGTAACCTGAAACCGTATCATAAATTAGGTGCCTTAAACACAGAGAGCAGAATTTTCCCCTTGCCACCCAGGAGCTTAGACCACAAGGCAGCGACACAGGCAGCCATGAGCCATGCTATCTGTTTGCCTCCTCAGCAGGTCATGAAATCCCTGCTTTCAGGTTCTATGTGGGCACATAGAAGAGTAATCTTTACCATGGGCGTCCCAGTGCAGTGATGCTTCCCTTCTTTAAAATGTAGGACAGGCCTGGATGCACACACATAATTACAGATGAAGTAAAATGAGGTGATCAAGTTCAAATGATTTTGGAAATACTATTTTCCGTTTCAGAGAGGTGAGCTTGCAGGGGAGAGAGCAGATAGATAGCAAAAATGCTGTAGATTTCTGAAACGATCTTATAACCTGTCAGTCCAGGGAGTCTGGACTGGCTTTCTACGCCTGACATAAGACTGAAAGTGTGACAAAGGTATCTCTATTTACTGAAAAGTACATACCCTACTTATTTTTACCCCTGCAGAGTCACAATAGAGTATGTAAAAAACCAAAAGGCCTGATGAGCTTAGACGGCCACGCAACTGTCATGCACACGGTATTTGGAAATGACTATCTATTTCTAATTTTCTTATAATTCTTTTCAACATAAAAACCGATGAAAAAAAGTATTTGACAACTAAAAGCAAGTCAAACAACTGAAAGAAATACGGGCTGGGCATTATATAGTGCTAAGTACCTTAATATGCAATTCCTCAGTGGCCTGAAAAGGAAGAGTCTACAGTGAAAGATGCCTGGTTGAAGTGCTTTGACCTCTGCAGAAATGCCCTTTCAGCAGCTTGCTCATATCTACATGACCAAGTACTATGTTTGGGGCAGTGTCCAGAGCCCACTGCACCCCCTGAGAATGAGACTCCCAAGGAACTCTCTTCCATGCCAGCAGGACTTCCGTCTGCTAGAACTCAGTTTTACCACTGGAGATGGCAAGGGATAACTCTAAAAATTGCTTTCACTGTTATGAGATGAGTATTTCTTCTGTCATTTTAATGGAAGGAATAGAACCAGCTATTTTTAAAAAGTAGGACTCGGTTCTTTATGGGGTCATTTCCAAGAAGCTGTGGAAAAGACAAACGATCATACAAAACCCCAAAACTCAGTCCTCAACCTTGAATTAAAAGATTAAAAAAATCAATAGCAGTAACAATTTTTATGGACATAACTGACACATACAAAGAATTAGAGAACACTTCCTACCTTTTAAAGATTTTGAATGCATTTTGGAAGTAACTTTAAGTGAACCAGGCTGACTTGTGTTTCTCATCTTTACTTGATGTATGATGACAAAAGGAGATAACCTTGGTATAGATAGCATGATTTATTCAGAACTGAACTCAGTGAGACATGCTTACAGTCACTGCAGATTAGCAACCCCTGTGTGTACATTTTTTATTACTTTCGTCTTTTCTCCACTTACCACCCTTCATCTCCAGCTTTTACTTTGCCTTTTTCTGTCTCAAAGTAATGTTCTTTCTAAAGGACAGAAACCAATCCCACCAGGGATTATATTTCACAGCCACATTCTTTATTTACAAGAAGGTTTCAGTGCTCAAGACTTTTTATACTTATAAGATACCTAAGTTGTTTTTATAACTTGATGAAATGTTTATAATGTGATGAAATAGCTTTCAATTCAGAAATACTTTAATGAGGAGAGTTGCAGCACACATTTTAACACCTCCAGGCAGCCTCTAGAACTACTGCAGTTTGGTGAAATGTGATTATTATTTCTTGATATAAGCTTTCATATCAGCTCTGTTTATTTTCAGGAAGAAGACATTTCTTCTTCCTGGAGAACGACAGGCTGAAACACTGAATTCCAAGTAAATTGTTCAGGCACTAGAAGAACCACCAGTCCCTCCAGAGACAAGAAAAATATTAAAATAGGGAGGAGCTCTTATGACAGGCAAGCAAGCCTTTGACCAGAGTGGTGCTGCTGTGAAGGGTAGGGGCAGAGCCCTATCTGTAAGAAAAAGGGGGGCTGTGTGGAGCTTGTGGAGCACCTTTAAACCTGGCCCCCATTTTCAGAGGCGAGAGCACATCCTGACTAACTCCACCATTGGGCGCCCACCCAACCGCTCAGAAGGAATTTATCAGGAATGAGGGGAGATCTAGATGTCTCTTTTACTAATGTACTTCAAAATATGCTCTCTGGGTAGAATAAATCCCATATTTCAGGCACTTTTCCTAATGTCACCTCCTGTACAGACAGATATCACAGCACTCTTCCCAGTCATCTCTCGGCTTTGCACAGGAACTGGGAATTCATTCGAACCCCTTACTCAGTACCAAGTAATGTGATGAGGAAGGAAGCAGACAAGACCTACACATTAGTAATTTTATCCAGAACATGGTGGAGAGAAGAGTATTTATGGAATGTGTCTGTGCAGGAGATTCACACTGTACAGCAGAAGATAAATTTTCATGAATTTCAATAGCATTTTAAGTCAGGTACAGGCAATGACTTTTCTTCATGTTTGGATCTGTTTTGCCCCAGGTAATGTAAAAATTGGAAACACGCTTTAGCCAAACTTACCACATTTGTCCTCCATTTGCATTGATATTCTTGTAAATTCAAATTATTGCATTCTAAGATCTGAATTTGCTGGAATATAACTGACTTCTAATGACAATTTTTACAACCTTTTGCTTACAGATTTCACTGGTTCTTTCCTGTCATATTATATTCTGCTCCTGCTGCCTAATTTCAAAGCTCTTGCTGCTTTGACACAGCATACCAGTGTTAATACATAACTGATGCATTTACTAAATTGGCAGGAGGGAAAAACAGATGAGCAAGAGCACGGTAAGCACTTGACTGTAATTATCTGTGAATAGGCTTAGGTTAGCAGTGATAATGGTAGAAATAGATTTTACACGTCAGGCTAAATTCATCCTGTGGGTAATTCAAATCATCTTAGTGCCATTACTTCATGGAAATGTTCAGCCTAAATGTGCCCCTTTTTTTTTTTCTCCTTTCATCCCCCATTTCTCATTTAAGAAGCAGGATGACACAGCACGTAAGGGTATCCATTCCCTTCCCTTAAACTTGCAGGGTTGTATCCTTATTTTTGGCTTTCTCCCCACTTTTTTTTTCCATTTTTTTTTTCCATTTTTTTGTTATCTAGGCACAAGATTTCCCAAGGTGGGGAAGTCTGCAGTGCTGCCTGATAGCAGAAGGTAGAGAAAGGGATGCCGGGGCGTTTGCAAGCGGTGGCCTCTGTTCAGCCAATTGTTTCCTGCATGTAGGATTTCAGAGCTGGTGGAGCTGCTTCCAGGCACGTTTCCCTCCCCATGCACTCCAGCCCCCTCCCCATTCCCCCACCAGAAACACCAGCTCTCCTTTGTGTGGCAGCACAAGGTGCTCCCCAGGCAGGAGGCTGCAGGCAGGACCCCATCAGCCAAGATTACATTTCTTCCACATCCCAGTTTGCTGGGGGGTGGGGATCAGAGGGAACACATACAGGATTTTCAAAAAAGAGGAGAGGGTGATGCTTTGGGCATGAAAAAAATCTGTGGTTTTGTAGAAAACTCTTTCCTGGGTCTACTGCCTTTGTAGATGAATCTTTCCTGGCTCTACTGCCTTTTTATTAATATTCTAATGCTTTATAATTGCAGACATTTCCATTATTAGATCTAGGGAAGAACAGAGAAATACAGATATAAAAAAAAGAAAATCTGCATTTGATATTTAAAAAAAAGCTTAACCATGGAATATTGTTCCAAATATTTCCAGAGTTGATTCATTTATGTAAATAAAACCTACCTTCCCCATCATCTACTGGTGTTATTCTTCCTTTTGGATTAAAAATATTTAAGTCAGCTAGAGAGAAAAAGTTAGAAATAGGAAAAGAATACTACAGACAGTAATTCTGAACGAAACAAAAATAAACACATGGCTGAAAGGAAGTAAAATGAAGTGAAAAGCCTTTGTGAAACCCATCTGCAGAGATGGCAGAAGCCATTTACTCCTTTGCAAGGTATGGCTTTGGCAGGATCGTTGTCTTCAGGGGCTGAGAGAGGAAAACTTGCAGGGAACAGACAGCCAGAAAGAATTCTTTATTCAGCAGTGAATGACAATGTGTGTATATGCTTGCCATGCCGAGGACATGAAATTATTTTAGCATTGTGACTGAAGCCTAGCAGAGGCATAATAAGCACTGTGAGACCCTGGGCAGGGATTTAACAGCTCTGGCATGGTTTCAAAATTGTCTGAAAGTAACCAAAACCTCACAGTTTGAATTGCAGTGTATGGTGAAATCAGTAGACAACTGCTGTCCCACAAAGGAATTTGTACCAGCAGCTTATGCACTTTGTGTGTATTTAGCTGCAGATACCTACTTGCCAGAGCACCTGTATAGGCAAATACACATCAAATGGGTCCCGTCAGAGAGAACGTGACAAACTCCTCATGGCCAGTGGCCGTGCCACCACTGGCTGGGATCTCAGGAGGCTGTGTAATGAATGCAAGTTTGGGCTTGATTAGAGCTTGGGTTAGGAAATCTTGACACCAAGGGCCCTGGGAATTTGGTCAGAGTTAGAATAAAATCATAAGCCTATAATGATGTTAAATGATTTAGTGTTACTGAAAGACTGTTTCTCTTTAGAAGTAAAATGTGGCTTGTGACCATATTAGTAAATGCAGTCCCATAGAGATCCTGTCAAGGGTAAGAGTTACAGCCAAATTTGATTTATGAACCCATTCTCCCTACCCAGATTCCCCGCCTGGTTTCCAAAGGTTGCTGACGGAGCAACATTACGCAGCTGTTCCCTTACTACCTGAAGGTGTCTCTGTTTTAATGTCAAATGAAAAAACTTATCGAAGAGGCACATCAGGATCCTCTGGGATGAAAGACACAATGCACAGTGCCATATATGGCAGCAGAGACAATAGGGTATAAAGTAAAGTCTCCCATGTCCTCACCAGTCACATGGCACATCCCCAGCACAGGAGCCATCCCTCAAGTGCCCACAAGCAATTTACAGCTCCAGACCTGTACCTTGGCCTCACTTGCGGTGTAATGTGGTCAATGATCAGCACAACAAGCATTTGACTTTTATTTCATGTAAACTGGTGTCTTAAACCTCGCCAATTATATCTATACCTTGTATACAGCTTTTGGTATAATGACTAATTACTATCAATAATGTAATCAATACTGTTACTAGCAGATAACCCACATTGTAACTTTATTTTTATTGTTTACATGCTATTTTAGATAAGTTTGATATTTTACATGTAAAAAAATAAAAAATCCCTCCCCCACAGCCCAAAATTATATCTGATTTTGCAACAATGAAAGCCCTAGCATGATGAATAGTCCCACAGAAGCTATCGATGATTTTCTAGGAATAAGGCAAGAGCCAGCAAAATCATGCTCTGACATGTGCTGAAAACATCACCAAATAAGATTTTGCTTCAGCATGCATGCTAACAGAAAGGAGATTATTATAATTTCATGTGTAATACCTCTGATGACTGTATATACAATGAAAAACACACAAATAATTATTACTCCTGCAAGAGCTGTATTATGGCTGGAAGGTCTCTGTGTGCAGCTGATTAAATCTGACCCTGAGAATGCAGTTCTGCAAATAGCCTTTCATGCAAGACAGTCAAGTAATTTTTTTAAGGCTCCCTGACTGCCAGCTCACTACAGCCATAGTTAGTTCAAACTTTTCTTTAGGATTCATTTCATGCCCTCCTTTCTGTTAATATCCCTGAGATCAATCCTTTCTCTAATGAATAGCTGACCTATTCTTCTTTGATTTGCCATTGATTTCCTCCGCTTACCTCCCAACGCTTTGCCTGTTGATTAAACGCTAGACATAGGAATGCCTCAAATTTCTGACTTCTGAGTCATCCTCTCATGACTCAAACAGCTTGAAGCCAGCTTCAGCTCCCCGACATCATTAGTGAAAACTCCTTTTGTTTTTAAACTCTACAAGCAACCCATTTCTCTCCAAGCTGAGGTGCTGCTTGTGAACTAGACAATAAATAGTAGCAACAAAATTATCTCCTACATGCATTGCAATAATTATTGCAAGTAAAGGAAAAGGATACTTTTTCCAAGACAGAGAAGGCAAGCCTCAGCTTTCCTTTTTGTTCCAGATTTTTTTTTGTCTACATGCAATGCAGACAAGACCATGAGTAAAGACATCTGCTTATGCAAACTTTTATTTTTGCATGGGGTCCCTCTGACTCCAGCATGACTCTGCATGAGACATTGGCTTACAAAAGCTGCTCTTTTTTTCTGAAGACACTGGTTTTTAAGAACCATTCCACAAATCCCTCTCTCCAGCTTCCACTTCACAGAGCAAGCTGGATGAAATGCTTATCAGCACTGTGAGAAGGAGAGCTGGAGTTGATGCTTTGAAAACTTGCAGCAGTATTTCCTTGGAACACAGATATCCAGTCTCCAACACTTTGATGTCTCCTTCAAAAACAAACAGGCTGACACTATCTCCGTTTTCCTGCAGTTCTGATGTTTCTCAAAATGCAGTTTGTTTTCTTTAGGGTGACACACAATCCTAGAAGACCAGCTATGCGGGATAATTACTATACTTCCAATTAAGGTAATCATACCTGACATTCTGTACTATACTCCAGTATGATCATGGCTACACTGGGAATATCACCTGCACATGACCCATACTTTTTTTACTCTCCTACTCAGGTTGTGTGTGAAGGAAATAGCCCTAAGGTAACAGCCCTAAGGATTCTGGTGCAAATGATGAGGACAGCAGGTTAACGTGGCGTGCCACGGAGCATATCCCTGTCTCAACAGCCTAGATGTGCTGCTTCCCTTGTGACAGCTAAAGGATCCTGTCATGGAAACTTGAGCCATGAGTTTGTAAGCTACTGTAACATTTTCTTTTTCAAATTATCAAAACCCAGACGCATACAGCAACTGTTTCAGAGCTGTTTGCTAACATTTTGAGTTCTCCACTAGCTGTCAAGAGCATGACAGAAAGTCCTACTGTGACCAGAGTACTGTGCTGGCTCCACTGCAGGCTTTATGCATGGCACTGGGCAGGTTAAATAAGAACAGGTTCAACAACAGAGCCTACACTCTGCATTCAATCCTGCAATCCATGCTGGAAAATAAGTGAGGAAGTGTAGGTGATATTACAAGATGCTGACTCCAGCACTGGCTGGACCACTCCATGAGACAATCTAATTCACCAACACAACAGACCACTCTTCCAGCAAAAAACCTGGGATTTTCTGTCCATTTAGTGAGATTAACCAGTTTAGCAATCTGAAGTGCTCCAGCACTGGCTCAAGGAAGGTGCTACAGGTGCTACAGCCATGAGCAAAGGGAGTGAAGGAGACAGAAGATGGTAAGGAATAAAAATGAGAGGTCAGTGAGACATGTTTCTATGGACAGAAGGAAGGTGCCATGCTAGCTCAGTTGCCCATGAAACCATGCATTAGACACCTCATAACAGCATTAGAAACAGCTGGCACACTGAGAGGGCAACTACATGGATCAGCCTTGACTTAACAAAAGGACAAGCCATGAGAGACTTAACCTCGGCCATTGGGGGTTGGCTCTGTTCATTTGGACCCACAGCCCTGGAACCATTCCTGAAATGAGGGGTCTACCCATTTGTCCAGATAATGAGTTAGACACCAATATTTTCTCTAGAAGACTGTTGTGGGATGAGATGTGCCCTCTGCTCACAGAGCAGCCTCACTGTTACAGTCCAGCTGGGAAAAGACAAACATAAGCTGTTCTCTTTGTCATCCATGCCAGCAAGGCTGAGATTTTAGCCAGTCTTCTGTCCAACCTAAAATGCAAGACTAAAACCTGGGAGTAAGGACAGGTGACCTGCTTCCCTCACCCTGTCAAGTGCCCATGTCACGCCAGCAAGTCAGGCTCACTGGTGTGGTTCCCTCTGGGCAAATCTCAACTCTTTTCCTACGGAGCTGTGCAACACTGTGCAAAAGCCTTCCCACCTGCTCCCCTTACAGCCTGCTGCCAGCCCAGCTTCCATGCCGGCTGCATCCTCGCATGTAACTGGATATGTGGGGAAATTAAGTAACAGCCTACTCGTGAGGGAGCAACTCTACAGAACTTGAGGTGATGTCAGTCTTCTTTCAGAAAATTACTACATTAAAAAGCAGATTATAACACAGAAGAGGGAGGGAAGAAGGCGGCTTATGCCACACGTGCAGCACAGCACCTCCTTCCCGAGCACGGTGGCTCCCAGGGCCCGAAACTCCGGGCTCGGAGTTCCTAGATCCGATCGCGGCTCTTACACTGCATCTTTTTACGCTTTGTGCCATCTGCCCCTACCAGCACCGCCCAGTCAACCTGGCTGCGGCAGAGCCACCCGGACCGAGTTCCAGTGTCTTGCTGCGATCACTCTTAATTGCAGTTTCCCCTACGCAAACTTCCCTGCTGCCGGTACGGTGCACTCAGGACCCGCTGAGAACAAAATCGTCTCCCAGCGCCGCCAGTAACCCCTCGTCACCCGCACGCAAGGCGGCTGCCCCGCAGCTTCCCCTACCCACACCGCCCGTCC